>JACYXH010000484.1:630000-861551 GCA_026745465.1 Lota lota | reverse complement strand
GGGGCGTTCACGCTCCACAGCTCTGCTTCAGACAGGTCGCTACATTTGAAAGCTATTGATGGCCATGTTCAATCAATGGAACAACAAAGTCCGGACCAAAGTGACGCAAGAGAAAAGGGTGGGTAAGTAGGCGTGCGCTTTCTAGTGCGCGTTTGCATGCTCGTGTGTATGTATGTATGTGTGTCAGAGAGAGAGAGAGAGAGAGAGAGAGAGAGAGAGAGAGAGAGAGAGAGAGAGAGAGAGAGAGATGTGTGTCAGCGTCCATGATTACACATGCACATCTGTTAGAAGAGAGAGAGAGATATAGTAGAGAGAGAGAGAGAGAGAAGAGAAGAGAGAGGAGAGAGAGAGAGGAGAAGAGAGAGAGAGAAGAGAGAGAATGTGTGTCAGTCGGCTTTATTTAAGTGTGTGATGTATATTTACATATGTGTGCATTATGGACCAACAACATAGCGCATGTGTTAATTGGTTAAACATAAGTGTAGATATGTATTCGTAGGTATGCTGTGTGTCGATTTTGTGTGTGTGTGTGTGCGTGTGCCTGCGTGTGTGTCTGTGTAGTTCATCAGATGGAGGCTTGCTTTCGTTCCTATAATGGCTTTCTTTTACATCTCCTCTCAGCTCAGCACGCACTCCTAGAAAACAGCATGTGACACAAACGGTTCTCACCTTCGTCCCGCTTCTGTTGCCGCACACCCATCACACGTATGACATTCGGAGTCGAAAGCCGAGCAGAGATACAAAGAATGATCATGCTCTTCGAAAATTAATTGGACGCTTAGCTGCAAAATACACATAACATGAGGTGTGTCATGGTTCAGCATTTACACAGAGCAAGCATTTGTCGCCCAGGAGTTGGCATCTCTCTTCCTGCAAAGTGCCCTTGGCAACCACGTCTCTTATATCTCAATTAAAGTGCCAGCCCTCCAGCTCTGAGCACAGCCATTATCACCATAGCTCCCCACAGTCTAATTATGCCCATCTCTGACATTACATCCAACACAGCGCTCTCACCATCGCCACCACCAGCACCCCATCTCAAAAACCAAGTGCGGCGCAAGCACGACATTATCCAGCACCTTGGCATTGTCTCCACATTCCCTCTTTGCCAATCAGGGGACAGCAATAGCCATCATTAGAGTCTGGGTTGGGGCGAGGGAAGCTGGGTATCTCTATGGGAGATGCCAGGCTGGAACCGGCCATCACAATAAGGATGCAGTGTGTTACTTTAACCTGTTACATCCACCCTGTTTCCTCAACCTGTTACATCGACCCTGTTACCTCAACCCGCTACCTCAAACTGTTATCTCAACCTGCTACCTCAACCCTGTTACCTCAACCTGCTACCTCAACCCTGTTACCTCAACCTGTTACCTCAACCCTGTTACCTCAACCCTGTTACCTCAACCTGCTACCTCAACCCTGTTACCTCAACCTGCTACCTCAACCCTGTTACCTCAACCCTGTTACCTCAACCTGCTACCTCAACCCTGTTACCTCAACCCTGTTACCTCAACCTGTTACCTCAAACTGTTACCTCAACCCTGTTACCTTAACCTGCTACCTCAACCCTGTTACCTCAACCTGTTACCTCAAACTGTTACCTCAACCCTGTTACCTCAACCCTGTTACCTCAACCTGCTACCTCAACCTGTTACATCAACCTGCTACCTCAACCTGTTACATCAACCCTGTTACCTCAACCTGCTACCTCAACCCTGTTACCTCAACCCTGTTACCTCAACCTGCTACCTCAACCCTGTTACCTCAACCCTGTTACCTCAACCCTGTTACCTTAACCTGTTACCTCAACCCTGTTACCTCAACCCTGTTACCTCAACCCTGTTACCTCAACCCTGTTACCTTAACAGGCTACCTCAACCTGCTACCTCAACCCTGTTACCTCAACCTGCTACCTCAACCACACTATCAACCGTGTACCACCCATCAGTGCCAGTGTGCAGCTGTTCGGGGCGGAGCTGCCATGGACAAGCTGTCTCTGCTCTCTACAGCCATTGCGTCAGACAGCCTTGTGTGTGAGAACAGCCCATGTCAGAGAAGCAAGGAGCCAAGGCTATCTGGTAAACACTGCGGTACTCTTCTCAGCCTGGCATGACAGCATTCGGTGTTTAGCTTGGCGCTATTTGGTGTCCAAGAAACCTAGCCTCAGTGGCAATTTATTTTGCTCCAACTATAGAGGTTTATTTAAATGGTTATAAAGCCATTGATTAATATAACAATTTCAAATGCCAAATTACACGTTTTACAAATGCTTCAAACAATAAACATCACTTCTTCAAGTATTTGTTAAAAGATGAATCCTTCATTCCAAAAACGTTTTCAGACACCTTAAATACAAATTCATGATTTTGCTATTTCCGTGGCTATCAGGGTTCTCGCACAAAAAAAGGAGGTATATCACACAGAGGAGAAAAGAGCTGGTGGCAACTCTAAAGGAGAATAAAGATGCAAACAAAGCGCACCTGTGCAGCGTAAAGGACCTTCCTCATCATAAATCATGTGTACCTGGCCAAGAGACACGCATTGAGACTGAGATTCTGGGGGGAGGGGGAACACTTTTCCCGGCATCGCCAACAATGTGGCATGCATAACCAACAACCACGGATCAATAATAACCGAAAAACTCAAAAGCATTTGTTGTTCTACTTTCTGATTATCCCCCCCCCCCCCCCCCCCCCCCCCCCATTCCATGAAACATCCTTATTGCAGAATGTAGTTCATCTCGTCCATTGTCCCTGGGTCTGAGTGGGCATGTGAGAGCTCCTGCAGAAAGCCATTGAGGGATGAGCTCGGGCCAGACCAGGCCAGTCAGCCCCTTGTGAGGTCATCTATACAACGCTGACAAGCAGCACATCAGTCCTCAGACTGCAGACGCCCAGCATCATTAAAGCTCCATCCATCTGAGGCCACTGTCTGCGCCACTAACCCCCACAGGTCACCGTGAATCACGGCGGAGGAGACAGGAGAGGGAAGCACTGGCAGAGGGAGATGGAGAGAGGAAGGGCTAGGGGGAGATGGAGAGAGAGGAAGGGCTAGGGGGAGATGGAGAGGGAGAGAGAGAGAGAGAGAGAGAGAGAGAGAGAGAGAGAGAGAGAGAGAGAGAGAGAGAGAGAGAGAGAGAGAGAGAGAGAGAGAGAGAGAGAGAGAGAGAGAGAGAGAGAGCGCACTGTAAACCTGTTTCCACTGATCTTGGTAGTTTGTGAATTGATAGGGTTAGTTTACATTACAAGTTTTCTTCTCTTATTTATACGGCACCAGGCGGGAGTCGAACTGTAAAGGCAGTGAATGTGTTGATTTACTGGGCTGAGCGTGCCACACACACGTTTTTATATCCGTGTTATACACTGCTCCTTTATAGTGGTCCAGACTGTTGTTCTAGTGACTTACGTTGTTTAAATGGAGACAGATGGCTCCTCTTTGGTTCTATTTAAGAGCAGTTTACGCCGAATAGGATTCTTCCCCTGCACCTACATTATGGAGCAGGGGGGAAATGAAGGGAGGAATGAATCATCCGACTAACACCAAGATCAGAACACTTGATGTCAGGCTGTCTGTCAATCACCGGCCCGGATGCCAATATTAGTGTCCTACTTTTAGGGTGAAATTTGGAGTCTTGCTGAGTGGAGCACTGACGGTGGAGAAGAGAAGAAACAGCCAATATGGCTCCGAGATATTATTCATGTCGGATCTTAAACACCCCATCTGTGACTTGTTAATTCAATCCATCTGCAAGGTGTGAAATGTAGGCATGTACAAACAGCTAAATCACGTGCCTAAACCGATTGCAGATCAGCTGTTTTGATAAATAAATAAAAGATCTATTTTTATTTATTTTTTTATTATTTTTTTGGTTCAGAGGAAATAACAAAAGATCATTTTAAAGGCAGAAAGAAGAAAGGCAGCCAGGGAGAAAGAACGAGGGAGAAAGGCAGAGAGAAAGAGAGGGAGAGAAACACAGAGAGGAGAGAGAGACAAAGAAAGAGAGAGATAGAGGGAGAGATAGGGAGAGAGAAAGAGGGAGGGAGGGAGGGAGAGGAAGAGAACAAAGAAACCGGAGGACCAATTATTCCATCTACATTGTTGTTTGCGACTAACGATAATTAGGAACAGAGAACATTAATTACAAATTCACAGACATGGAAGCAAACAAACTCTATTAGCACAGCAGTATATACCTAGCAATCAACAAGGATGTGGCCTAATTAGCACAGCCGTAAACGACCGTTGAAAGTCTTGCTTATCACATAATTCACATTGCTGTCCTAAGAAAAGGACACACACTTCACAGCCTCAAATATAAATACTAATGTTTTGAATCTTTGAGTGCTTAAGTCATTACTTGGGCGGGTTTACTCCCTCCACTTCTGTCAGTGTGGTTAGGGATGTGTTAGCGCCTCTCTCTGTGCTGGTATAGTGTTATTCGTTTTAGTGATGTTGCAGAGTTGTAGGTGGCAGGGATGGATGATTTGCTGTGGAACATAAATCATTTGCATGCGTTTGCAAAATGTTCTCTATTTTTTGTGTTTGGTGGAGTTTGTATCCTGGTGCATTTGCACATGCACATGCACGCACATACACACGCACGCATGCACAAACACACCCGCACATACTCGCTTGCATACACACACACTTGCAGAGAGAGGCAAAAGGTAAACATGAGGTGAATGCTGAAATATATGACAATATTGGAGTCTCACATCTTAATTAAGTAGATGTATGTTTAATTACCTAAATGACAGGCAGACAGACAGAGGCAGACCAACAGACAGACAGAGTGACAGGCTGACTGATAGTTATGTCGTGTTCACTGGAATTCTCTTAAAAAAACTTGACGAATCATGGATACGTAATAGCAAATTTTCATTGCAAGACATTCAGTAGGAACCATGCAGCGAGTGGTTGCCCAGGCAACAAGAGACTCAATTGCAGTGTTCTGTCTAAAATGATCAAAACACACTAAATATAAACCTGTGGCTAAGGACATTACTTGAGAGGCATAATATAATTCTCAAAAACAAATCCCTCAGGCAGGTAATGTATAATAATTACGAGGACACGGTGCAAGATTTCCACATAATTAACCATTGGCAACCTCACCTGACAATGTTTAATCAAGCTTTCTGCCCAAAACATAACAAACAAAAAAAGTGTAAGCACAAGGGGAGTAATGTACAAGACTGACTAATAATTGTCCATATTCCTTGGCTACTTAAGTTATCATGACTGGAAATACGCAATCCAATTATAGTGTGTTGACAAGGTTCACTCTAAGTGAAACTTTGTACTAAAGTTGCCATTGTATAATTTTCATTTCATGTTCCAGTTGTTGTTCTGTGAGCTCATGGCCAACGATCCAACAGAGAAAATTAAAAGGTAATCACACTCCCAATTACAATGTGAATTGCTTGGGTTGGAACATGGGGCTTCTGGCTTCATGGAGTTAATGGCAAACTAAGAGACACTTGAACTGAATCTACAGGATATCAAGAGGCAAAGATTATGTAAACAATGCGAAAGCCAACAGTGCTGCAAGAGTGATTTTCTGTTTGTCCGACCACCACTGAGCACTGCAGGACTCTTAAGTACATATCTAACACCCCAGACAAACTCTTTAACTTGTTCGAAGATAAACATACATCCTCTCACCAACCTAACATTCAATGGTTAGTACTATTCCAGTGTAGCCTGACATTGCCGGACCAATTCACCAATGCGTATGAGTCTGGAACCTCTCAGTTCATTGCCGATTTCCAATAGGTATTATCAACGAGCGCAGACCAAAATGCCTCTGGACGTCATTGGGTCGACTTACAGCCAATCAGAGCAACGAACGGGGGACACAGCGGCAGCCGTCTTGGTTGTGTATGAAAATGTCTCAACGGCACTCCCATAGGGCGCTCCTCTGCACAGTCATCGTATCAAACCCGCCTTATATTAGATAAATGGTTGTGATTGGCCCCGACCCGGGCCAGGTCTGCTGGAATTCTGTCTGAACAGAAGGCGGGCCAGACACATATGCCAGAGCAAATAAAACATGAGCTAGCAGATTCGTCTGGGTTCCCGGGGTAATTCCAGTTGATCGCCTCTTCAGCATTTGGGCTGATTCTTTGCTGATCAAACTTTGTGATGATTTGCAGTGCTGCTTTGTTATTAATGTTACACTCACTCCCATGCACATAATGTACAATTCTTTTTTTTAAATGACAAAGCGGAAAGAAGCAGGACGTTTTTGTGTTCCTGTCTCCTTCCTCCCCTCCTCTAAAATATTCAACACTTCTCCCATCCTCGGCTCACCCATGGGAGCACTGAGCAAAGATCACTCCTCATAAACACCACCTTACTTCCCCCAAGGTGTTCTCACCAAGTCAAAGAATAGACGTAGCTGTTGATGAGACAGGGTGGGAGAGAGGGAGAGAGAAAGAAGGATAGACAGAGGGGGAGGGAAAGAGAGAGAAAGGAGAGAGAGGGAGAGAGAAGGAGGGAGAGCGACAGAGAGAGATGGAGAGAGAGAGAAGGAGGGAGAGCGACAGAGAGAGATGGAGAGGGAGGGCGAGAGAGTCAAGTAGGGACTTTATCGCTGTTCTGTCAGTCGAGTCTGTCATTCCCCTCCCAGGAGCACTCCGGTGGGCCATCAGCTCCATTCGACTAACGGCTCATCCTAAAACCGACTTCAAAGCCACAGGAAGAGTCCCCCCCCCCCACCCTACAGGCGTGTCATTAGCGCCGACTCTAAAAGAGGAAAAAAGAGGACAGAAAACGACGATCCTCTCCGCCTCCTTTTATTTCATCCCATCATTTGAAGGGGGCATCGGGGCGCTGCCACGGCTCATCAAAAGTGGAGAGGGGGAGCGGGGGGGGGGGGGGCAGAGGAGAGGTGGAGGAGCTCCCTCAGTGCTTAGAGCTGCCTGAGATGCTTCCCTGATTACCCCCCCCCCCCCCCCCCCCCCCCGTATCACCCCCGTGTGGTCCAGGTCCCAGCGGCAGCACTTCCTCCTGTTCTCCCCTCCGTTTGTCGCGGGACGTTTTTGGTGAGAGGGGTGGACGTCGGAGACGGAGGCTGTTGGGCTGCTGACGCGCTAGCTGACGATCGAGCACAACTCCATCGGTTGGGTGTTGCTGGCGGAGCCATGGGGGGGGCGGGGGAAGGAGAGGTGCTGTATGTGCTGCCCGTCGCACCTCTCCTAGACCCCCCCATCCCCCCTCTCCCCTCTCACCTCTCACCTCAACCTCGGCTCTCGTTTGCTCTCCTCCTGACCGCAGTGGCTGTTGCCGCCGTGATGTAACCTAACTGAATGGGGAAACTACTTTTACACACCATGTTGTGTGTGCAGGTGTGTGTGTGTGTGTGTGTGTGTGTGTGCAGGTGTGTACAAGCATCTGTGTGTGTGTGTGTGTGTGTGTGTGTGTGTGTGTGTGTGTGTGTGTGTGTGTGTGTGTGTGTGTGTGTGTGTGTGTGTGTGTGTGTGTGTGCGTGTTTCAGCAAGCATTTCTGGCAGGCAGAAAGCCAAGAGCATAAGAGCCTGAAGGTCATGACCCATACTATCCATAATGTTCTTCCAAATCCAGCAAACACCCCTCTTGTACGGCAGGAATTACACTTGTCACACGAACGCAATCCAACACAACAAGCTTTTTGATGTTGATGTTGATGTTGATGGAAGCTAAACGAATAAGCCTGACTTGAAATAGGAGAACTGCTTCAGCAGCTGCCTAATGCTGCTATAACTGGCACAATTAACCGATAAAGAAATAAAAAAAATACATCTTCACAGGCAGTGGCAGAAAATGTATTCTCAGCCGTCAACAACGGCAAGCCCCTCCGCCTACACTGAAAACAAATTGCTTTTGTTAGAGCTGGGGGGGGGGGGGGGGGGGGGGGGGGTGGTGAAAGCACTTGGCAGGCCTATTCAACAGACCACCTGAATGGCGGCTGCAAGTGTAAGTGCGCACACAACTCACAACCGCAAAGAACCCCAACGTTTTTGAGGTATCACATGACCATAAAAGCTGTGAAGCCGTTATTGTTCGTTATGAATTTACTTGACTCATCCGTGTGGGAAAAAAAGGATGGATTGGAAGGCAAGTACATGTTAGGTAAACAAAATACCAGGATTGGCTACAGAAGTGTTGTGATGTTACAGGCTTACAAGGCATGTCTGCTTGCACACACACGATCCACACATGGAACACACGATTCACTGCTTGGTATCCAGGGGTCTGCTAGCAGAAAGAAGAGTGACTTGTGGATGAGGAGGTGTGATCTGTGCTGAGCACTGAGGGTCAGGGTTGATCAGAACCGGAGCGACACCGTTGTATCTCAGGATGTAGCATCTCATCGGTATTCATTATTCAGCCTGCTTCCCTACGTGAGTCACAATAATACTGGAATCCAATAATCTGGTATAATGTAAAACTGCACTAGAAATTCCATTTTCACACTTCAGATTAAGCACGCTTACCCTGCCTTGTGAAATAGAACGATAGTCTTAATCAGCTAAGAAAACCATATTTATACGAGTCTGAGGACACAACGTGTCATTTCACTTAACCAACATTATTATTTATGCACTGCGATCATTACACCAATTAGGCCCTCATATCACCCAGACTGTGACTGCGCGTCTCATTTTTATACTGAGCTGGCCCCACCAGCCCTATATGGAATATGGTTAAGAATACTTTTCTCGAATCGATTCGACTCCCCCCCCCCCCCCCCCCCCCCCCCCCCCCCTTGGGTCATCTCCCGGAGCTGCGCGCGCTATGCTGCTTCTCTCCAACCCTGTCTCCTGGAGCTCTGGGACCAGCACTGCTGCTGCTGCTGCTGCCGTCCCCTCGCTGCCTGCCCCGGTCCCTGGGGCCCAGGCAGGAATAATCAGTCATTAACTGGTGCAGCCCCAGCCCCAGCTCTGGCGTGTCGTGTCCCTGGATGGATCAATAGGCCAGGGTAATTAAAGAGATGGCTGGGAAAGGAGGGGGGAAGAGGGGGGCACCTTGCCGGTAAGTCCACCGCAGCGATGGGATTCTGGTAGCCAGAGTGACTACAGCGCTGACACTGAGAACTCTGCTCGGTGAGGGGAGGGCCGACCACACACGAGTGCGTGCACGTACGTGCACAACGACGCCGTGCACAATGCCGCCGTGCACGGGCGCGCGAAGAAACACAAACAGAGACACTCTAATGAGGAGTAAACCACGAGATGTGTGTGTGTGTGTGTGTGTGTGTGTGTCTGTGTGTGTTTGTGTACACATGGGCGCGCATGTACACGCACACACACACACACACACACACAAACACTGTATGCAGGAACATGCATTCGCACATGATTGATGCCCAGGCATTTTTGACGCGCGTCGGTTTTCGTTTGTCACGAAGAGCACAATAGCGCGTGACATATGCTTCTCATGCTGGATGATAATAAGTGGGATTTACGGCGGCGCTGTATTCTGGCGCGCCGGAAACGTAGAAGCTTAATAGTGTCTACTTGTGTGTCCGTGTGAGAACAAAACATTTATTGAGCTGTCAGTGCCCTGTGGAGGTTCTATTTCACTAAGCTGATTCTGTTAAGTACCCGCTTGACTGTGGAGCGCGTAGCGGCTAGGTGGAGTACACGGAAACGGCCACACACACACACACACACACACACACACACACACACACACACACACACACACGTACGCAAACGCACACATAGCCACGCAATACAATCTCCTCCCATCGTCCCATCAAAGCAGCTGTAGGCCATCGTGAAGGTCCAACGCGTTATACAATAGGAAGTGAAATTCTTCACAGGCTTCACGCCAGTCCCCACCTAACATCACGACTGTGATTCAAATGTCTAAAGGCAAACAAAAACAAAGTACTAATAAGGAGCCATACATAAATAAAGAATGTGTTGAAGAGACACAAAAGACACAACAAATGTGTTGAACATTAGAAACCCCCATGTTTGCACGTGTAATGAGTCACCATTAACACGGAGACATCTGCTGACGCACCGCGTTCCATTTAGAGATTGCCCATGATATACGCTTGGATGTCAGCAGTGGGAAGGAAAGCAGTTCATTACCAGATGGTGTCAATCACAGTGAGATGTCACCTTGATGGAGTCATTGGTAAATATACACAAATTAGTAAACACTGAAAGGTGTGTAGCCTTCATCTCAACATGCTATTTGTCCTAGGGCTTCCTTTCCATGTTGTTTGGACCATTTTAGTTCCAAACCAAATATAGGTAATGCTGCTTTTACGGAAGCACCATGTAGGGCATCCCAGTTGATTTAGACAAAGTGGCATGATCTATTCACTCTAGTAGATTACAAGTCACTGAGCCAACTACTACTCCTTTACTACACCTACTACTACTAAATAGACAGTAACAATGACATTTACATCATTGTGAAGCAGGTAGGGTCTAGGCATCTTGTTAAAGATGCCTTCCTATACAATTAAAGAAAATACATTTAAAATATGCATTATAAAAAGACAATGCCTACAGGCAGACTGTGGACATTGGGGTTCAAACCCGGATCCTTTTTGCTGGGAGTTAGACATCCTAAACACTGGAAGACTATACTGCTCCTTTTGGTCAAAATAACATTGAGCGCAGCCTGAATAAATAGTGAAATATTGTATTTATGTTGTGCCTTTATGGTATCGGATACTGCAGGGCTTGCTACCAGGGGACTTGGCCCGGGGGTGAAGGTCACGCCAGCTTTGCCTATTTATGCATCAATGTCACTTTCACACATCCCATCATTTTCTTTCTGTCCCACCTCCTAGCCCCTCTGACACTGCCAAGAGATGTTCAGTCCCAACATCGGAAAAATTCAAATTCTTCTTCAGATAAGTCAGGTCAGCGCAACCTGATATTTTGATGTTCTATTTTAATATTCTGGACTGCACAACCTGTTTGACTTTGTATTCTTTATGGGCAGTGCCCCAGTGCTGGTGTGGTGCAGTTTGTCGCCGTCTCAGAGAGCGAGGCACGCAGAAGCGGACCACCCACACATAGTCTCGCTGGGGACGTGACTTCCAGGGACTCTATCCTGTCCGAATCCTCCTAGGGTCACTATTGATTGTGGATCGATGTATTGATCCGGCCCATTTGTCTAAAACATGTACAGTGGGACAAACTTGCTCACCCATTATAAGGGAGACGCAGACAGGGAGAAGAAAGAGGAGGAGGGGGAGGAGAGGGAGGAAGAGGAGGAGGGGGAAGAGCGTGAAGAGAAGGAAGAGCAGGAGGAGAAGGAGTAGGAGGGGGTGGAAAAAGAAGAGGAACGTTATAGAGAAAGAGGGGGGGGGAAAGAGAGATGGCGGTTGGGGATGTCGGTCTGGGCGTGTCCATCAGAGAAAAATGGGCCATTTCACGAAGTCGAGAAAGGAAGACAACAAGAGAGAGAATGAACTATGACGGCCATTGATCGCGCTGCTGCATAATTGTAGGGGACGGGAGGCAGCTGGGAGACCATATCAGCGGGGTCAACAGAAACGTCTCTAATTCCCGCTCGCGGCTCTTTGTGCGGCCGCAAAGAGAGTCTCCATTGACACGTCCGAGTCAGATGGCGACGGGAGAAACAGGGGAACACGGAGACACATAAAGTACCCTTCAGTGTCTTACTCATAGCCCTGGGTGTAAGTAAGGCTGGTAACTGTTTGAGTTCCCGTGGTGATTGATCCATGCAGCCTGGGAGCAGAGATCTGCTGCTGCTGGCTTTATTGCACACTGTGGGGGGGGGGGGACCCAGACGGATGTGAACAGACAGCAGATTGATTAGATGCTTGTATTAGCTGAGATGAATTGCAATTTCTTTATGCAAGGGAGCCTATGAAAAGATATTACATCCATTCAAGGAACAGTGTTATTACTGTCCTGCCCAATGAGTGTTAGGCTCCTTGATATTCATTTTTTGTATTGTATCTATGCATCTGCCAAGATTGCGGGCTCCTGCGCTCCAGGATTTGGTGGCCACCAGTGATATAGTGGAGGGCAAACACGCACACAAGACAACAGCAAGACATACAAAGAAATGTTAAAGTTAATGGCATACTCCCTTAAAGGTGCAGTGTGTAGGATTTAGCTACATCTAGCGGTGAGATGGCAGATTGCAACCAACAACCAAAAAAAGCTCTATCTCTTGTTTCTGAAATGAAGCACTTGAAGCACTTGAAGCAGTATTTGATACATTTTATGTCTGATTCTTGCAATTTCTCGGTTGTAGCTTAATGGTTGAATGCACTTATTGAGAGTCGCTTTGGATAAAAAGGTCAGCTAAATAAATGTAATTGAATGTTAAGAGGCAGGTTGAGCACTCTTCTTTGCAGTGAGGTATTAAGACCCATAATCGTTTGCATTTTGTGTTGTTGTTTTTCTTCTTCTGAACAATACGTTCTCAAGTGCTTAGAAATAATAGTTCCTGTCTTCCTAACTGAGCCCTTGACAGTTCAAACTGTCAGATATCAGTCATGAAAATGGCAGTTGCTTCCTTTCCAACTGTCAGAGATATTTGTCAGAACCGCAGCCTGTTCTAAACACAGGAAAAGCATATTTTAGATTCTCGTTCGTCTTGTAATTTGCAATATCCGTAGCAATTTGCCGTTTTATATTTTAAATAATTGTGTGGGCACTGAACATGGCCCCCATTAATTCACACACAAAAACACACATACACACACGTGTGCACGCGAGCACGCATCACACACACACACACACACACACACCTTTTTAACCATTAAACATATAACAATCCTTTCGCCAATGATTAATAAGCGTCCTGTTTGGTACCCACATTACTTGAAACGCGATGACTATTTGATGTAGAGGCAATCTACCTGCAAGATGAGACCGGTAAGTGAAACGCATTGCTTTGTGTTGCACTGTGAAAATTGTTTTTCTTAACGTTTAAAATTTGAATGGAAATGCGTGGATATTTTTGTAACGGGAAATTATCCGTAAATAATTCTAAAGCATGGAATAAATAATAACACATAAACACACACACACACATACACAGAAATTAAAACACACAGTATAGACTTAGGACCAAAATCTCTAGGAGACAGCCATTATTACTGATGTGATTCGAGACAGTCCTCCGCTACTTTGGGTAATTACAGCAGATGGGAAGGTTTCCACATTAGGAAACTGCTGCTGGGTCACCGGATTCAACCAGCCAGAAATAGAGAGAGAGAGAGAGAGAGACAGAGACGGAGAGTGCGACGGAGAGAAAGCGAGAGCGAGAGAGAGAGAGAGAGAGAGAGAGAGAGAGAGAGAGAGAGAGAGAGAGAGAGAGAGAGAGAGAGAGAGAGAGAGAGAGAGAGAGAGAGAGAGAGAGAGAGAGTCCGGGACTAGATTAACCACCAGCACACTCTTTTATGCTTTATCTCTGAGACGCATGCAGAGAATGGAGGTGGTTTAAATCACTGAGTCAATTACCTGGCCCATATGGGGACAGTGGTGAGTGGGATATTAAGAAGGGGTGTAGAGTTGAGAGTGGGGGGGGAGAAGCGGTATCAAAGGAACTCTTTCCCTTGGCTGTCCTGGGACCCCTCGCGGCAATACTTATGAACACCTGACCGGACCAGGTTCTGATTAAGAAGCTGTGTTGGGGAGTGATAGCCCTCGTGTTGGGGGGTGGGTCTGGGTAGTGGGTTGGTGGGGCGTGTAGGAAGTGACTGAGGGGTGGGCGGGTGTAAAGCAAGCCAGGTTTCTTTCTACGGCACCATTGAAACACAACGCGGTTTGTTGTGCTTCACAAAGGACGAAAACACATGGAAAAAGAACAATAATTCAAAGATAATGCAAAAAGAAAAGGAGTTATGAAAAACACAAAGAATAAAAACAATTACAATGAAATGTGTGTGTATAAAAAAAAAATCTGATATAGATTTTAATTGAAAGCTGCGACAAACAGAATTATTTTTGAGCCCTGATAAAAATAAAAAATAAAGTGTTGAGGCAAACCTCACATGTTCTGGAAGTTTGTTCCAAAAATGTAAAGCTGCTTCACCCAGCTTGGCACGAACCCTGGGAACAGTGAGCAGGCTGGGGCCTGAGAGCTCCAGTGGGCTCGTAGCACACAAGCAGATCAGAGATGGATTTTGGTCCTAATCCATTTAGCGCTTTATAAACTAGAGATATTTTGAACTCAATTCTCTTGGAAAACAGGAAGCCAGTGCAGTGATCTTAGCACTGGAGTAATGTCGCCTGCTTCTCAGGTGTGGAGCACCTGCTATGAAAAGACCTCTCAGAGCCCTCGGGATCTACGTCACCGCCAGCACACTCACACAAAGACATCTAAGAGGGCCTGGACAACAATGGATGCAGAGCGCATGGAGTGGTTCTATTGTTCTACGGGATGTAATCTACACAAATGCATTCCTAGAGGCTTGAAATAAATAAAGCTTTATGCCGGTGACCGAGATTGCAATCTCAGTTTCATTAATGTTGTGAAATGTGTTAGTTATACTAAAGGCAGGGGTGGGGGGAGGGTTGAAATTATAACATAGGTGCAAATAATAATTAAAATACTGAGCTTTCTTCAGCTTTCTATTGAATGCAGAAGAATATGAAGACCATGCTTCTACAGAATGTTTTGCATATAGTTCAGAAGAGGTTTTGAGTAGTGTGTGTGTGTGTGTGTGTGTGTGTGTGTGTGTGTGTGTGTGTGTGTGTGTGTGTGTGTGTGTGTGTGTGTGTGTGTGTGTGTGTGTGTGTGTGTGTGTGTGTGTATAGATGTGTGTATACGTCAGTAAAAGAAGTGTTGTCAGACCTAAAGTGTAATTGATTAGTTTGGAATGAAAGTAGAGCATTTGACGCGGCAGTCGTTGCAAGTGCCCTTTAACTTTAGCTTTCTACATAATGTCCAATTATCTGCACGACAGCAGTGACTGAAACCACACAGCTGTGTCTCTGGTGTCACTGTTATTGCCACCCGGCCGTCTGCTTCAAGACGGACTGTCAGGAGCTAAGCCCTGGCTTGCTCTCACAAGCTCACAGTCATAGACAGAATTGGTTTTAAATAGAAGTCCCTTACGCTGAGAAATGCCCACTGACCCGGATGAGATTGTTGTTAAATTTTCACCAGCAAAAAAAAATAAAAAAATAAAGTGGATCACACCTTGGTCGATGCTGCAGTTGTCCGATGAGGTTTAAGTTCAGCACCTGTCTCTTTAAACCTATCAGATAAAAAAAAAATATGCATTGTAAAAATACAAATTAAACAGCATTTGCATTTAATATCTATACACTAAGTGGGTGCAATCAAACAACGCAATCTAGTGTCGCTTAAGACCGAAGTTCATTCAACACAAAAGGGTTCACCAGTGGCACCATCACAGTGACACAGTGGTGCCGGTGGGAGTGCCAGATATAATCCATGTGATCAAAGACTCTTCATGCAATATGATTATTATTATTATTTTTAAAGGTCACCGCAGATCTACTGTTTCTTATGTCCTGGGCTCTCCTCTATGGCCTGCCAGGCAATAAAGGTCACGTCACAGAACTTCACCGAAGACCACATCAAAAATATGGCAACGGACTCATGTTGAAGGGACCATTGTTCGTCCTATAGACCTCATACCAAGTGGACGGATGATGCGTCGCTACACGCTACACCAGATGTACACCGGTCATCCAGGGCTGCTGTTTCTAATGAACGTTCAGACACATTTCTGTGTCTACTGCCTTTCTTAAGTAGTCCAAGTTCCCCCCCCCCCCCCCCCCCCCCCCCCCCACACACACATCAAAGCCACTCTTTGTTGGCAGTTGTTTGTCTGACCAGAAAAACTAAATCTCATCAACGTTAGATGTGATGTGCAGAAATGTCCTTGTACTGGCATGCCGATGAGGTCAAAGCCATACTAATCTCAACATTAGTTCACCATGTGTGGAGCAGCAGCAGCGACAACAGATTGTGGACACTGAGTGTTTTAGCCTATATGACAATTGGCAATTACTAACACTTTATTATGTGTTGTCCCATCCATCAGGTGAAAATGAATCTTGCCATTTTTAGAGCGTGGTGCTAATTACCAATGATGCTAAGAGAGATTAGACAGAATCAGAGCCTTTTATTACACTACAGAATGTGACCTAAATCCTAAACCTCTTATACTGTATATTCAACCAGGGTGACACGGTTAAAAAACTAGTTTTGGTTTATTTGTTGAATAAAACATTTTCGGGAAAAAAGCTAATTCATAAATTAAAACATAATAATGTTTTGGCCTAGCAAAGACACGTATACTTACTGAGGGCATAGATTTGCAAACGTTGGCTTATGGTGTTATACATGTGTCAGTGCAGCAACACTGGAAACACTGGAAAGCCTTGCAGTCGACAATATTGGAAGATTACCCTGATTCATGTTCATGTTGAATTACCCTGAATCAAGACAAATGTCGTTTTCCTCACTGGGCTTTATTAAAAATGATTGACTCACACCAGCCCTCCAACCCCCCAGCCAGAAACGCACGCACGCACACAAACACACCCATGCACATCCTTAATGTGCAGTATTATTTGACATTGTGAAGCCTATTTGGATGAGCATTGATGACAGATGTGTGTGTGTGTGTGTGTGTGTGTGTGTGTGTGTGTGTGTGTGTGTGTGTGTGTGTGTGTGTGTGTGTGTGTGTGTGTGTGTGTGTGTGTGTGTGTGTGTGTGTGTGTGTGTGTGTGTGGCCGCATGCACGCTTGCTGTGACGCACACGCAAATGTGTGTGTGCGTCACAGCCAGAGAGATTTCAAGCTCACTTTCCCAACTAATGACTTAAACAGGGTTCAATTAGTAAACCATTAACAGCTCAACAGGTCGTTTTTCTTCATTGAAAAGCGCTGAAATGGGACATTAAAACATGCCGTATCCCCTTCCTCTGGAGCGAGATATGCCAGAGTGGCAGGTCATGTCACAAATGTCTTTTTTCATCACTGCATAATTTCATTCAGACACCTCAGAGCTCCATTATGTCTGCCATATGATAATATGAAAATTAGCTCGCTAACGTCCCTGGTGTGGCTGGGTTAATACAGGCAGGTTTGCCGGGTAATTCCAATCATATCTAAAGTCTGCATTGACTGGTATCACTGAATATGTTGTTTCAACACAAAACCCACCTAGCCTCCAGTACACCCTGGACTACCGTGTGTGTGTGTGTGTGTGTGTGTGTGTGTGTGTGTGTGTGTGTGTGTGTGTGTGTGTGTGTGTGTGTGTGTGTGTGTGTGTGTGTGTGTGTGTGTGTGTGTGTGTGTGTGTGTGTGTGTGTCCCATTTGGTTCTGAGCGGTAGTGGCCCGCAAGATTACATCAGAACAGGGGCAGAATAGTGGGATTTTGGAATAACAATAACAACCAAGGAATGATAGAGTAGCCAATAGTCAAACCAATATATAGCTGGATGTATATATATATAGGTATGTAGATATATAGTAGCATACCAAGTCACACTGCAGAGAGGAGAATAAACATAGAACAGGTATCCACAGATACACTGTGAATACCTAATAAATAGCTATAAAACAAGGTCAAAGATAGGTAATGATTAGTAGTTATAGTTTTTTAAATTGCTAATTGTTGCAATATGATAGATGGGCCATAGATTGATGGATACAAAGATATCTTTAATGTTTTAATTATAATAATAACAATAATATAAATTATATGTATTATTTTAATTTTTATAACGCTATTAATATCAGTACTAACATTAATGTAACTATTAATATGATTAATAATGCTATTATTATTACTTATATTATTGTTGTTTTTGTTAATATCGGTATTAATATTGATATTAATTTAAATATTGTTGATGTAATTACAATCGTTATCTTGTTCTTTTGCAATGCCAATATATGATTGTGTAAAATACAAAAAGGTTTAGGGTTATTGACGCATGAAAGAAATACCATGAGGGGGGACGGTCCCTTCAAAGTCAAACGGTCCCCATTCATCACTCCGACCGCTCGGTCTCCCTGGGTCAGGAACCGGTGGTCAGGACCCCCACATCGCCCAGCCCATGTTGGGACCCGTTTCCTGTCCCCCGAGGCGGCAGAGCCCTCGTCTGGCCACAGACGACCGGGCGGCGGCCGCTTCTCTTCTGAATCACCCTCTCCTACACCCTAAATCCACAGCAGAAAAAAAACGAACGACGCTCTCCCCAGGTACAGACACCAGAAACCAGAAGCCGGCGAAGACAAGTGTTTCCTGAGATGCGTTCATGCGTTGATCACCGATACCCTGTGTATTGATTTTTTTTGGGGGGGGGGGGGGGGGGGGGACATTAGTGAAATCACTTGAATCTGCATTATGGAGATGTGGCGTGAACCCTGTTCTGACGTTGTCAGCGAGGAGGAAACGCAACGGACTCGCCCCCACAGCGCCGTGCACCGTGGATAAGGGGAAAGAACTCCTTCAAGTCAGTGGATTCCTTCAAGGTAACCAGGTAGCGACGCATCAAAGAGCTGCTGCCTCATTAATCATTAATGCTCCACAATGAGAGTCCGTGTCTCCCCAAACAACACAGAAATCCTGTGACCAGGTAACACACGTTGTTGTTTTTTTAAGTCAAGCCCTTTCCCCGTCGTCTTTTATGAAAACATTTCTAACAAGACAAATTAGGAGTGGTCTGTTTTATCCACCCAATCGTCCCACTGCATTTGCATTTTAGTTTTTACAATCAAATTGCTTTGAAAGAGCGTTGACCTTCTCCCTGAAAAGGCAATGTGTCTTGAGTATTATGATTATGATGAGCCGTGCTTTAATAAAAGAGCCTCAGCAGCGCTCACGGTGTCGCCGATGCTTATTATACAAGAGGTCACGAGGACGGCCAGCCGCTGTTGGCAGCAACACATATTTCCGCGAAAAAGGGGTCTGGCTTCCCGGCATCCACCTCAGCAGAAGGGTGGCGAAGGAGCATCTCTTCGGATTTCTAGCGGAAATCCAATGTGGTCCTCTTCAGTTTCCCTGTTGCCGTGGCTTTGGAGCTCTTTGGTGCTCGTGATGAGGTAACCGCTGCCACAGACAGGAGGTGGAGACCGCATGGAACCGGACACCGCGCCACATGAAACGCCACGTGGTGCCGCGTCCTCGCTTATGGGAGACGACATGCGCCGACACGGGCCAAACACACTCTCTCATGCGCGCGCGCACGCGCACACACACACACACACACACACACACACACACACACACACACACACACACACACACACACACACACACACACACACACACACACACACACACACACACACACACACACACACACACACACACACACGTATGTACACACACAAACACCGCATTGATGTGAACGTAATTTAATACCTGCGCGTGTGACAGACGAGACGGGCCCAAAGACAGGGTCTCAAAACAGGGTCCTCCGAGCTCGGAGGCATTTATTATTAATAGGAGTGGTGGAAGGCTTTTAATTGAAGATGCTCGGGTGCGGTCTCGGAGGTAAGTGGGCCGCCGTCGCTGTCAATCTAGCCGCTTCCTGCGCTGGCGGCCATGCAGGCAGCGGGGCGCCCGGCCTTCATAGGTGTAGCCTCCTGTTGACTAGCGAGAAAGTAATCTGAAGCCAGCCATCCCCTTCTTCCCGCTCCCTTTCCTCTCACACAGCCGCCGCCGCCGCCGCTGCTGATTAGCAGCCCCCCCGACGACCAAAGCTGGGCATGTAGCTAGCATGCTAATTCGGGAACAGGCGGTCTCTGGGAATCAGCCGGGACCATTAGCTGGCGGAGCGTAAACGGCCGCATATGCAAATTGGTTTTAAAGTGTTGCGTTGTCGGCTGTCAATCACCAGGATAGACTGAAAAAAAAAATCGTTGCGCGCGGACGCTAATGATAGCCTACCGGAGGGGAGGGGAGGGGAGATAAGATGAAGCTCGTCGAGGAGGAAAAAGAAAAGGGAATAGAAGAACAGAGAAAAGATATGAAAGCAGTGTGGAATCAGAGCCCGCTGGCCTCTGTGTGTGTGTGTGTGTGTGTGTGTGTGTGTGTGTGTGTGTGTGTGTGTGTGTGTGTGTGTGTGTGTGTGTGTGTGTGTGTGTGTGTGTGTGTGTGTGTGTGTGTGTGTGTGTGTGTGTGTGTGTGTGTGTGTGTGTGTGTGTGTGTGTGTGTAACCGGAACGTCAAACCCTGACGTTCACTAATGACAGGTAGGATCGAGAATCCCGGGATCCTTCCCGCAGCACGTCTCTCCATCTCGTCTGTCTGTCTGTCTGTCTGTCTGTCTGTCTGCCTGCCTGCCGGTTTTTCTCCCCTGGCCCGTCCCATCCACCAGCCCCAACTCTCTGGGAAGCCTGCTGGTAACGTCAAAACCTACGGCACTGAGAAGAGGCGGCACACCAGCGGTCGGTGGGACCTGGGGCTTCTTCACACACAGCGTAGTGTGTCGCTCAAGCCTCAGGTCATGTGACCCACTGGTCAAACGCCATTCGTGGACCGGCCCGGGTTTTTTTTCCGCACACACTGACCCAGTTGGATCTGACAGCTGCTCGGTCGGAGCCATCAGTCACTGTGTGTTTGAGCGTGTATGTGTGAGAGCATGCGCTTGTGCGTGGGTGTGTGAGCGAGTGTGCACAGACGTGTGCATGCGAGTGTGCGTGCGCGTCCCTGCCTGTCCAGACACATGCTGTGTGCACCACCTCTCGGCGTGGAACTCCCCTGGCGCCGGCCCAGGCCTTACCTCATTTGCACCCGTCACAGCGCCCTGGGGCCGGCCTGACAGGCTAATTTCCCCGCCTCTGCATGGTGCAGCGCAGCAGTCGTGCCCATGCAACAACATGGCACCCAGAGTGGTTTTATAATTAGCTCCTTAGCTCTCCGTTGCTAATGTACAGTGAGCGCACGCTAGCCTCTTTATTTTGCGCGAGCGTACAGTCTTGGCTAGCACTCAAAGAGTTCCAGGCCGCGGCGCTGATGATAATATGTGGGGGTTCTGCTGAGACCGGGCTGCTGTGCCCGGGCGTGACGTAGGAAGGAGGGCGGGCGGGGAGGATACCGGGGCCGCGGTGACCCCGTCTCGCGGCTCAGCGGGTGAGGGCCCGGTCGGGGCCGGTCGGCGGATGATTGCTCTACTGTGAAATGATTTGCGTATTAAGTGCCTCCGGGGGTAAGAAGAACACATGCAGCCACGGCGCTCTGTCTCACACACACACACACACACACACACACACACACACACACACACACACACACACACACACACACACACACACACACACACACACACACACACACACACACACACACACACACACACACACACACACACACACACACACACCCCCCATCCCTTTCCCTGGGGAAGCCTGGGGTGTGTGTGTGTGTGTGTGAAGTGTGGTAAGGGGTAAAGTGGAGTAGGGGGGGTGCAAGGCCAGAGGTGGATGCTGGTACATATGCTCTGGCAGGTGAGACCTCAGCTGTTGGCTGCAGCTCTCTGTAACGCCTCGGGATAATAAAAGCCCAGACCTTGTAGGGAAGTGAAAATGAAACAGGGAGCCAGAGGTCTCTTCAGAGGGGCATGCACGCAGACACACGCACACACACAGAGCAAGGGCACCTTTACTAAATCCATTGGTGGGGGCGGGGGGGGGGGAGGGGGGAATGTCACTTTCATGTCAGAGTGGAAGTTGGGAAGATTAATAGGATAATAATACAGGAAAGAAAACATGTCAAGAATCATATACATTTTCCAAAATGAAATGCTGCTGTTCTAGCAGTTTTTACACCGGACAAAATGATGACTTTAACTGACACAGGTTAGCGGTTCTGTCCCAAGGGAGTAACACAGTCCGTGTATATAAACAGCCCAGGGCTTTTAGCTCTTCAGGACTACATCCTCTACTTGCCTGATGTTATCAAGTCCTCTCTCTCTCTCTCTCTCTCTCTCTCTCTCTCTCTCTCTCTTCTCTCTCTCTCTCTCTCTCTCTCTCTCTCTCTCTCTCTCTCTCTCTCTCTCTCTCTCTCTCTCTCTCTCTCTCCTCTCTCTCTCTCTCTCTCTCTCTCTCTCTCTCTCTCTCTCCTCTCTCTCTCTCTCTCTCTCTCTCTCTCTCTCTCTCTCTCTCTCTCTCTCTCTCTCTCTCTCTCTCTCTCTCTCTCTCGTTCAGTCGTGCGCAGGCCGAGCTGTCACAGTGCGTGGAGGTAGAAATGAAGCGATCAATTAGATTTTAACAAATTACTTTCTAAGTACGCTGCCCAGCAGCTGTTAAATCGGTCAACCCTAGACCTCTCCCACTCACTCACACTCTCTCTCGCTCTCTCTAAGAAAGAGGAGGGAAGAGAGGAGGAGGAGAGGAGGAGGAGAGAAGGGGGATGAGAGGACAGGAGGGGAGGAGACGAGGAGGGGAGCACTAGTCTAGGTCTGGCTGTTGCGCTCTACATTGCAGCCAACTGCTGAGAAAGTCAGCCATGGCCCGAAGCGCGGGGTTCTGCAGTGTGCACGCCTGGCTC
This sequence comes from Lota lota, assembly GCA_026745465.1. Lineage (NCBI taxonomy): Eukaryota > Metazoa > Chordata > Actinopteri > Gadiformes > Lotidae > Lota > Lota lota. Next base: position 839,072 of record JACYXH010000484.1, on the reverse strand, counting down.
TGGGTTGGAGGGACAACGGAGGACGACGGGGGGGGGGTGAGGGTCACTAGGACCCGGGGGTCTCTGGGGCGCTATCGGTGGAGACAACGCCACGGGGCAATCAGGGCTCGGCTAACCGAGTGTTGGAAGTCTGCAGCCGCACGGGACTCAAGGCCAGCCAGACCCCTAATATGCACCCTTCACAGCAACACCCGCTGTCCCACTGGTTGTGTCCCCCCCCCCCACACACACACACTCCAAGGCAATGATGTGCATTTTGCATGAAGTCATACACCATTTTGCATAAATGCCCACACACACACACATCTCTAAGAAAAGACCTACTTTGGGTCCCTGTAGCACCCCAGCAGTCTTCAAGCACACAGGAATAACTCTGGGTGCTTGAGCTCCCTAAATGTTGCAGTTTTATGGTGAAGTGCTGCTAATGGCCTAGCAGAACATCTTGAAAGGCCACTTAAGAGCCAGCAGAGCCATAAAACAAACGTGAAACTGAGGAGGGCAATTTGACCACAGCTTTGGGGCCCACACTATGTGTCTGAGCTCTGAAAGGGTTGTGCTGGACGTTTGGGAGTCTTCTCATCTCGCAGTTGTGTGTGTGTGTGTGTGTGTGTGTGTGTGTGTGTGTGTGTGTGTGTGTGTGTGTGTGTGTGTGTGTGTGTGTGTGTGTGTGTGTGTGTGTGTGTGTGTGTGTGTGTGTGTGTGTGTGTGTGTGTGTGTGTGTGTGTGTATAAATAAAAAAAATCTATTGAGAATGCATACTTTTATTAAGTGTTAATTGAGAAGAAAAACATGGGGGAAAAACAGATGAAATAGAACCACAAGTAAGGAAAAAGTCAAATATTGGTTCAGTATTTGGTCTCAATCGTTTTCAGCTTGGAGGCAAAGAAGGAAATCAGAAATGTCAGACTTCTGAACCAGCATAACTGAAGTTTTGTATTATTGAGGAAAACTATACAGAATAATAACACCATTTCAGTTGCTATTTGTAGCCAGACCCAATTATTAACAGTGTAAATATATATATATATTTAATAAAAACCACATTTACCTTCAGTCATTGCAATCAAAGAACACAATACCAGAGTTTCAATAATCTGAAGGAAACCGCGGGATAATGACTGCAGTGTTCCCGGCAAAGTATACCATTATGTTTTGAAAAGGGCTGTATATTCATACTAACACTTACAGCAGAGGGAACAAAACCGCAGCCCCGTTCACGTCAATGTGCAGAGGTTGAGTAGAACGCTATAACCGCAGTTAAGAGCGTCAGGAGCCACTGAGCGTTACCTTGTGAAAAGAACATCTAATGCCATTTGTCCTCTCCCGACTGAGGAATAAAGTTTTTGTTTCCGTTATGTTGGCGTCTTATCAGAATCAGAAGGCGCTTTATTGCCAGGTAAGTTGTTGCAAGTTATTGTCTCTCTGCAAGATCTACTTACTCCCTTGTTAATGGAATGATGTTGTTTGCTTCTCCGAGTTCAGTTTTTATTTGGTTTTTGGTTTTATGGAACATGGTCTGACTGTCAGAAACAAAAACCGTGGCAATGAAAGTTAAAAGACTTAGCAGCTTAGTTCTTCTTACCACTCTGTCTCCAACGTGTAAACAAGTATTTGTTTGTTTAGCTTCATAAGATACAAGCATTTTCTATAATTCCATGGTATTCTTTTTCTCATGATTTTAGATACGTGTCTTATCGCAGAGATGATTGCGTTATCGCTATATTATTGACTGGGCTGAATCCCAACATATTGCCCTGTGTGTTCCTCTCAAATCCATACCATTTTTAACCATTTTAAAAGACCAAACATCAACAGCTAACTTGAAGTGAGGTGTTGACAGCTCCCAGGCAAGGCAAACACAATCACTCTCGACTGGTTACGATCTAGCGAATGACTATTTTGTTTATGAAGAGAATTGACTTTCCAAATTAATTTTCCACTAGCAATTAATCAGGAGGCCTCACCTGAAGGAGCGGTGTGCCGTCTACGAAGAGAAACCACTAAACAGAATATAATTAAATTGATTATCTTATGTTGTTTTGTTAACTTCTTCCTTAATGGTTTCTGCTTTTAATCGATTTTCTTTTTTTAACATTTGAACCACCGGGATGTTTTGAAAATGCGTCCAGCGCAAGGAGATGGGTAGAAGATGGGTATCTCGTAAATGTAATTTTATCCCACATGTTTGTCTTCTTCATTTGGACAAAGCTCAAATATTGCTTCTCTCACCAGGCCTCCCTCCCTCCCCCTCGTCAGCTTATCCCCAATGTTCAACCTTCATAACCCCGGCGAGCAGTCGCGTCTCTTAATTAAACCTTTATTTATCTACTTGATTGGTATAACGGGGGACAGGGTTAAGGCTCGGGAGATCCCTTATCTCATATAGAGACCAGGCACGGCTCCTGAATCCCTGGAGAGAGGGCTCTCTATAATGTTGCCGTCTGGCCCTTGCGATCGGAGGAGGCCTTAGTTGTAACGGGGGTAGAAGAAGCCATGATAAAGCAATTGTCTCGCTAATAACACATCCAACTGTGCTACGAAACAGAGACAGAGGAATCGAGACCAATGTGAAATAATGCCCGGGGTGGGCAGGATTGGAGAGAACTGAAAAACAAAGTAACAAAGTTTCTGACTCTTAGAATTAGATAAACTTTTACTACTTCCATCTGAAAAGGGGACACACACACACACACACACACACACACACACACACACACACACACACACACACACACACACACACACACACACACACACACACACACACACACACACACACACACACACACACACACACACACACACACACACACACACACACACACACACACACACACGAGAAGAGTTTAAGCAAGAATTGAAAGGGCAGAGAACATGACAGAGGAACCAGACCCTAAGTGTTTTCTCCTTTCTATTTCTTTCACTTCAACCACAGTTGACCACACACTGATTTTGTTTCAGCTACTTTGTGGCAGAATTGAATAATGCGTAAAGAGCCTCAAGGACCATGAGACTTAAAAGCACTTTTATAAAAACAACTAAATTCACCTTTATAAGAATAACACATTTTGCCACAGAGCCAGAGACTCTAAATGAAATAGAGCCATTATACTGGAAAAGCCAGAATTACATTTGGCTCTTTAAAATAAGATATGGTGTTTTTGACAAGAGGTTATTTCCGGTGGAGAAGGTAGAACTTTAGAACTCCTCATAGGTGCAACTAGCTAAATGTCTCAGAGATTAAGGCAGATGGGGCCTTTTGAAAAGAAGGGCTTTGGCGCGCCAGCGATATATTGAGCCGGGAGTCTGGGAGATGACCTGGCTCAACCTAGCTCACAATTGCAACTTTCTGCTCTTCGGTTTGGCTGGCTACATTTATTAGATAGATATTATTATGCATAGCAATACGAAGTAAACAAAACAATCAATGGCTTGCGGATAAGTGCTGATAAGAAACATTTATTTATTTTTATGATTGATTTTTTATGTAATCATTTTTGAGCCAGACGGACTGCAATGACAGACAACCACACCACACACAACCACACCATCCCCAAATTCACCTGCCTGTTAATAATTCAACAAGCTAATCAGAGGGTAAATTAGGTCGCAGACAAATTGCTTAGTCGTCCAATTATATATTTTCAAGTGCCAGTCATTACTTTAAAATGTTTTTTTATCTCTTTTTTTTTAGTAGGAGGAAAGGTCTGTGTGTGACCAATGGTCACGACATTGACTGTATTCCAGTCATCAGCATCTCGTTACTGTTAACGGTGTCACCTGTTCACATTTTTTACTGCATTTACCCGTTTAATTTGCCATACTTCCCTTGGTCCTCGTGTTCCCGGGGATTGGGGCTTTAGGCAAACACATCTTCTGTTTATTAAATACCCATAATCTATCAGTGACCGAGTGTGTGTTCCACCTCTGGCCAGGACATGACTCTAGCAGGAAGAGTCTGTGTGTCTGTGCGACCATATTGTCTCTGTCCCCTTCCAATGGCTCTACGCTATTGAATTAAGTATGAGAACCAAAAAAGTGATTGAACAAAAGTTGCATTCAATTCCTCTACAATAAAACAGACCTAACAAGGTTGAGCTGAGCTCACAGGTCCATTACCAACCAACATTCATTTCACAGTAGTGAAATTGCTTGATAACAGGCGGTGTCCATTTAGTACTGCTATACACTGTGGAGGGTTGCCTGTTTGGGGTTCACTCAACATTGTTTCCATGCCCAGAACTCTAAAATCTGTTCAATCTTCTGTTTGAGTGCACACACCTTTTGCCCGTTGCTCCGCGTCATTCTGTCACCATGTGGGCTGGGGGTCGGCTGTCTGTCCAAACAGGGTTTCCAGTAACACTCACCAGCAGAGGAGAGCTGTGGGACAAAGTGGGTCATTCCAGAGATTATCAATGTGAATGGAGCACACGTCTATTTCTGTCTGAATTCTGTCTCTTTTATATGAAAAGTACGATCTCTGATCATCTGATATTGTGACGTCTCACTCACGTTGATAGTCTACTTAATGAAAGGGCAGAGGGCCACCCCATGCTGAGCACGGGAGAAGGTGCAGGCGGTAGCCGGGGTGTTCCGAATGAAAACCAGCGGCTTGAACTCATTTCAATGATTCCCGACGGTCCAATCAAGACAAATTTCAACGGGGATGTGTTGACGGTGAACAAGCACATTCCAACCTGTCGCCCCCTACAGCCTTGTCCCGGGTGTTGCCAGTGCGCCTCGGGACCAACGAGGTTGATCAGCGAGCTCAATGTTCCGCCCTCACTCCAACCGCTGAATGGGCCCTGATTATCTCATGGCTGCTCTGTATATTCCTCATCTCCTCTTTAAAAGGACTGCATTACTTCCAGCCCTGCTAACTTGTCAAAACCAATTTGCTTTCCTATTATCCCCCTCAACTCATTTCACCATGACGCCCCCCCCCCCCCCCCCCCCCCCCCCCCAACACACACACACGCACACACCTACCCCCCGACGGCCCAGCCTTCACAAATCCTCGACCCTCTGCTTTCTTCAATTGAACACCACCCCTCCCTCCCTCCCCCACCCACCCAACACGACCTGTACACCCCTTAACCCCACCCCAGCACTCATGACAGTTTCAGACATGGCATTTTCCCTTCTTTGTACTTAATTTGCTTTCCCCACAATGCAACGCGGACGCTCCTTTCATTTCTTTGCTAAACTTCAAAGTAGTCTCACAGGAACTAGATGGTGCGCGCTGCGCGCTGCAGACATTCGTCGTAAGCACACTCTTGCTGAGCTCGCTCTCTCACTTTTGCTGAGCGAAACATAACAGCGAGTCCGGCAACAAAAAAAATCGAATCTCGTTTATGGAGCATGGCAAGGTTGAAAAAAAAGAAGAAAAACGTCCGGTTGCACGCCAGGTCTTCCACCCACCGTACCCCTCCTCCACTCCGTTCCTACTTCCCTCCCCCACCCCCCTCCCAGTCCGGCCTTCCGTCAATTAGCGCCTCGCCAGTGACAACACGGAGGATCTTCATTAGAGGAGAATGCTCAATTATATCAGTTGATATTCCTTTCCAAAACTAATTATCCCAGTTGCACGGCACGGCTGACTGAGCCTACCCTCGCCCCGGGGCACAGTGGTTACTGATGTGATTTGATTTGGGCTCCAAACTCAGTTCCCCTCCTCCCCCTCTCCCCCTCCTTCTCTCCCTCCCTCCCACTCTTTTGTTTCAGTCGGCTCTCATTCAAGACAATTGCCTAAATTTGGTTGTTACTTTTTTGACCATCATGTAGGGGCCAGGAGTTAATGTTATTGATTGCTAAGCCTCGAAATTGGTTACAATTGAACCAATTGAAGCCTTTTATTGTCCATCCCGCATGGACAGAAAATGTAGGCCTGCATCGCATGAGTAATTAAGCGACATTATACATTCAACAAATGTTCATTAGCAGGTAATTAGCAGAGAAATGAGACAACATCAGTTTAGCAAATCCTAAATACACTCACTCACAGTCGTGTGTGCGCATACACACACACACACACACACACACACACACACACACACACACACACACAAACACGTGCACGCCCACACAGACACGTCTACCATCTCCTTTAGTTTGTTAATGAGACAGCTTGGATACATTAACACGTATTTTCCACATGCTCTTCAGATGACCTGATGTCTGGGTATGTATGCCTGTAATCCGGTTCCCTGGACCCATCCTGTGGGGACCGACAATAAAAAATACGTTGGCGCAATAAATGATGGCGCAAGCGGCCTCTCCTCCCAAGAGGGGGCCATGAAGGAACGAGAGAGGCAGAGAGGAACATACGGTTAAGGATTTGCTGAGCTCCAAACATGTTTACTTGGATTAAGTCCACATTGTAAAACTATCAGCTTTTACCCATTCACGCTCCAGGTGACGATTTGGCTGTTTAGGATTGTCTGTGTTTGGTGGCTAACAAGGCGAACAATTAGTGACTTTGAATGATTCATTACTGATTTTCAAGCCTCGAGATGGACGTCTTCCCGTTGTGGATGATGATTCAACGATTAGTATTTATGAAAAAATGTGCTTCTATCTAGAAATAAAACACTCGTTTTCCTGAATGCTCTTATAATCTTCTATTTTTAAATAAAGAATGCATAAAAAAGTTATATATATATATGAATATATAAATATACATTCACTCATTTATTCACTCATGATATCAAATGCATTCTTGTCCAAACGTGTGTCAGCTTCTTGGTGTGGATCCAACCATCACTTAGCTTCACTCTCTCATACACGTATGGGACAGGCTTCACAGAAGGTGGGCTATTTAGCCACATTGCAAAGTGGCCCGGGCAGGAGAACACACTCATTACACACAATTCTTCGTCCCCCTGTCCCCCCCCCCCCACCCTTTCCCCGGCTCCCTCCTCAGCCCCCATTTAATCTCTCTAACCTGCCTCCCCCTCCTCTCCTTTTCTTTCTCTATCTCCATCTCTCTCTCTCTCCCTCCATCTCTCTCCCTCTCTCCAGCTCTTTCTCACTCTCCCTCCCTCCATCTCTTTCTCTCTCTCTCTCCATCCCACTCTCTCCCTCCACCTCTTTTCCCCTTCACTCTCTCCATGCGTCCCGTGTTTCAAATCCCCCTGCAGCCCTTGGGTTCTCTGTGTGTCCAGAGAGTCCGGAGGTAGATCACTTTAATTCTGCTTCATGGATCTTTTTCAAAGAGACCGGAGACCCCAAGACCCCAGAACTGGTGACCGTCGGGTGAACCCGTCCCGGCCCGTCGGGACCCCGTGCGAGTTGTAAACACAGCCATTGTCTCACACGCTCTCATTCCTGGCTGGCCGTTTTTGTTCCCCCTGCCCACAATGCAACAGGCTTTTGATGATGTGTCGTTGGCCAGTGTGCTTGCATGGTGCCCTTCTTAAACTGGCCTGTGTTCTGTTCTGGTTAATTTGTGTGTGTGTGTGTGTGTGTGTGTGTGTGTGTGTGTGTGTTGTTGTTTTTTTGTTCACCCACGTCAATCTGAGCAAGCAATATTGGCAGTTCCCAGGCGACGAGTGATGACACGGTTGGACGACGGTGGATTTACTTAAGGTAAGGTGTCACCTTGAAGACACATGTAATTAGGTTGTTCCTCCCTGATCAAAATAACCCCCTCCCCTCACTCCCTACCTCCCTCCAGGTCCCCTTCCCCCTCTATGAGTGGAACTTGTCGCACGGAACGTGTTCCGGGAGATTCAGAGAGATGTCAAGCACCACCGTACAGCCCTGGATGGACGTAGCATCGCTAGTTCAGACCGCAGAATTCCCCCTCATGGTGTACAAGTTTGCGTCCCCGTCGCAGTTCGAAGCCCCGGGAGAAAAGCCCTGTTCCGACACAATCAAGTTCTCTTTCTGTAAAGAAATGTATAATTTATTTTAAGATGTCTGTTTTCTTTTTTTAATTTCACGCTAATCAATCCGATGGGTGCTGCTGCGGCAGTGCGTTGCTGCAGGCCACCCAATCAATACACACTGGAGACCTCTCGGTGGGATGGGGGGAAACAGAAGCACAGAGATCTCTCCGGATAACCCTCAAACCAGTGTATGTCCACACCCTCATGTCATTATGGAAGAGAGAGTACAGGTAAGATACAGTACAGCGAGTGAGCCAGCCAGCCAGAGCAAACTGAAATACAGACGTGTATTACCAACTACCAAATACCAACCACACCACATTGTGTTTTCTCCACAGTTGCACAACTGTATATAAAGGGCTTTTGTTTATTTCAGAGATGCCTCGTGGCTTGAACTTTAGCAACAGTCTGACAAGGTGCCTGTGGCTCCGAGGAGGAATTCAGGGTATTGACAGGACTTTCTTTTCCCTTCTTCTTCTTCTTCTTCTTCTTCTTCTTCTTCTTCTTCTTCTTTATTACTCTCACACAGCCTTCTGTAAAGGGCAGCCAGCTCATGACTTTAATGAGCAACAGCCGGATTTGCTGTGATAATGTCTTCAGGTTTGGAGGGCTGGGATTAAACATACTCCAATTCCAATTTAAACAGCAAAGTCGCCATGGAGATGACCTTCACTTTAAAAGCTCTGATGGTGTCTGTGTGTGTGTGTGTGTCGGGGGGGGGGGGGGGGAGAACTGTCGCCGATGTTATTGTCTAGAAAGACTGCAATTTCCAGCGGGGCACCCTCATTGAGATTGAACTTCAACCCTCCCTCCTCCTCCAACTATAAACCCTTGCAGTAGAACGCGTGAACTTGAAAGAGCAGCGTGTCATTTTACAGAGGAAGCTATAGGCACCAGGGTCGGTCTGAGAGCGAGGGCCTCCTTAACGTCAGCACATCACTGTAACACTGTTGAACATTCTGGATGTGAACTACGGGCCCATGGCTACAAACTTCGGACACCTTCATCGCCTAGACCTCAGCGGCACCTTACATACCCCCTCCCCCCCCCCCCCCCCTTCCTGTTCCAGCCCTCCTCCACCTCCTCCTCCACCACCCCCTCCCACCCATCCACCCCTCGCATCAGTTCTTCAAGATTAGGGACCCCTGGACCTCCCATCCTAATTAACGGAAAAGCCCTCCAAATAAATCTGATGAGAGTTGACGTGGGGCCCACTCTGCTGTGAACCGCAGACGGGAGCACCCAGCGCAGGCTCCGGCCACAGAACAGGCCCCAAAGCTTCACGGTTTGGGGTCAGTGTCGATCCCCCACCAGGGCAGCACGTTCACAGTCTCACACCTGCCTGTCAAAGGAGAGAGCTGCCGGGGATCAGCAGGGGATTTGCACTACGGGAGAGGGAAGAGGGAAGGAAAGAGAGAGAAGACGTTTTTGTTCGAAAGTGGTTAAAAAAATGAGTGTAGAGTTAGTGAAAGGGAGAGGTATTTTTTGTTTGTTTTCTTGGCCATATACAAAAAAATACAAATAATCATAAAGTAGGCTTGCATATTCTTATTTCGATCGATTTAGGAGTGATTCGTTGTCAAGCAGTAGATTTGACAGTAGCCTATATCGGACATCAAAACGTATGCTAGCACTGCCCCACAGTGGAGGCAGGGAGAACTACAAGACGTGGTGAAGAGTCGCGTTTGTGCGGTGGATGGTCTAAAGGTCAACTTAATTATATTGCTATATTGACGTCAATATATGGTTCCCTGCGTATTGAAATCATATCTTTAAAGATATTGACAAACATTTTTCAATTGTTCACATCAACTGGCCATTAAATATGCATCATGTAGGTCAAACGTTGCTGTATAAATTTAGAAGGTAAATATCAATAAATTCAGATTGGTATATTATATTTATATAATATTATAATAAAAAGTATTATTTCTTGAACATATCCTCAAATACGTGATTCAAAACACATTATTCTGAGTTTCCACATACTTTCCAGACATATTCTTACTACACATTACATGCAGACATAGGTTAATATAGGTTATGTAATCATGTAAATTAATATTAGTCAGATTTCATCACATTTGCACCTTCTGGATTGATATTATAACTGCTAATGATACCTACTATAAATTAAGTCTTGAAAAGTTCCTAGATATTCTAAATTCAAATTATTTATGTATTACACATCAATAACAGATTCATATTATATATAAACATCAATCAATGTGTAGTTGCTGTCCCCATACGTTTTGGGGACTGGGAATTAAACCTTGTGTCACACATTCGTTTTTGTAATTTAGCGCCACTAGAAATGAGTCAGAGACCTTCAGCGTAACACTGGAGTACTATGTAGTACTATGTAGTCGTCCCCCCCCCCCCCCCCCCCCCCCCCCCCCCCACCCCCACCCCAATCACTGTAACTAAGGGTCCTTCACATTTCACACACTGGCTACCGCTATGGCATTAAAACAACGCACGCACATTTGACTCAGATGTGTCATTGACAGTGCAGAGGCTAATTGGTTAATTCCACACCAGTAACTGCATTTGGTCATTGCTTTATTTGCCTGAGTGTGAATGAATCATAGTTGTCACAGTTCATTTAGTTTTGAAACTGCAAACAGTGAACATATTATATAATTCTTTGTGCTAGGCAGGATTTAGTGCTGTAACAAAACGGTATCGTAACTTGTACGCAGAAGACGACACCTTAGTTTAGTGTTGTATCCCTAGTAATCATGTGTTAATGGCAGCGATCCAACAGATGAACGAATAAATCCTGAAGTCCATGAAGTCCTAAGCAACGTCTTCCTGTCTTCTATGTCCATATGGAAGCAGGTAGGGGGCGTAAACGTAGAGACAGGGTTCCTTGGCATCAATGTGTTGAGTGGATACAAGTGTAGTCGCACTGTAGATGGCATTAACGGTGAAAGTTATAATTGTTCTAGTAGTAGCAGAAGTACTGGCAGTAGTAGTAGTAGGACTAGTAGTAGGACTAGTAGTAGGACTAGTAGTAGTAGTAGTAGTAGTAGTAGTAGTAGTAGGAATAGTAGTAGTAGTAGTAGTAGTAGTAGTAGGAATAGTAGTAGTAGTAGTAGTAGTACTAGTAGTCGTAGTAGTAGGAATAGTAGTAGTAGTAGTAGTAGTAGTCGTAGTCGTAGTAGTAGTAGTAGTAGTAGGAGTAGTAGTAGTAGGAATAGTAGTAGTAGTAGTAGTAGTAGTAGTAGTAGTAGTAGTAGTACTAGTACTAGTAGTCGTAGTAGTATTAGCAGTGTTGAGGTCAGGCCACCCACTGGAACACCACGCCCAGTGACAGCAGCAGATAGCTGAGAGTGGGCAGCGCGGCGGCCACGCCCGTGACGTTGCAGTCGTCGCCGTAGCAACAGTGGACCCTGACCCCGGGCGCGCGGTAGCCCTGGCTGTTGGCCTGGCTGCAGAAGGACTTGTAGGAGCAGGACTTCATCACCCCGCCTGTGGAAGCAAGTGCCACAGAACAAGCACATCCGTTGCTGCCCATAATTTAGTCGAGTCAACCCTTAAACGGGTTCAGTCCGTTTTAGGATGGAACTCAATTGAGGCCACTCCCGGGGATTAATGGGAAAGAAGCTTGTGAGTGAGTGGGTGAAGGGGTAATGTGATTTGGTGGGCAGGGGATGCGCTGGGTGCTACAAACACTATCCTAATTAAGGATATAGACAGAGTGGAGGCTGAGATGGCCTGGGATACCAGACAGAGCACACATACTCACATACACACATGCATGCACACACACACAAACACACACACATGTATGCACACGTGCGCACAAAGACACACACATGTATGCAAACACATACACACCCACACACAGACACTCACACTAACACACACTCACACCCAAGACAAACATACACACACATGTACGCACACACACACACACACATACACACATGTATGCACACGCGCGCACAAAGACACACATGTATGCACACACACACATACACACGTATGCAAACACACACACACACCCACACACACATTCACACTAACACACACGCACACTCAGGCCCAAGACAAACACACACACACACACACACTTGGGTACAGAGTTAAAGTGAGAATCATTGCCAGTTCATCTACTATCTCTTTTTCTAATGCATTAATTGATTGGTTGATTTAATTTATAGCATGAAATGTTTCAACAGTCAAGCTATTACTTAAAGTAGAAGGGTGAATAAGCAGTGCTACACTGTGTGTTGGACTCACTGTCATGGCCCAGTACCACGGCACACGCGTCAGAGAAGCTGGGGCAGCTCTTAGAGCCCTGCCGATTGCAGTCCTCATTGTTGGAGCCCATGCAGGTGTAGCATCTCAGGGCCTCACCTGGAGAACAGCAGAGTCAGTGTGGAGCAATCAGTCAACTTAGGTATTATCAAACACAAGTTCTTAACCGAGGTATGTATGACATGGAATGAATATGTGTTGGTACAGGTATTACGGAAATATTCCTCGTCATATCGACGTTGGGCTTGATTCAAAATAAATGGTTCGTGGCTGTGTATGTCAATAGTGCAATAAAAGCACATTAAGAGCGGTTTCATTTCTGTGCATAATTATTTACCTATCGTTCAACATGTCACTGATGACCATTAGAACCGGAAACCCTGAAGTTTGCGCTCTGCGCCACTCAACCGTCGCCACTTCCGCGAGCGCTTCACGCCCTTCTGTCGCTTAACCTCCTCTCGAGACCAAGCACCGCCCGAGCCTCACCGCTGCCCTTTTGGAACGTCTATTTTACAGATGGAAAGCCTTCCACCCGTCTATAAAACAGCTCTCTTGGTAAACACCCTTTCATAATCTTTACGGAGGGGATCAAAACAAGAGTTTATAGGCTAGCTCACAGGGACCACTCCAAAGCCCTCCATCTCCTGGTCTGACCAACATGAAGGCTCTTTGACCTCCTTTTATCTCTTACTCGGAAGTGGGGATGGAAGCTTCTGGTCTTCAAGATTAGCTCAGACCAGACAGGTGAACTTTTAAAATCAAACAGACAATAAAAACATTGACCCTTTTTGGGACGCTATGGTCCAATAATGGGTTTCTCGGAAATAAAATTCATATATATATATTTTATTTCTGAGAAACCCATTATTGGATATATATATATATATATATATATATATATATATATATATATATATATATATATAAAATATATGTGCCTATGGATTATATATAATAACCATATATATATATATATATATATATATATATATATATATATATATATATATATAATCACATTATTATTCATGTTGCACAATAATAACAATTATTCTTTGTATTGTTATTAAATAAAATGTAATACTGAAATTATATTGAATTATTTATTATGTATAAGAAGAAATCCCTCACTTAAACTGCAAACACATTTGTGTGAAGTTGTATTTCTTCACTTTGCTGTTCAGTCATAGCCTGTTTTGCGTTGATAGGACATGTTGAAGTCCCCCCTGCTGTATCCAATCAGAACAGCACTCAGCTCACAGGCTGGCCGTTAGCTGGGAGGCCTATTAGGAGATTAGCTGCTGGGATGCTAGCTACACAAGACAGAATGCCACAGGCTACAGGAAGCAAAACTTAGCATGCGTTAAAAAACAAAAAACGATGCTCGTGAACATAGTATACCGTATATGAATACTTAATGTTGTTATCTCGTATATGTCAAAAGGTCTGTACCAAAGACGAGGTGGGATACGTCCCACAGAAGCCATAACCTGTTGTTGACATGTGATGCTACAGTTTCAAAGGAGAAATCTACGGAAACGTAATGCATTAACTTTAGAAAAATAAATTCTGCTCTTGTTTTTCTGAATTAATGAGATACCTCAAAATCGTGCGAGAACCTCACTTGCATGCAGTACGGTTGCTGCTGCTACTCAGCCTAACCCTCCAACGGTGATTTAAAGTACGGGGTCGATATAAGGTCTCAAAGGTATATCATGTCAAATTATGTAGTCGAACTGTTCGCTTGATCACCTGGAGCAGAAGAGAATGCATTTCAGATCGGTTCAACTGATGCTGGAGAAACGCCGCAATGTCAAGCAGATCATAATGGGCTTTCCGTCTGAACCAGAGTCCTGAGGTGCCTGCACAAAGTGGACGAACTAGGGACAATACCATCAATATTACTGATGGACACGAGTATCTCCAAACACGTCTCAAATAAAACTGGATTAAACTCAACAGGCGGGGCATGTTCGCTTCTATTAAATCGAGCTCTCAAGTGAATGACCGCTTCTCTTGTGATTTTGAAGCATGCCATTATTTCAGAAAAACGAGCAGATAAAACGAAATCTCAAAATTCTGAGATAATAAACTCGTTCATTCAGAAAAACGAGCAGAATCTATTTTCTTAGGTGACTGCATTACGCTTCCGTAAAAAAATCATGTTTTTTTTAAGGAAAAGCTAAAAGAGCGGCTTAACACTTACATACAATCTACATTAAATCAAATCAGGAGACTGGGTAAACCGTATCATAATAAGAAAATTAACATGCAAACAAACAAGGTAGTCACCTTTTATACGCTCAATGGTAATCACAGATCGTGACATCCATGTCTGTATCACATGAATATCAAAACGTATCGATATCCATAAAAAAAACATTTTAAAAGACTAAGTTACATGAGCAAGTCAGGTTCTAAGATGGGGGGAGAGGGGTGGGACAGGTGGGAATGGGTTAATAAAAAACTCTTACTGTAGTTAGGCAGTAGAACCAAGGACAGAAGCAGCACTATAGGCCAGTACCGGACAGCCTTCATGTCGCCGAATTGTGTCCTTATGGGACGTCCTGTTCACACAATGAGAAACAGGTTGTCGTCTCCATAAGCATCCCCTCTCCCCCCCCGCCCCCCCACACATGATCTTAATCTCAATGATCAGATGGGCAAACACCCCCATCCCCCTTGCCCAGGGTTGTGACCTCAGGGAGGATTACCAGAACACACAACAACCAACATTACAGCGTGATGGATTTTCAGCGATGGTAATAGGTGTGTTGTCGTGGGTTAGTGCAGCATCAGAAAGAGTCTGTACTATATCGGATCCACACAGATGTCCTTACCAGAACCGGCGCCAGAGCCTTCCTATTATTTCATACATTCAGACACACAGGCATCAAACCCTACAAGAAAGTGTCTGCCTACCTTTTTTAGATTTGATATGAGATATGTTGTGAGCAAGTAGGTCAAATGCATGTGAATGTTGTAGTTCCTTGTAATATTTGTTTAGAGAAATCACACATGAATAGTTAATACGTCCATCTTGTTGGGAGTAAAGTAGAGTACATTAAAAGATGCAACGTATACAGCAAAACAAATATCTCTCACAACAGCCTTCCATTTAGGCCATCTTATGTGGCCTCCCCACCAAGCAGTGAAACAATGACAGCTGAGAGTATACAAATCGTATTCTGGACACATTTGGACATCAGAGGAACGTAACGCTTTAGGGAACCCAGAGACATAGCCAGTCGGTTGTATTGCCATCCTTTATTGCACTTTGTAAGCAGATGCTGGACAGTAGCAGTGCCGAGAAGAGCAGGACTCCTTTCAGTGCATCACAACAACCACAACATGGCGCTGGACATTAAATTAAGTTACCCATGGCCACAACTGATGACAATTAGTTTACTTTATATCAAAATAAAATCCCCTCCAAAAAAATAAAATCCCACGTTTTCATTGAGAGCTAAGAGACAAAGTAAGCGCAATAGTATCTACAAGGAAACGACAAAGAAAGCATTGGAGGTTTTTTTATATGACAGAACTGTATCAAAAATGCAAGTGAGCGTTATCAATCATTGAAATTCTCTATTTACAAACATCTCACATGCAATAAGCTACTGTGATCTTTTATATATTTTCATACTAGAATAAGTCAACGTGTAATCAATCCAAACTAATATGCTGTCTGTCGACATTTAAATTGAACTCTCTTCTATTAAGAACAAACAACAGCAGGATTAGGTTTACAGTCTTTTCCATCAGTGGCTGTGATGGCAACATTTCATCTCACTTTCTTTCTCTATCACACACACTCTCTCTCTTGCAGTCATTCCAACACAGCAACCATTCTCACACAGGTACGCTCACACACACATACGTGATATGTTGTGTACACAAGCACTTTATTCCACACCCTTAGTTACAGTAAAACCACATTGACACAAGTGTAGGGTAGGGTGGGGGAGGGTACAGAGGGAGCCATGGTAGGCAAAGTCTGGAAGCAAGGTGGGCACAACGTAAGACCCCTCATTTGGTCTCCTGTCCATTAGAGAAGAGGGTTGAGATGGTGCCTCTGTTCTTCTGGATAAAGTTTGGCATTCTTCTCCCATGGTTCTTCCTCCCCCTGGGAGATGGGGCGTCGACACTGCTAACTCCGCCCCATTTTGGCGATCAGCTCGTCGCAGATTTTTGTCAACTCCTCGATTTCTCTGTTCTGTTGAAAAAAAAAACACCAACATTTTTGAGATATCCTTAGATTGAGATAGGCTCCATAGAAAACTTTGTATAGCATAGGTCAGTTACAGCAGATATTTTCGTGGTGTTTAACATATTATCCAGTACAGCTGATGTATATTATTTCATCAGTTGTGTTTAAGTTGATAACTGACAACACAGTTTAAGGTCAGGAGAACAATTACTGATGAAGAATGACTGGCAAAGACTTCTCTAGAGTCAAAGTAATTTGTTACACTTTTACAGAGTGCCGGTCTATAATCTTCAATTAATTAAATTGCATTTGGCTCTCCTGCACGTATTGGATGACAGAACAACACAGTAAGGTAAGGTAACAAAACGTAACACCCTGTAACAGAACATGATAACGATAACCTAAACGTGGGTGCCCCAACCTTCTGTTCCAAGGTGCGCTCCAGAGAGTCCACCTTCATCTGCTCCTTCCTCAGGCTGGCCTGGCAGGCCGCCTGCTCCTGCTTGGCCTTGCATCGCACCTGGGCGATGTCCGAGTTGGCCCTGGAGACACACAAACGTTTAGAAATATTTGAGCTTGGTGGCTAACTCTGCAAGTCACCCACTCAAACACTGCGTATAGCAACCCTGGTTTGATTCCAGACTGTGGTCATTTGCAACATGTCATTCCCTCTCTCTCAGTTCACTTTCCTGTCCATGTTCAACCTCCTCTCCGAAAAATGTCAATAAATAACCTTTCAAATAAATAGATAATGTAAGAAATTACAACCATGACTATGAAGAAAAACAGTAGCAAAATATAAATAATAACTATTATACTAATTAAAGTCATGCATTACATTACATCAAAAATCCATAAATGATACATGGTACTATTCCATCCAATCTTAATACAACTACGCAACACTACATGAATAGATGAGGGACAATGAGAGGAATAGATAAGACTCACTTGTCCAGCTTCTCCTCAGCGTGGATCTTCAGGGCCTGGTACCGCTGCTCCTCCCTACGCACCCGAGACAGATACTCCTGAGCACACTTCTTCAGAACCTCCTCGTTCTGCAGAGTATGGAAGCGTAAGCAAACCCATTAATTCACTGCCATCTTCAAGTGCAGGGCATAAAAAGAGTGAGTTATGGGCATTTCTGTTTATGCTTGCAATTGATGTGTGTGTGTGTGTGTGTGTGTGTGTGTGTGTCTGTATGTGTGCGTGCGTGTGCGTATGTCTATGTGTGTGCGTATGTCTATGTGTGTGCGTAGGTTAACGTGTATGGTTGTACGTACTCACGCATGCATGCAAGAGGGTGTGCGTGTGTTTGCATGTGTGCGTGTCCCGTGTGTGTGTGTGTGTGTGTGTGTGTGTGTGTGTGTGTGTTGTGTTCACCTTGCGGAAGCCCTCCAGCACGTCTTTCATCTTCTCGTAGCGGCGGAAGAGCTCGGCCAGGGACTTCTCCACGGAGTTGAGGTCGGACAGCGCCTGATCCTTCTCTATGATCAGCTGCTGGATGGTATGGTGGGACAGAGACTTCTCCTTCTGCTCATCCTCTGGTGGTGGAGGACACACACACACACACACACACAAACGCGCTTGGAGTCAGAACCCGAATGGAAGAAACTAACGTTTGCACCTGAGAGTACACAGTTCACACACATACACACGCTGACAAAACACACCACCAAACACACGCACACATCAACACGCAAACACATTCACACACGTGTGAGAGCACACACATACACACACACACACACACACACACAGAAACACATCGACGGACACAAATACATTTGTAAACACACAAACACACACACACACACACACACACACACTCACGGATACACACACATGAACTAACAGTGGCAGGTTTGTGTGTTATTTGGGTAGATGGATATGTGACCTCTACAATGTACCACAATACATATGTGGATAAGTATGAATGGCTGTTTCTGAATGGTGCATTTCTACAGTACACAACACTGTTGCTAAACCTAAAGGAGCATGCAGAGTGAGTAAGTCATGTAAACAACGGTGGGGTAGATAATAAATAACTGATAAGATCTAAATGGCCTTCCAACCCTCTCCTTTAAAGTGGTGATATAGATCTCTTGCTGAAAAGGTCTTTGAAGATGAGAAGAGACAAGAAGGAAACCAGACAAATGGAGAACGACAAACAAAATGGAGGGCGTCTGCGCTCCGCTGAGTGACGGACGGATGCGAACGGACAGAATAAAAAGTGAAGCAAGCATCTGCGCTACTTACCTGGCATGCCTGATAAGGGGGGAAGAAGGCGGAGTAGGTGGGGGTTTCAAATTGAAAGAAGCAAAATGGGAGCAGAACAGAAAAAACAAGGGACCGTGTTAAAAGTCAAGCCAGGGGTGGGGGCCGGGGGGGGGGGGGGGGGGGAACGCACAGGGGAACGTGAGAAGAGGCCCGCGAACGCACGTGGAGAACACAAGCCTGACCAACGACAGACAGGCAGAGCCGTCCCTGGCGGGGGTGGTCGTGGTTTAGAAAAAAAATGAAGAAATAAGAGACAAGATGCAACCAGAGCAGTGAGGCGCCAGGTGTCAGAAGATGACCAGAGTTGGAGAGAAGGCTGGGCGTGAGATCCAGAAGAAAAAGAAAAAGGAAAGGAAAAAGAAGAAAAAGAAAGGAAAAAATGGCACCAAAGCGGAAGTGAATTCTGAAGTGCCAAAAAGTGGACGACATTCTGATTCTTAGGTCATATCATCAACCGAAAACAGGAAGCAAGTAGACAAATATCCCAGCAGGCTAATATAAGGGCAGCAGAACCACAGCAGCTATCAGGTATTGAAGGTAAACAAACGTGTTAATGGGTTAGGGCACACAAAGATCACAAGAATTGCTGTTGTTCAATAACCCAAAATGAATAATGTGTGTATGTATGTATGTATGTATGTATGTATGTATGTATGTATGTATGTATGTATGTATGTATGTATGTATGTATGTATGTATGTATGTATGTATGTATGTATGTGTGTATGTGTGTGTGTGTGTGTGTGGCTGTGTGTGTGTGTGTGTGTGGCTGTGTCTGTGCCTATGTGTGTGTTAGGTGCTGTGAGAAAAGGTTTGTGTTGCTGTCTGCTGAACCGGAAGAATTCTACTCACCTATCATCTGGGCAATAGTCTTCTCATACTCTGCAACAATTCTCCTACAAAGCGAGAGGGGAGAGAGAGCAGAGAGGGGGTGTGTGAGGGGGTGGCACAGATATTAATGCATCACTCAAGACTCTGTGAATAGACTAGTAACCATGGCATGTAACGCCTTGGTAAAGACAACTCACTGGGTCTCCATAGATATTCTTTGATTGGCTCATTTTTATTGTACTTCTGTTGAACTTAAAACCTCTAAGCTCTGAACAGTCTTTACAGTTTATAACCCACTGTAATTGCTGAAGGTTCTACAGCGTGCTGAGCTAACAACCGGGACGGGGCCATTTGGAAATTGTGTTTGTTCCAGAGCAGGTTGCCAAAGAGGAAAAGATAAGCTTTTCCTCAGTCCCTTCCTTAACCTGAGCCTAATCAGCCTAATGAAGTAAGCTCTGTCTTATCCACACAAGCCACAGTGGGGCCAGCTGGACTCCCCCTCACACCCCAGAACCTGCTGAAAGGGAAGAAAAACTTAAATAGTCCTGCCTGCCGTGGCCCGGTTCTTTGAAGTTATTCCTCATCCTCGAGTGCCGAGTCAGGGACTTTAGAGTGTAGGCATTAAACTCAAGTTAAACTTTGTTCAAAAGACACGTTAAAGCTCCTTAAACAAACACAGTGTATACCACAAGTAATCCTCTACATATCTTTCAAATTATTGTTTCGTTATACAACAAGGAAATCAGTTGCAAACAAACTATAATCATATTCAGCTGATATCGTCTTTGGCTTCAGTCTCAACAGATTCTCCTCCGAAGCCAGTTAAGTGATGGACTTCTTTAATTGGCTCTTCAACAGGCAATCACCCTGGGCTTTGGTGGGCACTTTGAGCGTGATAAACCAATTGACAGGTAAATCGACGTTGATGGGCGGGAACCAAGCACGGGTGACCACCAATCAGAGCGTAGCAGGTCAGTTAACCAAAGGGTGTTGGGGAGGTTTTAGAAAATGTGCTGTCTGGGCGGGTCGTTCGAGTATATGTGAATGCCACTCACCTCATCTCCACCACTTCCTGTCGGCTCTCCTCGTACTTCCTTTGCCATTCTACTACCTCCTTCTCTTTTGACACCACCTGACGAGGGGAGGAGAACACAGAAAACCGTGTGAGGTGGAGTCACGGGAGTCAAAATTCTGTGCATGTGTGTGTGTGCGTGTGCATGTGTGTGCGTGTGCGAGATGGGAGTCAAGGGCACCTCGTCTCTCGCTATGCTCAGGGAGTGGTCCAGGTCTCTGGGCAGGTAGGGGCTCGGCTCCTCGCTGTACCCCGTGGATGGTGTCCGGGTGTACAGAGAGCCCTTGGACACCACACTCTCCATCGGTGACGTGGCTTCTCTCTGCTGCTCCCGGGGGTCAGGGGAGGAGGAGAGGAGGAGGACAGGGAGGAAAGGAAACATGTGGGGGTCAAGACGGCTGAGCTAGGGGCAGCAGCCGGAGGGAGACCACACCTTCCACGGGGCCCATCCAGAAAACACAGAACCCATACCAACCGCAAGGAAGCATCAAACGACTTCAACTACTACTACGATCAGAATACACCCCACACAGCAAAACACCATAATGCAAATGGCACAGGCTTGTGATGCTCCTGAAGACTTAGCCTGCTGGGACATGATTGGATGAAACAGTCTTCAAATACCACAGTAGCTGGTGCGCTAATTCTGGCCCACAGCAGAGTGCTGAGGATGATAAACTGCTTGTTTTAGTAGCTGGATTATGATTGGTGCTGATGATAAACTGCTGGTCTTAGTAGCTGGAATATGATTGATGCTGATGATAAACTGCTGGTCTTAGTAGCTGGAATATGATTGGTGGTGATGATAAACTGATGGTCTTAGTAGCTGGAATGTGATTGGTGCTGATGATAAACTGCTGGTCTTAGTAGCTGGAATATGATTGGTGCTGATGATAAACTGCTGGTCTTAGTAGCTGGAATATGATTGGTGCTGATGATAAACTGCTCGTCTTAGTAGCTTGAATGGGATTGGGTCCAGGCAAGGAAGAGGGAGGGGGAAGGCTTGGTACAGTGCAAACAGCGTTATATACAGTACAAAAGGGATGACACAGTACTGGGCAGCATAGGAGACAGGTGTTAGGGTCGTGTTAAGAGGTACATCACAACATCAGGCACGGTTTCTCTCCACTGGTTAAAAATGTGAGGCATCAGTCCTCCTTGTATAAAGACAGCCTGGGGCTGACAGTCGCCCACCGCCATCATCAGATTTATCTCTGGAAGGACCTCCATTTAGCGACGGGATATTTGATGGGCATGCCAATTAAAGCACACAGGACAGAATGCCCTTGGAAATTAAATTCCACTGAGGCTTTGCTTAGCGCGTCACACTAAAAACATACAGCGGCCTCTGGTAGTCTGGCACTTTAACACAAACTTTAACTCATGAAGGGGATTTCATCATCGATCCAAGAGGAGGAATAAAGATGAATTAATAGAACATGTTTGTGTACATGTGGGTGTGTAATATGTATGAAATGTGTGTGTGTGTGTGTGTGTGTGTGTGTGTGTGTGTGTTTGTGTGTGTGTGTGTCTAAATGCACGTGCTTCATGTGTGGTGAAAGGTGCAGATGGTGAGTGAGTGCTCCTTAAAGACCAAGAACACAGTGATACGAGGGTAGAGTGTTTGGTCTTGAGCATTAATGGCTGCTCTATACAGAGGATATAAAAAAAGAGACGGAGGGTGAGGGATATTGACACTCAAGGGTCACCTATCTGGAACCAGACAGACTTGAGGCACCCTTTCTAAACCTAAGTACTTCAAACAAAAGGTTAATGATTGGTAAAGCTCCTTTGTAGCAGGGTTCTCAAGGTAGCATGTTGGGAGAGCCTCTTCACTAGCTGTTACACAAATAAATACAGACATCTGTGTGGTCCATGTAGGCCACGGACAGTTGATAGTTAAGAAGGGCTCGGGTGAGAAATAGAGGAATACTTTGGCATAATAACGTGTGCATTAAGATAAAAAAAAGAAGAAGAAAAGCGTGTTGTTTCTTGTAAGTTGTAAAGAAACGGACAAAACCTGGGGACGCTAGATGAAGTGAATCCATGACAAACAACATACAGAGAAATGAAGACCACGTACAAGAAAGACTATGGAGAACAAACACAAGTAGGTCCTAAAGGTCTGAAGAAAAACGGAATCTTAGGTCTACATATATGCCATTTTTGGATAATTTAGTGGTTCGGGGGGGGGGGGGGGGGGGGGGGGGGTCTACCTTTAGTTGAATGACTGCATAAAGGACATCGCTATTGGGGCTACGACGCTACTCTGGTCTTACTTTCAGCAGGGGGGAACCGTTGAAGTTCCACCTCCGTGTGCTGGGCTTCTTGATGCGGGACTGTGAGAGTCGAAAGAAGAGCGTGAGACAAGGGACAACCAAGGGACGACCAAGGGGGAACCATAGGACAACCATAGGACAACCAAGGGACGTCCAAAGGGGGGACCATGGAACGACCAACGGGGGACAATGGGACAACAAAGGGGGGACCAAGGGAGGTCCTCACCCCAAGATCTTGAGGACTCGACCCTGCTAAGTAGAAGGGTTTGATTGTCCTCACTGTGTTCTATAAGTTCCAGCACCTGATGCCTACAAAGTCGCACGTGTCGAATCCTCTTGTGTGAGTGTTTATCAGTGCGGTTAGTTCAGGGGTTGGGCTTGCGGGACCAATTTACAAAATAAGAACGTGACCCGGGCTGCATCTATCTAGTCCACTGCGAGAAGCGCGTCCGACGGAGCGATTGCGATCGCTTGTCCGAGTTGCCTCAACTGGAGGTTGCCAGGTCACATTGGTGCTGATTTCGCTACGAAGAACCTCCCCTTCCAAGGCAACATGCATGTTGCCCGACATGCATAGTGGCACGGAGGCTGGGCTCTGGAGTATCTGGAGTGGGTCGATCCAGGAGGGCTCTTAGCTAGTAGGAGGGAGGGGTGGGGTGAGGATAAAGCCATGTTAGAGATGCTGTTATGTGGGGACTGAGGAGGGGAGGGGAGGGGAGGGAGGGTCGATGTAGTGGTACAGCCACCATGTTGTTGATAAGGGCCATGGGATCACAGCCACACTCAAAGGATTTTGGAGTGTTTTGGATCAGGGGGGGAGGCAGGCCGGAACTCACACTCATGCTCCCACACTACAGCTCATGCACACACACTGGCACTCCGCACACACACACTTCCTACAATTACCGCTCGTCCACTCAGGTGACATCGCCTCGGATGTCACGCATTGTGCAGCCGTTGTGCACGCGCATGCACACACACACACACACACACACACACACAGGTGCAGGCTGACTCAGCGCAGTACCTGGGGGTTTACAGTGGAGAGGGAGGGGCACTGGGAGATGTGCGTGGCTACCTGCAGAGCCTCTATCCGCAGGGCTGCCAACACCAGCTCCTCCTGGGCCGTCCAAAGGGGAGGGGGGGGGGGGGGGGGGGGGGGAGTAGGGGAGGAGTGACGGCCCGAGGATTTGAGAGCAGGGAAGGAGACACACACACACAGACCAAAGTTGAGGCTGCACGTTGACTCTCATTCTGCTGAGTATACTGACGCACTTCCCGTTCCTAAAATCAAAGTCTATAGAATAGGACACGTCTATAGCCAATTGAATGGTAAAACCAAGGAAGTTCGAAGGAAAGGAGGAGGGAGGGGGGGGGTGGAAGAAGACTACAGCAGCGGTTACACAGAGGAAATCACACCGCAGGTAGGTGGCGGAGGAGGAGTTCCCCGCATGGCCTGTGAACACACCTGTAATTTGAGGGCGAAGGCGGTGGGGTTGGTCTCAGCAAGGTCGGGCTCCAGGTATTGCAGGGGGTCATCGCACTGCGGCAGCCTGTCTAACAGGGCCGGGCCGGGGGCCTCTGCAGGGCCCTGGCTAGGGGACTGCAGGGGCACCACAGGGAGGGGAGGGGAAGGGGGCAGAAGGCATGGAGAGGGGAGGGGGAGGAGGAGGAGGGTCAATATGGAAAAGCAAAGCGCTGGCCATGTCATCGGGAGCTCGGGTCGATTTAGGACCCGGTGGTTTGCTGGCGAGCTGGCCGCTATTAGGGGCAAGCAGTTAATGACGTTGTGTCACTGGTGGCTGACTGAGTGAGTTCATGTGTAGTCTGTTCATGTTTCTCATGTGCCTCGCAGTACAACACGTGTATTCTGTCTCCCCCTAGTGGCAAACATCGGTATGGCATGACAGCTGAAAACAAACACAGATGATGACGGTATATACAGACACACTGATAATACCAACCAACATATACATTTAGCAATATACAACAACAGTGGCTAAACGAAGCATTATTTTGCTCACTGAGGTAGAACGCGCTATACACACCCTGGTGGAACGTGTTGGGGTCACCTGTTCGTCTCTCTCGGCGCTCTGCGTGCGACTGAGAACCTCGCTCTCCCTCTTCCGGCCCTTGTCCCCCGCGGAGCCCTCGGGGCCCGGCCTGTGGCTGAGGACCGGCGTCTTCATGTCTGCGGAGATCTGAGCCTCCATCTCCTCAAAACTCCTTTGGTAAGAAAGTGTCAAGAGAAAGATAGTCATTAACTGTGTGTGAAAAAGGGAGATGAAAGAGAGAGCGATACATTGCTTTACTTTTTTATAGCGCATGAAGACTTATGAAACATTTATGAAACATTGAAACTGTTAAACTGTTGACCTGCATACTTATGAATTCCTCTCAACGAAAGAGGGACAATATAAGTAAAAGGTCAGCTCAGTGTGGACATTTCGATTCCTGAAGTACAACTGGAGTATCTAGCATTAAAAATTGAACATGGGACAACGACGTGTGGTAAAGGTAAGTAATTGGTTCCTGGATGTTCTGTGGCGTGTGAGGTGGGCTGGAGGGCGTACCCTGTGCAGGGAGAGTTGGGCTCAGAGCCCACGGTACACGTGTTGTTGGTCAGACTGTCAGACACAGAGTCCAGCTTCAGGTACAGGGAGGGCTTCTTCACAGAGAGGGGCTGCAAGGAGGACGCAAAATACAAGGGACATGCTTTAGAAATACATGAACATTCACGAGTACGAATAGAAAACCACAGCATAAGAAAGATATACTCTACCGGTGAAGCAGAGCCAATCTTCTCCATGTACTCGATTTCATAGTCTGGCACTGAGGGTAGGGACGGAGAGGTAGAGAGAGGTAGGAAGAGAGAGACAGAAAGACAAAAGAGAAACACATTTCTTTTAACTGAGAGGTTGCAGGAGGAGGGGTTCTAGGCCAGCGGGACAAAGTGTGTGTGTGTGTGTGTGTGTGTGTGTGTGTGTGTGTGTGTGTGTGTGTGTCTACAACAGCAACTAGCTGTCAGTGACTGACGATTATTTTCCACCGCTGACCCAGATGGGTCGGGCTGCACCGATGCGAGTGACTGCAGATTGTTTGTGTACAACAAAAGTACTAAACAGAGTGACTCGCTTTCACTTCCTTGGAAAAGCAAGACGCCTGACTGAAGTGCTTTGACTCTGCGCTTTTACATTGGTTTCGGCCACACACACACGCGCGCGCACACACACACACACACACACACGCACGCACGCACGCACACACACACACACACACACACACACACACACACACACACACACACACACACACACACACACACACACACACACACACACACACACACACACACACACACGCACACGCACACGCACACGCACACACATACACACTCAAAGCCGAGCTCCAAGCTTACCGTGGTCCTGGTGAGGGAGTCCGACCTCGCTGACGAAGGAGGAGAGGTCGTCGGGCTGGGGGAAGTCCTGGGTCTCCGAGGTCAGGTCCGCGTCCTGCAGGGCGGTCCACTTGTGGCCGGTGGAGGAGGCCAGCTTCTCCTCGTCCGTGGCGTGCTCGTCCTGCGAGTGGAGAGCGTCGTCCCTGTCCTCGGACTCCTGCACCGGTGAGCAGAGGAGACGGTTGAGCACGGGCGTGTGTGAACGCCGCTGCCAGGGTTAGCGGTTATTGACCCAAACTTTGGAAGAAAAACCTTGCATTTTTAATCATTATTGTTATTATTATAATTATTATGTATATATATTTTTTTTTTTTAATGATAAATAAGTACACAGGTAACAGGTACGGTAAGCAGCCACAGGAGAGTATTAAAAAAAGGTCACCTGTGATGGATCACTGGTGGGGGATTTCTTCGGGGATCTCTTCACTCTGAAAGTGTTACTGGAAGGAAAGTCAAAATACATCAGCACACAACCAATAGAACTTCATTAGTATATTGGTGCTTATGCTGAGATCCAACTCCTGCACCTCTAGCTATTGCCTTGTCCAATGTGAGTACAAATGCCAGAATTGTAACGTTTTCAAATGTTTAACTCAACTTACATTTTCAGAAGGTGATTTGGAGCATTTTAGATTTATATATTTAGATAAATAGACACACTAAAAGACAGTCAGACAGTTTAAGTGTTTAAGTTAGGAATGAGTGTCAGTTCTGAGACAATGATATACTTAAAAATTAAAGATGTAGAATATAAATGTGTTATTTTATCAATGCCGTTAGTGGGGTCAAGGAAAACTAATGATGGGGCATATAATATATTACTTTTATATTCCATTCTAATTGTATTCTATATTGAATTGATCTTTTTCTCTATTATCACCACTAAGTGCTGCATTTCCAGAAAGGTGACTTTAATCAAAAGAGGTAAAACGTTAACAGAATATGTAAAAATTAAATAAGGATCACTTTGCTGTTCTCTTAACCTTAATAAGCATCACATGGAAACTCCCACAAGAAATGGTGGAGATGAGTCACATGACGGGAGAGCCATGACAGAAGGGCATGCTGGCATTAAAGGGAGTCATACTAAATTAGGGGTCAGTTTGATAGATGCTTGTAAGTCTCCCATGTACTTACAACAGACAACAAAGAGAGGATACACCCATGGACTTCCTGCGACACACAGCAAATACACACATAGACACAGGTGACAGAGAGACAGACAGAGGACACTGGCACGATAGACGGACAAAAGTGTATCTAGTACAAACAGAAACCCCATCGACTCACAAACAGTTAGGACGACGCTCTCACGCACAACAGACAAGAAAATGACAGACAAGCCGCGAGCCATCTCGTAAGTGCGGTGAAGCGACTATCGTTCTGATGACACTTACGATTTTATTGGAGTTCTTTTCTTCTTGGCGGGTTTGTTCTGATTGTGATCCTCTAGCTCGCCGACGTTGTCGTTGTCCACGTCGTTGTCCCCGGCCGGGGCGTCGAAGGAGGCGGAGCCCTTGGGAGGGGAGGCGGCCATCTTGTTGGAGGACTGGAACGGGTCCGCGGAATCGTCCAAGTTACTCGAGTCCAAGTTACCGGCGGGCCGGGAGAGTTTGGGGGAGTTGGGGATGGCCTTCTTGGTGTTGAAAGGGTTGAAGTTTGGATCCTCCCATTTCTCGGGGTCAAACTTGTAGGACGCTTTGGGGATGGGGATGTCGTCTCCGTGGCTGTCGGGGGCCGCCGAGACGTCGTTGTCCAGCTGCTCCGTCTGGGCCGGCGGGGCCTTCTTCAGCCCCAGCTTGGGTCTCCTCAGGGGCATCTTAGCCCCCGGCTTCTTGCCCAGCTTCTTGGGAGGGGGAGACGCCCGCTTCGACGCCTCGCCGTTCTCCTCGGAGTAGTCGAACTCCAGCCTCACCGCCTGAGGCGTGCCGACCACGGGCTGCTCCTCGGGGTGGCTGACCGGCTCTCCGCGGGGGTCCGGGGCGTCCTGTCCGTGGGAGGGCTGCCTGGCAGGGAGAGGGGGGCTCCGCGGTGGGGCGGCGGCTACAGAGGCCGACACCGGGGCCTTCCGAGCCAACTCGGGGGAGTTGGCGATCTTGCTCCCTCCGGAGTTGAAGGGGTCTATGTTGTCAAAGTTATCGGGGTCCCATTTGTAGGCGCCTCGGGGGAGGATAGGGGCGTCCTCTCCGGTGGGTGGGGTCCGGGGCGCGGGGATGGGGGTCTCTTCCCAGGGCACGGCCGGGGCGACGGAGCTCTCCTCCGGGCCGGCGTGTGCGGGCTCTTCGGGCAGCGGAGGCGGGGTGTCCACGCGGGCCTTCCTGGTCCTTCGGAGGGTCCCTCCTGGGCTGGGGGTGGCGGGGGAGGCCTCCGGTTCGTCCTGGGACTGGAGGGGGCTGACGGTGCGCGGCTTGAGCTTCCTCTTGGTCTCCGGGGTGGTGCTGGAGGACGGGGGCCGCGGGGTCTCGGGGTTGGAGTTCTGCCTGTCCAAGGGCTTCTTCTTCAGGGAGCCGGGGCAGCCCTTCTTGGGCCTGCGGAGGGTCCCAGGGGTGCCCTCTGTGCCTACGCTGAACGACTCCGCGCGTGCGTGGGAGGCCGCCGCAGCGCCGCCGCCGCCGCCGTCGTCTAGCGGATCAGCGCCTTCTAGCTCGCCCCCCTGCAGGCTGAGCGAGCGGGTCAGGGCGCGGCTCGGAGACCCGGCCGGCGCGACCTCGATGTTGTACGTGCCGCTGGCGGCGATGGGCTTGTCCTCGTCGAAGACGATGGAGAGGGAGCGTGTGGGCGGCTGGAAGGAAGGGAGTTCAGACCCAGGGTCCACGAGCGTGAGGTCTGCTACCGAGCCAGAACCACAGCCTGCGTCGTCGGTGTGGAGTGGGGGGGGGGGGGGGGGAGAAGGTCGAATGAGAAATGTTAAATGGAAATGTGAAACGTATCTAATGGCCGTTTTGCGAGTGTGTTTCCCTGTGAGACAGAGGGAGGCCATTTGGATGTAGAGGACGCTGCGGCTATTGACAGCAGCAATTCAGATGACCAACGTGTTGGGAAACACTCATCAGTGAGTAATCTATTCTATTAAATTAAAGATGCTGGTGGTAAATGACCACGCAAGAGACAAAGAAACTTGGTATATAAACACTATATATATATTCTTTCTAGAATTATCATTATTGGCATCTGTATCACAATAAATGTTAGCACACAATAGAGATGCTCGTCTCAGCAAACAAAGGGGACTGTTTTATTTGATATGGAGTAGGTTCAACGTGTTGGCACTTGGGGGTGCTAAAAGACCATCATCACATTTTGTTCTCTATCCACCCCTTGCAATGATGCCCAAGCTACATTTGAGCATAAAAACATATGTTGCAAGAGATTTGAAAAGACTGAAGACGCGTGCTTACTGTACCTTGGTCGTCTGAGGTAGGGATCTGGTCTTGAAGACCGGTAGGGGAAGCAGACTTGACGGGGGTGGTGGATTCGGGGGTCTCGAAGGCTCCGTCAGAGTCCGAGCTCCTATTGGGACAAAACCAGACCAGACCAGTCAAGAGTCAGAGGTTCTGCGATGACAACTATGATTTATAATCGCCACTGTAGTGCTTTGTTCCTAGGCAGCTGGGTTCCGCTCGACAGCAAACTCTACGGCATGCTCGGCAAGAAGATCAATCTGGCCAATAATCTACAGCGCTAAAGGTAGGGAGAACCCTTTATACTGACAAAGGATTTCAACCCCTTATTTCTGAGGAGAGAGCATTGGGATTGAGAGTCACTTGGGAGCAATATTTGACTGGATTTATGATTAATAAACCCTTTTTGGTGTCCTGTGGTTGGCGACATTGAGAAAGACAACGGCCCGTGACGGCATGGGCTATTGCCGTGTCCCTAGTGGAATGAAATGACCAGAAAAAGAAAGGGCTGAATCTGCAGCGGAGAGCCAGATAAGCCGTTGCCGTGACATATGATTGCTCACGGCCCTCTATTCACACCCAAAAATAAATTAAAAAAAACAGAGACACAAAGGCACAATGTACTGAGGCAAACATGTAGTCAGCCGTTTGTAAAACCTTGAAAGTAATGATATGCGTTAATTATGTATTCTTGCAAGAGGCAAGAAACACTGCCTTGGTAGCACACATGCACATACGTGAATGCAAATACACGGATACAAACAGGCGTGCATGGCTACATGCACCCGCACACGGCCACACACACACACACACACACACACACACACACACGCATGGCCACACACACGGATACAAAATGACACATAAGCACGGATATGAATGCATGACCACACACACACACACACACTGATACACGTGCATGGTCTCACACACACACACACACACACATCCAAGTATAATGCTGGCCGCTCACCAACAGAACCACAGACTATCACAGTATTCTGCCTGGATGCCCCCCCCCCCCACCGCCTCACCTCTGCCTGACCGGTCCTCTCGCACCCTGCACCATGCTGTCATGCCGCGCCCCCCAGGACAGCTGCCTAAGAAGCCCCAGCGCGGGGTCCGATCCGGGGCTGCCCCCGTCCGGAGACCCTCCCAGCAGGGAGTCCCAGCCCCAGCGGGCCCACTGCAGTGGGGAGAGAGCCTGCCACGCGCTCAGAACCATGGTGGACCTGGGCGACAACAACAGCAGCACCACCTCTCCCTGGACCACACCGGCACCGTCTGGGTCTAGACAGGCTTCTCCTCTTGCTCTTCCTCTGCTGGCTTCTAGAAGCAGCGATGCCACACCTCAGCCGCCGGGGCTGTCGTCTGCCTTCTCCTCCGAGCCGAGCAAACGATCCAACTGCCTTTCGTTAGCTCCCTTCACTCCAGTCCAGCACTCATCTCTCGTATTCGTATATTGTCGATAGGTCCTAACAGCTCTACTTCGGTACAAAAGCAATAACCACCGATTCATGCGAGAGAGAGACTGGCTGCAGAGGTCCAGCACCTGCAGAGACTCTGGCTTCCTCTGCACTCTCTCCTCTACTCTCTTACCACTCAGTCCAAGCGTCTCTCGCTCGCTTATATCCCCTCGCTTGCTCCGCCCTCGCTATCTCTTCTCCCTCACTATCTCTCCTAGAGAGCGAGGGGCACTGGTTAGCTGGGTGTGTTACCGTGTCGGGAATATCGCCTGCTAAATACCCCAGATGATATTTGCACCACAAAAAGGCAATTCACTGCCCACTTGGCCTATAAGCTGATTGCAATAGAGCTTGCTCAATCCCTGCCGCCAAGTCCACCTTTCTGTCTTTAAGCTGCTTCGTATTGGCTTTCCATGAGAATGGGAAAATGGGGAAATGGGGAAAAGGGATGGATCAATCACACAGCTTCTAAATGAAGAGGGGGATAAGTATTGCCAGAGGGGCTTATATGAGATTGGATGGAAGGGAGGGAGCAGGGTCTGTAGTAAGACCCTCTGACTGTAACGGTCAATGGGTCCCTGGGGCCAATGGACAGCTCACTGCAGGGGCATTAAGGTGTTTTTTTATGTGTCTCTACTTGTACTCTACTGTTTAACACTGCAGTCCGTCAGTCTGTGATGCTGCGGCAGAGCAGGCTGCTCACTATAGGAGTCAGCAGAGGAACTGCTCTTCTTCCGAATGGCCACGGTTGCTGATGTGGAACCAGCAGGACCATCGGGGGCTGAGACAGAAGGACACTGGGCCAGTGTTAATCCCTTTCTGGTTCCCAGTGTGTGTCAATTGGACCTAGGCAGGGCCACCTGCAGATCCATCTGCTCCAGTCTGCAGCACTGGGGATCATGGCCTCAATGGGTCGGCCAGTAACAGGCAGAGCTCCAAGGGTAGGAGAAATTAAGACATACATATACGTACATATAGTGATGTACAGTATATACTGCATATTAACTGCATAAGGTGTAGCCTGTGTGTACTTCTATTGAGGGTATTCTATCTGAGAATACTTATACTATATATACTATAAATATATAATGAAGCAATACCACCCGATATTTTAACATTTGATCAAATAACATCGAATATCTTTTTGGATATGGCTGCAAAATCACTGGCTGTTGTTGCTATGGTAACTGGAGGCTGCCGTCGCCATATGTTCCACGTTGGCAGGAGAGAGCGGGAGAAGCACAGCAATACGGAAGCAGTGAGGCGCGCGCAGGCAGCCAGCGACCAATAGCAGCCCACTGTCTGCCCCTACGTCATGCCGACACGCCGCTCTCTCCAAAATAAAAGCGGGATTGCATTTTCATTGTCAAATTTTGTTGAGACACACACAGAAAATATATTTCACCTGCTCTTTCTCACCGTAATCATCTGTAGATAAGAAGACACCTGGATATGCAAAAGGGTTGTGTGCTCAAATTGTATCAGACAGAATTCTCAACGTTGCAATCGCCATTCAAAGAAGTGAGCCTTAAAATAGTGGGGGCGAAGAAAAGACAAAGAGAGAGAGAGAGAGAGAGAGAGAGAGAGAGAGAGAGAGAGAGAGAGAGAGAGAGAGAGAAGAGAGAGAGAGAGAGAGAGAGAAAGAGAAAGAGAAAGAGAAAGAGAAAGTAGATAGCTAGAGAGCGAGAGAGAGATACTGTTCCCCGCCCCAAATACACACACATCTAATGGCAGCCTCTCACAGCTTGGGAGCACTGCCTGGAGACAGACTCTGCAGTGGGAGGTAGAGAGAGAGAGAGACAGTGAGCGAGAGAGCGTGAGTGAGAGAGAGACCTCTCTAGAGCCAGCTGTGCTCCCCCAGTCAAGGCTCTCTTGTCTCGTCTAAACAATGTTTCTGTTCGGCAACACATGAAGATGGAGGATTATTGTGGAATCTGGGTTTTATTTAGAAATGCCATATACTTCAATGTACGCAGGTGTCAAAAATGTGTAATTTAAAAGGAGGGACTAAAGGTAACAAAGGGATACTCGGGGGTGATGAACAAGAGGCAATAAGAGAGAGCCATTAATGAGGATGATGAAGATGTAAAAATAAATAAAAAGTCTTTCAGCAGCTATTTGAGACGCAGGTCATAAGATTAGCCTGTTGTGACACACGCACACGCGCACACACACACACACACACCATCAAAAACGTTTGCCTCATCACCAGCGGGGAAAGACATCATCCTTCAATGTGCTCAACTATTTATGAGTTATCCTGGCCTCACTGTCTTACTCCTCTCGTCTAAATGTTTCTCTACATCTCTCTTACTCTCGTCTTAATGTTTCTCTAAATCTCTCTCACTCCCTCCATTTTTTCAGCTAGCTATCTTCCACTTGACTGCTATTCAATAAAAATCACGAGGAACAATGCGCATTGTAGCACTCAGTTTCATGTAAGCAAAACTACACAAACGTTTGAAGTTGAACTGCATATATCAACTAACTATTCAGAATAAAATCCAGTACTGATTAGCGTCGCATTAAAAAGTCATGATTCTGATCCTGAAATGTCCTCATGTGTAATGATTAATGGAAAATACTAGTGTAGTTAAATGTTGTAGTAAAAATATACATATTTGGCAGGGACGAAACAACAGATGGCGCTGTTGGGCGTTGTTTTAAAACCACACTACCGCAGACGGAACAGGCTGAAAATCACTGTGTCTGTGATTATCATTTACAGTTCAAAAAGTCAAGAACAGCCTGAGAGAAAGGTACATCTTTTGTGTATTATGATGCCAAAAACCACCAATTCCAG
Source organism: Lota lota (assembly GCA_026745465.1). Lineage (NCBI taxonomy): Eukaryota > Metazoa > Chordata > Actinopteri > Gadiformes > Lotidae > Lota > Lota lota. Next base: position 805,118 of record JACYXH010000484.1, on the reverse strand, counting down.
ATGTCTCTCTCACGCAAACTGAAACTAAAGAGCACCAGACAAGTTGCATTGCCAGTGATGTCACATCTGAGGGAAATTTGATATACAGGAAGATGAGGTTAACTAAACAACAAGCCTCAACCTGAGGAGAATAAACGTCTTGCACTCCCATCCATAAAGCATAACCATTCCAGATAAAAGACCCAGTACTTCCGGGGAGTATTTCGTTTAAGGTAGAAGATCTGACAGCGTTGCATAACTAACTGTAGGGCCGCACTGAATGCCATATTGCTAACTGCTGGGATAGTGATGTGCTACTTCAAGTACACCAGAATACTCCAGCTAGCAAGAGCAAACAGATGCTGCTAATGTGTTCATGTTATATTTCCAGACGGCTTTAGCAACACTGCTACCATCCTGGGTTCATTCAAGCCTGAACGCTAGCATGGCTACAACATGGGCCATACTGATCGAATACACATAAACATGCACCAGACACAAAGACATACTCAAGCACACACACACACACACACACACACACACACACACACACACACACACACACACACACACCAACATGACTCTCACACTCCCTGTGCACCATCTTGTCTGATATAAATAAAACAAAGTAGAGCACTCTCCCCCATCTCTCTCTTTCCCCTCTCCTCTCTCTCTCTCTGTCTCTCACATCCTCCCTCCCCCATGCAGAGTGCTCTATTTTAGCACAGTCACCATCTCCTTGCTCCCAGCATGCTGAACATGGCCTCCTACATTCTGAACAGCATCACCACCAGCGGGGCTCCTGAAAGCCCCTGCCCCATCACCTCCTGCCTCTTCTCCCCCTCCCAGCCTCACGACAAAGGCACGATGCGCTGCTACCTCTGACGTGTACTCATTCCTGCACACATGTGCCTCCGCACGTGCTGGCACACTCCTGCACGCTTGCCTTGCTCACACAATGGAAGAGATGACGAAAGCATCTCCTGATCACCTAATCGTCATCACTAGAGCTTTAACCCGATCGAGGAACCGCTGGCTGGGTTTAGTGTAGCTATGTTGCCAGTGTGCATGGGAAAAGCTATGTCATCCATATACAAAAACAAAAAACACCTACAATGGCCGCCACAACAGTGAAATCAAAACAAGCTCCCACCTTACCCTCTCCCCCCATCCTGTGACCATTCAAACCACCTACAGCACACAAGACTGTAAGGGGGGTTTCGTAATCTTTTTGCATATATATTCTATACATTTCTAATAGAATGGTCTGATCTGAGCGGCTTCGTGGACGAACTGGTCGGCATGCAGGAGGGACTGGAGGGGAGACTCACATGTGCTCCTGCGAGGGGAAGGAGGTCTGTCCATTCTCCATAGACTCGTTGGCTCCCATTCTGGGCTAGCGTTCGCCTCCCTCACCCTTACCCCTCAAACCCCCCCAAATCCTCTCACCCTCGGGTCCTTCACCTGCTCGGCAACACACACACACACACACACACACCCCCCCCCCCCTTCCCCTCCTGCCACGCATCCACCTGCCCCTTCCAAAATGCCTTCTCTTCTCCTGGTCCTTCCAGCAAGGAACACAACAAGGAGATGAAGTCACCGGCTGAGCTGCGTCAGATCTGGATGAATCACGGATGCATCTTCGTCATCCTAAGCAGCGTCCCTGTGCTACTCATCCTCTCCTTCACTAAACAGACTAGGATTTGTATTTTCGCCCTCATCTCGCGGAAGCAGGTGAAAGAAAAGAAATCACGACCGGAAAAAAATAACGGCACGAGAAATAGATCTCAGACGGTGGGAAAAAATGAATTCAGTGGACCCAAAGAAACGGAGCAGCGATTTCATTATTCCATCTCTTCTTCTGCTCTTCCTTGTTTGTGAGGAGAGAGATTGCGTGTGCATGTATGTGAGGTGCTTTGCTTCTGTGGCTACTGATGTCATTGAGCTGTGTTGCCGCTCGCTCGCTCTCTCTCTCCTCCCCCATCTCTCTACCGCTCTCCCCCGACGCCATCCTCCTGCGTCTTTAAAATGACAAGCATCTCTCTCTCTCTCTCTCTCTCTCTCTCTCTCTCTCTCTCTCTCTCTCTCTCTCTCTCTCTCTCTCTCTCTCTCTCTCTCTCTCTCTCTCTCTCTCTCTCTCTCTCTCTCTCTCTCTCTCTCTCTCTCTCTCTCTCTCTCTCTCTCTCTCTCTCTCTCTCTCTCTCTCCTCTCTCTCTCTCTCCTCTCTCTCTCTCCCTCTCTCTCTCTCTCTCTCCTCTCTCTCTCTCTCTCTCTCTGAAGACAGAGAGAAGAGACGGGGGAGCGTAACAATAGAAACCCCCCCAAAACACATCGATTAGCCGCGGATCGTGTTCCCCTTGTATTTACACCCCCTGTCTAAACCTCTGTCTCGTTCACCCCCCCCCCCCCCCCCCCCCCCCAGTCTGGTGGTGCCCCCGTCTCACACAATGGAAGCTTCCAGCACACTGCGTGGCCCACCAGAGGTAAACAATAGAGCCTGTGGGACCATGCGTGACCGCTCAGTGTGTGGATGTATGTCTTTCAACTCAAGACCTATTATATTCCCCCTACTGCTGCATACCCTCCCCCACAACCACAGGGCCAGACCAACCTCTCTTCCATACACATGTTAATATTAGTAAAATAAAGAAATAAAATATATATCATTATTTTTATATGACTGTATGTTCGTCTGTTTTTTTTTCATTTTATTTGACCCTCACCAGATTCTCTGTGGTTGTATACATTTCAAACAAAAGAAAGTGCGCTGGTAGCTAATGACCCATGATCACTCATCACATTAAATTCTTCTTTGGGGGGAAGATGAGGAGGAGGAGGCGGAGGAGGGGTGATATCACATATCACTGCATGATCAGCATCTTCCAGAGAGCCATTTCGAAAATGAGGTCCCCCCCCCCCCCCCCCCCTCAAACCGAGCCAGTCCCAGGGGAGCGCCTACCACCGCTGCCGGGATCTCCTTCAACGGCACTCACATCAAACGCTGGAATCCATAAAAAGACACTTGGCAAAACCGTTAATCTCCGCCCGCGTGTCTGTCTGTCTGTCTGTCACGTCAACGTCAACCATGTGTTTGCCCAGTGACATTTACCGTGGAACCTGTTTTTAAACATTTCCTATTGTTTGCTTCCACAGAAGCAGGGAGATAGGCCTCGGGCATGAGGCCATCTGAAATATGAGTAGGCTAGTGCCACGGAATCCATTGTACACCCATGGGGAAGTGAGAGACTACGGGCAATAGTAAACTCAGCGTTTTGTTTTTCAGGGAAAAACCCACGGGTGGATCTTTGTGGTAAGGTGTCTTGCCTTTACCGAATAAGAGGACTAAAGGCCCGAATAAAATCGCTCACCTAATCCTTCATGGTAAAACACCAGCTGGAAAACAAGGACACGTTTACACAGCCTGCCCTCCGATGCACACTGAGGAAGAGAGGGGTCAACATGAAGGCCATTAACATGGCTCCACACAGAGTATTGACGTGGTGCTGTTCTCCAGTGGGCATGCTAGTCAATGTTTCCCAGCCCTGAGGGGATGCTATCTATACAGGGCAGTCTGTCTCAGTGTATCACAATAGAGGCATACAAGTACCACTAAACCCATGTCATTTAAAAGATTTGTGAATTTCCACACAAATTCGTAACCTGGCTGTGTGTACCTATACTGGACGTCCAGTAAATCTGCATAATGTATGTAAGAAACAATAATAATAAGACTGCAATAGGACCATAATCAATAAAAGGGTTTGCAGAATAAGCAGATGTTTTTCTTAACAAAGAATGCAAATGTATAATTAAAAACGAAGTGGTAGTGCTGCTATTACGTGCGGTTCTCTGCTCTAGTCACTACGGCCTCTCGCGCTTATCAATAAGCCCTGTACAGGATGTACACAGTACGTCATATCGCCACTGTGAAAGCTAAATGAAGTTCATTCAATACTACTTGTTTTATAAAGCACAGTCAAACTAAAGAGTTCTAATAACTTCCAATCAAATGATGAACAATCTCTATACTCAGGCTACAGCAAAGACTCCCGCACAGACACTGAATTCTCAGCCCTGGTAAAGTACGAAAGAAGAAATTCACATCACTCAAGGCAGCCGGTCAACATGACTATGCCGGCAGATTTTCATGAAAGATTAATAAGTTGGCTCTGAGGGAATCTAGGTTGCGTGGCCCACTTACCAGGAGCCTGCAAGAGGGATGAAATGCTATGTTAAATGTTAGCCTTCTGGTGCAGAAGAATCGTTTAATCTGTATGCAGGAACATATAGGCTGTATCTTGGGTTAACATGTTGAGAGTTAACTCTCCTGGACATTTTACACTATTTCAATATCACCCCGCACATAGATTTCCCCTGGTCACGGTAAAGGACACACACTGGACCTGGTCTGCACCTCTGGCTCCACCTACAGTAATCTGACCAGCACTGACCTCACCATCTCTGATCATCTGCCTTTCACCCTGGACATGGACAGAGCAAACGTTTTGCCCTTCTCTTGACGGAGTACAATGCCCAGTTGTGGCTGAAACTAGAAAGGCAGTTACACATTAGTGCTCCTTTGTGGTTTAACTCCAATGAACCAAACCTTGAATCTGAGTGCCACGTTCTGTGTTATTACACAGAATACAGAAGCACTGCATCTTAACAACTGGTACAAAGGTGCCATTTGTTCAGGTGGTCACTAATAATCTTCTACCACCACGTTCACATAGAGAAGTGCACTCGGATGAGGCAGGAGTAGGAGAGCTGAGGGAGATTTTCCTCAGCGGCTCTTGGGATTTGAATCTATGGCAGTTACTACAAAACAAATTATGGTGTGGATGTTATTCTCTTCTTCCCCCTCCCCCTCTTCTTACATGGTCTTTAATTGGGAACGTCTACTTTGGTTTAGCTCAATCAGGATGGTTTGAGCTTAATGAATATGATTTATTTAAGGAGTAAAGAGTGGCTCTGCATGCTTCCAGTTTCAGATTCAGTACTAACTATAAGTGTATGTGTGCACTTTACATGTCTAAGCATTGTACATTACGTTTGATTACAGCTGCATTGGGACTGTGCGCAGTGCAATGATTAGAGTAGAATCTGTATACTATTCACTCATGTATAGAACACACGCTAAAGTACATACAAAAACTTCATCTCAAGGCTACTTAAGGTAACATTTGCAATATTAACATAACAAATAGATGCATAAGCAGTAGTACACATTTTAACAACAACTTAAACTGCTGCAGTTTGAACCACAGTATAAAAGAAATGGTATAATGAATAATATGACCCTCAACCTGCCCCTGCCATCATGATTATCACAATCCTTGGCTCATTTCATAAGCCAAATGGTCATCAGTCAATAGCGTTCGATGTGAACATGACAAAATCAAAATAATTATTTATGAAGTAGTGGTCAGAGGTCATGAAGACAGGGACAGAGACGGTGAGTGCAATGAATACATAAGTTCCAGAAAAACCCAGAAAAGACAATACAACGCCATCTACTGGATAACAACAGCAATTGCACTTTCCAAAACTAAAAGTGGCGGAGTCATTTCGTCATCAAATAAATGCCCACATAATTATTCATCCAGTGATGACGGAACACAGCAAAGTGACTAAGGTTTTGAAGTGAAAAAGAAAAGCCTCGGTAGAGCCTGAATGTAAATGTAAACATCAAGTAGCAGCACTGTTTTGTTTGTTGCTATTTCCACAGAGCACAAGCATTATGAGGCACAAGTGGTGAAGAGTGAACAAGTGAGTTTTGAGACCGTCTTGAGTTTAATAAGTAACAGAAGATACAACACACACATGCTCCTGATATAATTCCAGATGACTTCAGCTACGCTCTCATTCAGGGTTCACTCAAGCCAGAACACTAGCATGGCTACAATATTGGACCACACACACACACACACACACACACACACACACACACACACACACACACACACACACACACACACACACACACACACACACACACACACACACACACACACATATATAAATATATCAAATATATAATTCACTCTCCGCTTGAGTCCATGCATTCATTTGCATAGCTTCGGAACATGTCTATGTATAGCAGCAATGTGGTCAGCAGTGACCCAAACAAAACATGCTCTATATCCGTGGTCAGCCCTGTCAAAATAAGAGCGCAAGGGAACCACTGGAACTACAGTATGTACAGAGCTTTATGGTGGTGTTGTTAATGGAAGAGGCTGACCTGACATTTCACTAACTAACCTGTTTGTTTCTTATCGTTATTGTTTTAGGTCTTCCAGGACCTGCAGTCATGTCTGATAGGTGGGTTAACTTCAACAGTAAGTAGTATGTCAAATGAGGGCTTAACTAGCTGGGAGAGTTAGCCCTGACAAGGCCTCAGAGGATAAGGACACAACTACTTTTCATCAAGCAGGCTAAAGAGAGATTTGAGCAGCGAAGGTGGCAGCCAGATCTCGGGAATTAGACCAAACCGGCCCCAGCAACAACAGGAGTTTCAATCACACAACTCAGGCTTGGAGCGCATTCTAACAAACTGCCGACATTCAAATCAAATTAACCGTAAGATGTAATGGAGAATTGAGATGAAGTCAAACGTTCAATGAGCAGCACAAGGCTGAAGGTCTAGTGACTGAACCACATTTTGTACAGCAAAACGAATTCCCCATATTCTGGGTATAATTATTATAAACAAACATAAACGGTAACACTTTACAATACGTTACATTAACTAACCGTTAATTCATATTAGGTTAATGCAGTAATAAGCATTTTTATATAGTATTAGCATAGGGCTTAGGGTAAGGGTTGGGGGGTTAGGGTTAACCCTAACATGTTAAATAACGAACAAATGAATACCTTCGTTAACATGAACACCGTTAGTAAACATGAACACCATTAGTAAATGAGTGAAAGACACATAAGTAAACTGTTGATGCGTATTACTGCATTAACCAATGTTAATACATGTTCACAATTAATGTACCCTTACTGTAAAGCGCTACAATCAAATCAAAGCAATGACTACGTGTGTTGCATTATGGGATCTGTAGTCGCCGGAAGAGACCATACCTTTCGGGGTGGTGAGGTTCGGCAGGGCTGGGATGTCCTTCCTGGGGAGCAGTGGGGGGGGCCGGTGCGGGATCGAGGGGTGTCAGTGGGGAAGGGCTGGGGGATGCAGGAGGGGTCTGGAGGGTGGCGGGGGAGACGTGTCTCTCTGGGGGGGATGGGGGAGGAGTTGGGAACTCGGTGTCGTCCCAACGTGGAAGAGGAGGAAGTGCACGAGGGAGAGGAGGCTCTGATGGAGGAGGAGGTAGAGGAAGAGGAGGAGGAGGACTGCGAGGCAGCGAGGCAGAGGGGGAGTCACCTCTCTGGGGCTGATCAGTAAGGGAGGACCTGCAGAGGAGGAGGTGGGGGAGGAGGGAACAGCAGACGTCAGCAGACTAGCCTTGTGCAGTGAATACATTAAAAAGCAACCGTACAACATTGGTCCTCGAGGGGAGTCTAAAAGTCTGGCATATAAAACCAACAACCTAGCACACTTACCTTCTAGCAAAGTAGGCTCAGGAGCTTTGCACTAAAACGATAATGTTAAACCCCCCATTCTCAGCCGATGGTTAAACATGGCCTGGCTATTGTCAGGACTTTCACAACGTTTTGTTGTGAATCTCCTACAAACCACGGCGCAACCATCCAACGCGTTGGCAATAAACCCACGCATTCCTAATCCCCAACTCCTTGCACTGCAGTCAGGCCTCTCTCCGTTTGTGCAGCAGTCTCCATCCAGTGAAAGCCTGAATCCGACGGCTTGACCAGTAGTCCCACTCTTTCTTCTCCCGCCACCTGGCGAAGCGGATTTGGCCGCGGTCCCGCCTCCTCTTATCAGAAGCCATGCTGCTCTTCTAATCTGACAGGCAATGCACCGGCCACCCCGCTGCAGCTGTTCCCCACTTGGGGCCAGACCCTTGTTTGGGGTCTAAAATTACCACAGCACTCTGCAGTGTACAGAGTACAGAAGGCCCCACAATGCTCTGAACTACCAGTCATAACAGAGAGACTGCAGTCTGTGCTCCCTTTGTCTGTCTCTCCCTCCCTCCCCCCTTTCCTCTACTCTAGACCTCCACTCCTCCCCACTTCTTCCTTCCAGATCATTTCAGAGCAAACACTGGGCCTCCACCTTTGTGCCGGCCACAGTGAGAAGTTAATGGCGTTTAATGAGGCGCGCCGAGGGAATGCGTTCATTTAAGGGTGGTGCTCGCGGGCGTCTCGCAGGTCCTTCAAGTTCTGGTTTCGCTCATTTGACTGAGCGCACACACAAATGTTGAAAGTGTTTCAAAGGCTTATCCCGATGAAGGGATGGCAAGGTTTAGGCCGGTTGCGTGGCAATATCCATCACCTCTAAATGTACATGAGTGCTCTAGGGTTTGATATTTCGGGCGCAGCGCTAGACTTAACCATATGACTGCATCTGTGACCGACATAGTGCAACTCAAGCAGCCTCAAAATAACAATATGATCAATGTAGTCCACAAACGTTTTAACATGAACCACCACCATTGCCACTAAGGAAGCACTTAACTCAAGAAGTATAACCCAACGGAAGCAAAGGCAAAAACCGTTGGAACAGAGAACAGAGGATAAAATAAAGATATGATTAAGTATAAATAGGTGTTTGGTGCAAGGCAGCCTAAAATCATCTGGTCTTCCAGGACTTGACTTGGTATTTACCAAACACACACACACACGCACTCGCGCAGGTCAGATGCAAACACACACCCACACCCACACCCACACACACACACACACACTAATCTGCTGGAAGCAGCTGTACGAAGCGCGACATCATGACCCAGAAGTGTTTAGAGATAAACAGGCAGCATTTAATAAGAGCACCAAAGGCAAGGGAGTAAAGCTAATGGACAGAAGCCCAGGAGCTGGAGCTGTAATGTCAACGTTAAGGCACACAAAAACATCCGTCACAATCGAAAGTGAAATACTCTTCCAAGTCAACTGAAAGAGTCAGCAAATCTTCCTGGCTTATCTGTCAAAATCCTTGGAAAATATTAGCAGAGTTACTTAGCAGAGTATGTATTACAAAGCTAGACATCTGGTCAGTTTGTGGTTGAGTGTGGGCTACATTACATCCATTTAAACCCCACAAAATATGACTCACAGGAGAATGACATGGAAAGACATGTCATTCAAAACCCCTTCAAGGCCGACTTGTTCTTTAACAAAAACCCAAAACCTAAACGCTGATGTTCAACATGTCAGCACCGTTCAACCGACAGTCAAGCTTCATCGGTTCAATAGAAAGGACGCAAACTATGAATGAACCGTCTCCGTTGAGACACGCAGGGGGGGGGGGGGGGGGGGGGGGAGCTTGGAGAGTCGAGGGGAACCTCCGGTGCTAAGGCCAGAGTTTAAAGGAACATAGGTGACACCAGTTGGCGGTAGGAGGCTACAGCGCACTTTCTGAACGCTGCGAGTCATGAATAAAGGAAGGAGGGAAGGAAGGAAAACACGCTGCGACTTGAACCGCATTTCCCAACACGCTGCTTTGCATTTCTCAACTGCTTGTCTCCTTCCGTCCCCGCGACCCGCACGCCCTCGTTTCCTCCTTCCCTCCTCCCTCCTTTTCACTCCCATCTGGTGAGGTCAGAGGAGCCCGAGTGGAATTAGCGACAGTTACCTACGGTCCATCTGCTTGCAGAGTGTACAGTAAACACACACGCACGCGCGCGCACACACACAAACACACAACGCGCACACACAAACATACACACACACACACCATCAACAGTATTTCCCACATCAACTCACCCGGCGGTCAGCCACGGAGGAATCCACCAAACAACTTCAGAACTAGGTGATGGAAATGCGTTCTCTTTAGCGGTAGCTCCACCAGAGCCCACTCAACTAAACCTCGCTCTGTCAGTCTCTCTCTCTCTCTCTCTCTCTCTCTCTCTCTCTCTCTCTCTCTCTCTCTCTCTCTCTCTCTCTCTCTCTCTCTCTCTCTCTCTCTCTCTCTCTCTCTCTCTCTCTCTCTCTCTCTCTCTCTCTCTCTCTCTCTCTCTCTCTCTCTCTCTCTCTCTCTCTCTCTCTCTCTCTCTCTCTCTCTCGCTCTCGGCCTCTCCCTCTGACTGAGCCTCTCTCACTCACACGGGCACATGCTCCACTGTTTCTCTGAACTCCGGCATTTGCTCCAGCGTGTCTGGTGTGTTGGTGTATGTGTGTGTGAGTGAGTGTGTGAGTCAGATTCTCAAATTCCTGCTGCTACTGCCTTCACAGAGCAGTACACTAGGGAGGAGCGACAGCTAGAACAGCCTCACTGGGGGGGCGGGGTGAACGAACACACACATATACAAACACACACACATGACCATGCAAACACATTCCACTACTTCTCTTTCATTTAGATCATTCACATTCAGGAAGCTCTCTCTCTCTCTCTCTCTCTCTCTCTCTCTCTCTCTCTCTCTCTCTCTCTCTCTCTCTCTCTCTCTCTCTCTCTCTCTCTCTCTCTCTCTCTCTCTCTCTCTCTCTCTCTCTCTCTCTCTCTCTCTCTCTCTCTCTCTCTCTCTCTCTCTCTCTCTCTCTCTCTCTCTCATGTATCATACATGATGTTCAATGATGAATGGTCATGTCTTTCTGTAGTAACTATGCAGACTATTAATAATATTCATGTATGGCTGTATGGCACACGTGATAGCCTCCTATTCAATTTCTTTCTGTGCTAACTCTGGACATACATTTGCTTGTAACAACACACACCAACTATTAATAATATTCATGTGGAGCACAAGTGATGGTCTCATTCCTCTGTTGTCTCTCTGTGGTTACTCTGTCTACGGCAGGACTGAGGGAGCATTTGTTGTGATTGACAGACAGCATGTGCTGTCAGGGTGTGTGTGTGTGTGTGGTGACAGTTAAGAGAGCGTCAGAAAGACAGATTATCAATAAAGGCAGAGAGTAGAAAGAATGATAGTGATGTGATGGCTAACATTAGTAAGTATCTGTGCATTCACAGCACTTCAGCATTCACTTATTGATTAGATAAAAATAAAAAAAACATGAAAGGAAAGAAAATAAGGAAAGTTGCACAAATGGAAAGTAAATCTGTCTTGAACAGTTAAAACTGTTAATAAGGAGAAGTTAACGCCACATTTTATTGTGCGCAATTTTCGAGCAAAATCATTTAGGAGGTTTTCTATACAGAATGATTTGTTTACAGCAGTGCCATAAACCAGTAAAGAAAACAGCTTTTATACGCACTACGCAGCACTCTGATTCTTGTCCAATCAAATCCCCTAAGACAACCGCAGACAGCCACAGCTGACCAGACCCCTCCCAGTGTTAGAAAGCAAAGCAGGGCTGCTATGGGAACTATTAGCTCATGGAGACCTACGGCCCAAGTCTTACAGCATGGTGAGTGTGGCTTCTGCTGACCTCTGAATACATACAGTACTTCCTGTCACTTCCCACGGGACAGGGGCTATTAACAACAAGTCTCCTCTGTCATTTCCACCATGCTGAAATCCAAGTCCAAGCCTCACTGTTTGCCCTGTTGCTTTTTCGGTTTCTGTATTTCAATTGTTTTGATGATTCTCATCCACACTGTTCTTTTTTTCCTTCACACACATTTACTCTATTGTTGGCACAAGCATCTCTGAGACGAGGACATAACACATACATGCAGTGATTGGATCGATACTCACCCAGTGCTGTGTGGCTCTTCAGCTGGATCCTCAACTGTGTGGCTTACTGGGGTTTCCTCAGTTGGTGCACTCACTGGTTCCTCTGGTAGGCTCCCAGCAGGTAGCCTTTCTGGTTCCCTGGTTGGCTCAGTGATTGGTTCCTTTAGCGGTTCTCTGAGCCCTGCAGATTCTTCTACTTGTTCAGGGAAGTCACACGATATCTTCAATTGTTCTGAGCCGTTTGCAGGTTCTGAGATCAAAGTTGGTTTTTGGACTTGTAAAAGGTTCTTCTTGAGTTCCTTTACTGGTTCTGAGAACTCTAAAGAATTCTCTGTTGGTTCTGTGAGCTCTAGTAAGTGATTTGGTTGTTCTGGAATTTCTACTTCTTTTGGTTGCTCTACAGGTTCCTCTAAGGGTTCTGGAAGCAGTTCTATCTGCTTCAATGGTTCTGGTAGTTTTTCTAGTAACTTTACTGGTTCTAAAAGTTTATCTGGTAACTTCACTGGTTCTGGAAGCTGTTTGATCTCCTTTTCTGGACCTGGAAGTTTCTCTGTTAGCTTCACTGGTTCTGGAAGCTGTACTGATATGTCCACTGGTTCTTGTAGTAGTTCTGGTAGCTTTACCAGGTCTGGAGGTTTTACAAACTCCTTCACTGGTTCTGGAAGCTGTACTGGTATCTCCACTGGTTCTGGAAGCGGTTCTAGTAGCTTCTGTGGTTCTGGAAGTTCTATCGACTCCTTTACTGGTTCTGGGAGCTGTACTGGTATCTCCACTGGTTCTGGAAGCGGTTCTAGTAGTTTCTGTGGTTCTGGAAGTTCTATTGACTCCTTTACTGGTTCTGGGAGCTGTACTGGTATCTCCACTGGTTCTTGGAGCTGTTCTGGTAGCTTCACTGGTTTTGGACGTTTCTCTGGTAGCTTCTCTGGTTCTGGAAGGTGTACCAACTCCTTCACTGGCGCTGGAAGGTGTGCAGCCTCCTTAACCGGTTCTGGACGTTTCTCTGGTAACTCCACTGGTTCTGGAAGTTTCTCTGCTTCCTTCGCTGCTTCTGGGAGCAGTACTGGCTCCTCTGCCCTATTCAAAACTGCTTCCGGTTTTCGCACATATTCTACAGATGCAGTGTTTGAAGTGTTCTGCTCCTCTGCTGCTGCTGTCAGTGTGTTGTCCAGCAGACTGAGAGGAACAGTGATCTCTTCTGTGGGGGTGAGAAACTCTAGTTGTGGAGACTCCAGAGATGGGAGGGGCCTGGGAAAGCAATACAGGAGAAGGCGGTTAGGGGGGCCCTGTTTACTTTACAAGAAATGATTTACAAAGGACAACTGTTGGTTTGCTTGCACACAGGTGTCTTTGAATGTGTTTACGTGTGTGTGTGTGTTATGAGAGAGAGAGAGAGACAGAGATAGATCAAGAGAGAGAGAGCAATAGAGGGTGTGTGTGTGTGTGTGTGTGTGTGTGTGTGTGTGTGTGTGTGTGTGTGTGTGTGTGTGTGTGTGTGTGTGTGTGTGTGTGTGTGTGTGTGAGATCGAGGACAGCTGTGAGTGAGAAAAGGTCCATTCTTGCCCTGGAGAGATGAGCTGATGTCACGGATGATGTCATCCTTTGTATATAATAGGCTGCATTACTTCCCTTGGATATCTGGGGCAGAGTCATCTGACCTGTGTTCACATCACTACAAAGTGCTGCTCTGTCTGCACTTCCTCATTCATATTCATTATCACACTGTGCTCCGGGACACAATTTGTAAGGATCCATTAATCGAATTATGGTTATTGCAGTAAAAAAATAAAGTGAAGTGAAGTTGTTAACAAGGTTAAGGTTTGTCCACAAAACCCTTTGATTTAGAGAATCCTCGGGTTTATTGAGTCGTGGGTGGATGTGGTTTATTCCTTTGAGATGCTCAGTATTTCAACAAAGGTGTTTGCTGCAGTGAAAACATGACATAGAACAGGTTTAACTCAACACTAAAAATGCTAAACCTGGCATAGAGGTATATACAACCAATGATTCACAATATAGCCCTGGCCTGGTCTTGTATTAACTGAAGAGACAGAGCCTTTCACATCTACATTATGAGCCTTGCTGCACAAGAGCAGTTGCAAGCGGGAAAAGAACCACAGAGCAGACCAGTTGGGCACCATATCTCCTGTGTTGCTCCTTGAGTTAAGAATGTGTAGCAGCATGCTAACAACCTGCTATGTGTAACACATTAGGAGGAAGAGGGGGGGGGGGGGGGGGGGGGGGATACGCATGGCCTCCTATGCTGACCTTTACTCAATTCAACCACATAGAGAAAAGTTGAATGGAGTGAGTTGTACACCGCTCACTCTGAAGGCTGGTTGTCACTGTTGATTCTCAAACACTTCACAAATACAAATAGTGATGACACTCCAACTTCCACGCACACACACACACACAACATTTACCTTAAAAATGTTTGTAAATCAGAAGCCTCGCCTTCACTCTTGCGATCACAGAGGCGTGCTGCTTCTCTCAGTTCTTTGATCCACTCTGTCTCTGGTTCCTGTCTGGTTCCTGTTACCGCATGATCAGGACTCGCTGACATCTTGGTTTGTGACTCTGGGACATTAGCCGCACTCGCGCACACATGTTCGGTAGTATAGATGGCGGCAGAGGGTTCTCCCGCTGAATCTGCTGCTAGGAGGTCGGGCCCTGGGTCAGAATCTAGAGAGGCCTCTACATGTTCCCTCTGGGTCTTTGCTTCAATCAGTGGATGACTGGCGTTATCAATGAGGTCTGTGTGTGGTGGCGTGACCGACCCTTTAACCCCCGGGACTTGGTCTGCAGAAGAAGCCGTGTAAGCAGGAGCACTGATCACCATGGCGAAGGGCGTCGCCACAAGGTCTTCCGGGGACTTTGAAGCAACAAGGACCGAAGGGCTGGCGTCAACACTGTGATCGATAACTTGATCACCAGCTGAAATACTGTCATCTGCTTTGGGCATCTTAACGTGAGCTGCACTCCCCGCCCCACTGACGTCGTGAAAAGCGGGTATCTCAATACTGCCGGTTACCGCACTGCCATGCACGTCGAAGCATTGGACTGAGCCAGAACCAACAACGTCAGCGTCCCCGGTTGCTTTTATGGGCCCCTGTTTTTCCACCGGCTCATTGTTTATCGCGTCCATTTTATTATTTTCCGACCCCTGGCTGGCCTTTTTCTTTTCATCCAAGGATGCTTTGTCTCGCTGTGTTGTGTCAGGGCCTTTTATGGGTGTTTGTGCCACTGTTCTGCTCTGTGACACTGCAGTTTCGTTAGAACTCTGCAGCTTGTGAGGCTCACACACTGCACCCTGAATATCATACTGCTGAAGTTTACACCCCTCGCTTTTTACAATTGCAGCAGTACCGGGGGTCTTTTCCAGGGTTTTTGGTTGCTCTGGTGACTCAGAACTCAGAATGTTTGCCTTTTCGGCACAAATATCTTTTGACTGGTTTGTCGTATGCACTGTGGGAATATCGAGCCCATTCCTGCTAACCTGCAATAAAAGTGGTGTTGCTAAAGGAAAGATCAGATTTAGGGGTGATTCACCAACAAGGGCTACAGTGTTCTCTGTGGATTCAGCTTTTCCATCTTGCTCTTGACGTGGAGGTGGTAAAACAGTTGTTCCTTGACCAAATTCATCCTTTGACATTAAATCTGGGCTTGACTTAGCCGGTTCTAAAGGAGTGCTTTGATGCATACTCTCCCCCGGTGTTTTCTCACTTTCATGTGAGCAAACTGTGGCTATTTCTGTGTTGGCTATAGTTTCTCTTTCAACAGCCACTCCAGTCTTATTTAAATCATTTGCAGTGTTTGCTATGTTAACCCCTTGTGCGCCCTTTCCTCCCTCTTCCTCACTTCTACTTACTTCTAGGCCTTTAACTCCGCCTGTGCCACTGTGGTCCTCAGCTGTCAACACGCCGCCACCGGCAGACTGGCACAAAGTCCCAGCTGAATCCTGCCCTTCCTCAATGAGAGGGGTCTTGCTTGTTTTCCTGCTTATCTTTTCCTCACCCTCGCTCTGCTGCAAATGGCGAACAGAATATTGTTCTGATGTATGGCGAAAGCCCTGCTCTTGTGGTTCTTGTTCAGCTGTTGCTGCAGTTGGATTCTGTTGCAGGTTGAGGACCGAAACCAACTGATAGTCATCCCCAGACAACATGACCTCAGAGGTCAAAGTGTTGTGTGCAGCGGTGAGATCGCTGGCGGGTGTTGGAGACTCAGCCTCCATCTCTATTCCACTGATCCCATCTCTACTCTCTTTCGACGGTTCAGTGTCTTCTGCTTTAAGTCGGATTGATGGGAGGTTCCCGACTTCCTCTCCAGCCGCCTTATCGGACCCGTTGTCCTGCTGTGGGGATGAGTCAGCTCTCCCCTCTTGGCAGGACTCCTTTGTTTCCTTTTGTTTGTGCATTTGTTTTTCATCTGGTTTCGTTTCGTCCACATCAAAGGGGGAACTATGATTTCTATTTATCCCTTTCATGTTGTCCTGGTTGAGCACTGAGCTGACTCTCAGTCCTGGACTAACATTCATGAGCCCCATCTATTATGGATGCGTCACAACTAATGGGCTCAATGTTGACGGGTGACATCCCAGACTCAGGTCCGACTTTAGATTGAGCAATGGCATTATCAGGTTCAGCCGCTTGCCGTATTGTACAGGGAGAATGAGATGGCTGCTTTTGTTTATCCATCTCCCTGCTGGGAGATGTAATAAGGAAGTCAAGTGAATTATCCAGGACCGCAGTAGCAGGATTCTCATGTTCAGAAATACATTTTGGGGCATCTTTTGTATCATTTACCAGATCATTAGTGTCAATTACATTCACAGAGATTTTACTGCTGTCATTCTCGGTGCTCTGGTTTTCTGGCAGGTCAGGAAGGGAGATGTCGCAGTCATTAATAGACTCCAGGTGACTCAGCATAGGGCCAGGGGGTTTTAGTGCCAGGGTAGGTTTACTGGCCCATTGTTGATTGCCAGGAAGACATTGGTCATGTGTTATGGCATCTAAAGTCACCGATGATTCTTCTGTAGGAAGAGCAGCGGTTTCTATCAAGCTGCCGTCCTGTACACCTTTGGGTGTATCAGTTGGCTCCAGGCCAGCAGCAGTGGATACGTCCAATGGGAGTGAGGTATCATTATTGAAATCATTCAGTTCCATGTTTAAAGAGACGTTGTTGGTCGAAGTCACAGCTTCCTTATTTGGAATAGAGTGCAGGTCTGTAGATATTTTCCCAACAGGAGCTAACACGGAGTCGTCACTCAGAGGTGTACAGGCAAGGGTATCAACAGAGAGCTTTGCCAAGGAGCAAATAGAAGACTGGTTATCAACCTCCTCTTCAACAATGACAGCCGTGACATTAGTATCATGGACCAAAGGTGACTCCGGATCCTTGTTGGCACTGACTAATCCATTTATTTGTCGTTTTTCCATCTCTTTAACAACAGTTACGCATGCTGTAGCAACGCCCTGTCCCTCCACCTCGCTGCTCTCTTTCAACTTTCCCTGTTCAGTGTTTACATCACCAGACTCAGAGGCAGCGGTTTTTTTATTCTCAGTGAGAGCAGCTGTGCCACTAACGGCTCTGTGTGAAATGTCAATACAATCATCGTAATTAACCTGCTTTTTCTCTACGGCACATGGAACTGGCATTTTATCAATATTTGTATTCAAACAAACCTCGTCTACTGACTGAGTATCTGCTGTGTTTTTAGCACAACAGATATCTTTATCAACTGACTGACCTTTTTTTCCGAGATTCTCTATGTTTTTCTCGTCGTTTTTAACATCAATCTTTAGCTTTCCGGGGTCATCTGATGTATTAATTGGGTCATCCTTTATAGGAACCGCCGCTGGAGAGCAGTCAGACACTTCCAGATTGGGGGTTGACTGGGGGATGGGGGAAGAAAGAATGTCCAGGGGACCTTCTGTACATTCGGCTGTGAATGAAGGGTCAGGCACATCTTCAGCACGCCCCTGTTTCATTTCCACAACATGTGGAGGGAGTTGCCCGTTGTTTTTCAAACAGACCTCGCTCTGAGGCAGACACACCTTCGTTGTGTCTGCCTTGTTTTTATTTGGTAACTGACCTTTTCCTTGCTTCTCCTCAACGGTGTTTATCTGAATATCTACCCTGGCCGACTTTACATCTTCCTTCGCTTCCAAGCGGTCAGTCAGCGTGTGTTTTGCTGATTCATCCCCTTTAGGTGCCGTGTCTGTTGAGCTTTCCTGCTTCTGTAGACTTAGGATCTCCTGGAAGAAACTGTAACTGGTCTCCACAACAGGATGACGTAGACTCTCGTGTATGGTCAGCGGCGGCAAAGAGCCACAGCCCAGATCCAGAGGCACGGTGCTCCTGAGGCCCACAGAGCAAGTGTCCCCTTGTTTCACAGTGTCATTAAAGTGAACCCTCCTGTTGCCTCCACTGTGGTCGCTTCTTGACACCCCTGTTGCTCCGGACATGGTGCCTCCAGCGGTGCCCTGGCTGTGAACTAGTTCACTGGGCTGAGCCACACCACCGACGCTGGTGGTAATAAAAGGATCTGCAGCGCTGTTAACAGTTTGGATCTGTTGACTTTCCGTCCCCTCACGAGGGCTGTAATGAACGGTGTTCAAAGGCAGAAAAGCAGAGCACTGACCATTTCCATTGTGATCGATCTCCGTCTGTGTGATTAAAGCGTCCTCGTGAATGGGCCCCGGGGTAAACGGTTTTTCCACTGCAACCAGGTTTTGTTTAAGGCCATCCCGTAGGTCTGCTTCCGTATCGCCGCAGCATCGTTGAGAGGAATTGCATAAAACGACTGTCCCTCTGTTCGGCACCAGCTCCCGGTCCGGCTCGCGGCGGCCGTGCCGTGTAACGGAGGTGCTCTCGACGACGGCAGCAACAGGCTGGCCACAGCGCTGTGACTCCGCTTGTGACTCGGCAGCTTCTGGGGGCGGACGCCTCTCCCTCTCGGCTGGTGACACCCCACATGCGGAGCGCTCTGGCTGGCTGGGCGAACGGTGTTCTCTCACTATCCCTCCTCTCTCTGCCACCTCTCCTCCTCCCCCTCCTCCCCCTCCTCCTCGCTCTCCTCCTCGCTCTCCCACTCTCTCTCTCTCCACAGCGCTGTGCTCCTGCAGAGATGATTTGATACAAGCCTCTGTCCCGAGGGGCTCCTTTACCGCCTCGCTACCCGCGCCACAGCGTACGGTCACTCGTTCGACATCGCCGTCTAGTAGCTCCTTTGCTTCCTTGCTTCCAGAGTTGTGCGGCGTATTCTCGCTGCCGCAGCTCCCCTCCTCAGGCTCGTCGGCGTGTGTCTCCCCGAATGAGAATGCAAGTGAGCGTTTTTCCTTAGCGCCTATTGACGAGAGCAGGGGGAGGCTGTCCAAAGGACTGTCCTCTCTCTCCCCTCCCGCGTTGCTTTCTATTCCCCCTGAGCCTCCGTCACCGCTAGCCGCCTCGCTTACTGTAAACGCCACAGTAGCAGCACTCGCCGCCGAATCCCTCTTCTCGCTTCCTCCCTCTCCCTCACCTTCTATAAATTCTGCCGCCGTGGGTGTTGTCAATGGCAACCCGTTAGCTATTGCTGAAGCATCTAAAAGGGCACGTTCCCTCCCACCGTCTCCTACTGAAGTTTGTGCTGGGTGCTGGGTGAGTGGGCTGTTTTCCCCCTCTGTGCATATCTCTTCTTTCGAGGTACACACATCCTCCTGTGAGTCAACCATTGATGTTTTATAGTCAACAGTACCTAAAGTAGTATTCAGGTTGACTGAATTCCAATGTTGAATTTCAGTCGGCTTGTTGTGGATAATCTTGATGGATCCGGTTAAATGTTGTTCCAAGGAGGGGGCGTAATCGGCACTGTTAGCTGGGCCGGGTGGGCCATCTGTATGGTGGTGGTGATCTGACTGCTGTGTCCCTTCTGAATGGGTCTGGTTGCAGGGAGGGGAACACAACAACAACCCACTAAGACCAATGCCAGGGGCGGCTGATGGGGGGCTGAAGCTGGCCGTTTCCACCGCACTCAGCTGTTTTCTATTATTCAAACCATTATCAGGCTGTTCCACACACATCACTGCGTGGCTGTCCACCTGTAACGGCGACTCAGCATTTACCAGGCAACCTTGGCTATGCCCAATGTTTAGCCCTGCAGGTGTCAGTGATGGGGTAGATTCTGTTGTATCTGTATTACTTTGAGGTTTACTTACTGACTGGGATTCCTTTGCAATCTCAGCTCTTTTGTGAGTCTGTTTCTTTTTTCTCTGTCCCTTTTTTTCTTTCTTGTGCTCCCTTTCATTTCTGACTTGGCTGACACATTGTGAATTCACCTGTTTATTGATCCCCTGCTCCTTGCCTGTTTGTAAATCTGCTTGTTTATGTGTTTCTGACTCAATGGCTGCGGTTTTACACGTGTCCTGCAGACAGGGTACCGGGCTGGATTCAGAAATCACTTCAATGACTTTATCAGGTTTCTTTTCCATTTCTTGCAAAGTAACCTTCACATTGACATCCAAGTCTTCCTCTGAGTGAATATCCCTTTGTATTTTATTCTTAATGTCTGACCCCACCAGCATAGCTTCCTTGCTGTCTTTCTTTCCTGAGGCTGTTTCACAATCAAAACTGTCTCCAATCGTGTGCTTAACCTCTGCTGTAGAATCCACATGCTCCTTGCCCTCTCCCTGCTCACTAAGCACCGGCTCTTTCGACGTCTTCTTCACATAATCTATATCTGACACTGCCTCTGATTGCATCCGATGACGTGTTTTTCTCTGTGCAGTTATCTCAGTGTCCTCCGTTGAGTTCTCCTCTGGGCGTTCACGCTGACTTGCTCCCGAGCTCTGTTCCCCCTGTTTACTTTCTCCCAGAGCTCTCGCGGCACCATCGTCCGTGCCCAGTATGTAATTCTTGAAACTAAACACAAGTGTATCCTTCTGACAGTTTGCTCCCTCACTGTTTCCATGTGTACTGCTGTTGCTATGGTCACCGCCACTATGCCCTGGGTGTGCAGTGATTGGAGCCCGTGCTGATGACTCATCAGCCCAGTTAACCGCTGCTTGTCCGGTTCTCTCCTCCAGGGTCGCCTCGGACTTGCTGCTGTTGAGGCACTCGGGGGGATCAAATACACCCAGCGAGGCCATCTGTTCCTCACATTCCTGGAAGGCCTCTTGGAGCTCCTGGTCTAGGCGGTCCACGGATGGGGGCAGGGAGGATTGGGGCGGGACACTTGGGAAAGGCATGGCAGCCGTCTGGGGTGAAGTGTGGACATCTGTGAGACCTGGGTCGCCATCATGAGGCCTGGGACTGGGGTAGGGTGACACACAAGTTAATATCTGCTGGAGTTGGCGGGCAGCTGTGGATTTTTACGGTGCATCCGAAAAACCGTAGGCAGAGCAAACAGCATGCCAATTAGCTGCACACTGCAATCTATGTGGCGATGTAACGGGAAACACACTCCATCCATAAGTATAGGCAATGTCAGCTGTCTCCAAACATAAAATGTTGCTTGATCTGCTTGTCATTACAGGGTGAAACGCAGCACAGACAAGAGCTAGTTTCAAGGCATATTATTAGCCAAAGATGTACTGATAACACCATGCTGCCGACTGCCACAAGAGTCAGCAAGCCATGCTTAAACAGTTACAGTAGGAGCAGTTGGTTAACTATGCAAGCTACCCTATAATCTTCTCATTGACTCTGATATTCTGCCCTCATATTTCTGAGTGACTTCAGAGAAAGGTTAAATGTACAGAACCTCCTGTGTTGCGTAACAACCTCATGATATCCCTTTGATCATCGTCTCTCGAAAGCAATGTTCAGCAAAGGACAACATCTGCACAGGCTCAAGTAATTCATGTCAATTTGACCTCAGAGTATCTTCAGCGGTGGAAACAGGTGAGAAAAAAACAATACTGGCTTGAATTGTGAATGATTAAAAAGCAAACCCATTTGATTAGGTTGTGATTTCCTTGACAATACACCTCTGCCCTAGCAACAGCCACTCACCGTGGCACACCCTTTTTTTCCACAAAGAGCAAAGTACACTTAGTTGAAGGCATGCATGTGGCAAACAGTCTTTATAGCAAGTCTTTGCCTGCCACAGAGGCATGTACCAATATGCAAAAGGCAATTTAAAGGCACATAAAGGTTGTCCAACCCCTGTGGGTTCAATAGCAGGAAATAAGCTAACTTCTGCATCCATCTTTCTATGCTAAATTCATTTAAAAAGTCCATAACAATTATGTACTTGCCATAGTTTGATGCTCCTCTTTTCATTAACATCTGGCATTTGGTTAATACTATGAAGTGTCAACATGTACGGCAAGAATGTGAAGAAGTGTGTTTTAAGATGAGCTGAGCAGTCACAAACTCATTCAGTGTTACGTAGCAAATTAGTAAAAATCAAGTTAAACCTTCACGGGAGGCAGCATAGGCAGCATACCAAGCAACACATCCGGTAGATGTGCACATGTCAGTTTGCAATAAAAAGAAATAACACTACGAAACACTATAACTCAGGTCAGTTCTGGCATTCACCTTCACACTAAAGTTCACAGAACTTTTAAGCACTCCTCTATCTGTCACTCCATGCTCTGTAGACCACTAACATTTCATTACAGGGCTTCTGGATGTATTCTGGTTCCATTATTCCTACCCTGAAAGGCTGAAACCATTATGTTTTGTTCAGATAATATATTTAAACATATGTATTTACTTACAAACTAGGTGCTGAAGCCAAGTAAGCTAAAGTGCTAAGATAGCTACTTAGTAACTTCAATACCATTCCATTCTTTTCGTAACTTTTCGCCTGTTTACACAATCAATTTACATCCGATTTTCCTACCAGTCTGGAGGGTTAATGGAACCAGAACCCCTTATTTGGACAGTTACAACAGATGGCCCTTCGGTGGTCTGTGTCTCCACTGCTACAGAACCAGCCATGCTGCTTTGCCTGCGTGGTACCTTGAGTCTAAAGCCAGCAGTGGTGGGATGACATCCTTGCGCTGCTGTGGACCTGCCAGTAGGGAATTCACCTGAACGCCCTTCTTCTCAGCCAAGCTAACCTCGTTACTGCTGCTAATTCATACAAACACCCACCCACACACACGCGCACGCACACACAAACAATCACACCGATTACTGTCAGTTCAGAATGCACCTTAAACACATGAATATTAATAACACTTTTGCTGGATTCATTTCTAAATCGTTTTTTTGGGCGGATGCCTGAACCTTAGGCATTTAATTCTGATTAACCTTGGATAACCTTGGTCGCTTTCCAAAATTAAATGAATGTAGCGTTTTTCTGTCCGGTAAAAATAAATAAAAAGAATCCAACACTAGACTGTGTACATAAAGAGTGCCAAGTCATCAGAATCAAAACAGACCTGAAGCAAGCGAGAACTGGTTTCCTCCCCGACCTTTCAGGGGAGAGCTTTACCTCCACATCGGTCATCATCTCGCTCCAAGACAACAAAACCATGTGAAATGGTGTGTTTGTTACTGTGTCTTACTTCCTAATATGACGCATTTGCAAGTAAAACGGGTCCTTAGCGCAATTAAAGTACGATTTGATGCTTTTGATTGGATTATAAAAAGTGACAGAACACGCTAGACGGCTGTGTAGAAGCCCGTTGCAGGCGTTAAACTAGAGGGAGTGGAAACAACCATAAACCTCCCAGAGGAGAAAAGCTGTAGAGCTTTAGGGAGGAAACATTGGATCCAATAGGATCCAATAGTGGGAATTAATTTAACAAGGTGGAAGGTATATTTCATGGATTCTTTCGAGTTTAATGTACTGTATGTTGTTCTCAAGGACCTAGTCTGTGTGTGTGTGTGTGTGTGTGTGTGTGTGTGTGTGTGTGTGTGTGTGTGTGTGTGTGTGTGTGTGTGTGTGTGTGTGTGTGTGTGTGTGTGTGTGTGTGTGTGTGTGTGTGTGTGTGTGTGTGTGTGTGTGGATGGACGTACGCACTGCGTGTGTTTGTATATGTGCGTGTGCATGTATCTTTGTATGAATGTACACGCGTGTGTGTGTGTTTGCGTGTGTGTGCACGTGTGTTTGTGTGTGTGTGTGTATTTGTAACCAGAGGCCTACCCCAGAGAGGACTCCCAGATGTTGAGATCGCTGCTGAAGTCTAGGCTGGGCAGCAGGTCATGGGGGAACTCCAGCTCATCCTCCTGGTCCTCCTCTGGCTCTCTGAACCCACCGAAGCTAGTCCGGGTCTCCTCCGGCACCCCACTGACCACCGGGATGTCCGGCAGCAGAGACAACGAAGACGCTTCTGTGTTCTGCTCAAACCGCCCCGGCCCCTCGCTGTGTGCTGTGTTCTGAGTCAAACTCTCACGAGATCCAGTCTGTGGAACCCCAGAGGAAAACCGGACTAGTTAGTCCACACACACACACACACACACACACACACCGGCTGTACGGTCTTATGGTATTATACTATTAAAGTGTTATGGTAAGTGTTGCTTGCACAGTGACAAGCCCTATATTAATCAACAAAGGCAAAGTTGTGATATATATATATATATATAGTACAGGTTGAGTATGCCTGCCGTATGAAATTGTACCACCTGTGGAATCAAAGGACGATTCCAAGACCTTTTATCTTATTTCTCTCGTGGTCGCAAATATTTTGTGGTGTGGGAGGGTTGAATTTCACCACTAGCCCTGACTATACGCACCACACCTGCCATTGTTGGCATGATTCACAACCAAAACAGTACATGTAAAGGTAAACACAACAACAAACCCAATACTCAACTTGACTAGTCCGGGATAACACACAGACAGCTATTTTGCTATTCCACGTATAAACAACGTTGCAAAGAAAAACTTGTGTGTGTGTTCACTGCAAAGCAGCGCTGACTTCCTTCTTTCTGCGATGATTGACAGATGGTGGGAGTAATGCGACCACGGCAACACACCACAACACACTGCTGGAGCATCACATTGCAAAAACAGCGCTTTTACAGCAGAGAGCAGTCAGCCAAGCTTCTAATCCACGATATGAGGGCTACACCCTGGACACTGGGTAAACGCTGAGGGGTTTTTCATGTGCTCTGTGTGTGCAGGTGAATGGTACACCCACAATAACACAAACACACAATACTGATATAAGCCTCTGAACATTGAAGAATGGCCATTGAATATGTTGTCCAGTTGTGAAGTATACAATAGCATATTAACTTTATTCATTTGTACTTGAAACCTTGTAAAAGGAACTAAGGGTTTTACGTGAAAGCAGGCTGGGATTTATAACTGCATTATTTGATAGATTTTTCATCTATTCACTACATGACAGGTCAAACCTTTTATTTATTTTTATTTTACAATGTTTCATGTGTGTCCTTGACTTGTAAACATGTGGATTTAACATTTATTTTACGGTTATAGTATTATTACTCTTATCATAAAAGTTTACAGGTGAAGAAAAGATTAATTCGACTTGTCTCTGATTTGTTTTGTGATTAAATGTCAAATTAAAACGTTATAGGCCTAAGTAGGAAGAAAAAAAATAGAGACATAATCTAAAATCCGTAACACCAGAAAGTAAACCAACCACGTATTCTAAGCAGTGGCAGCGTCGCACTCCTGCTGTTGCCCGTTGACTCAGCTCACCTGCGTCTTTCCACTTTCACCTCGTCCTCCTACGCGGTCCCCTGGCCGGTGACGCCACTCTAGCCCTACCGCTACAACACCACCACAAGTGACAGGCCAAACGAGGCTTTGCAGTCCTTCGCTCGGGTCAACAAGCACTGTCAGTGCACAGGAACGTGAGCGAGGAAGAGCTGATCGCGGTTACCTACCGTAGTCATGACAGTCTCGATCACAACGCCTGCAAACAGTGCGACCACAGTGAAACGGTTTCCAGCATCTCACTGATGCGACTTCTGACTTGAACAGCGTCGCGATGCCCATTGCAGATAACGTTACCACGCATTGTGTGTATAATCAACCGCGCAAACGATCCAGTCCAAACATAGCGCCCCTGTGCGTTTCATTCAACCGGCGTTTGGTGTTTACTTACCCGGCGACGGGCTCCATTATTCGAAGGTGACTCGACAAGTGTCGGTGAAAAGATCAACACCTATATTGTTGTTATTCCTAGTTTGATGCAGCCGGTCGGTCGACGCTCAAACTTCCTACACATGCTGCAGAAGCTCTCCCCCTACTGACTCAGCAAGTCCCTCTTCTCCCCTTTCCTATCCGTCCCGTCCTGTCCTGTCCTGTCCTGTCTTCTTTCCCCCTCCTCTGACGATTACCGCTCACCCAGTTGATTACCTCGGCACGAGGTGTAGGCTACACGGCGCTATAGCAACGCGGGATCACAGTCGGTGCACATTGAAATGTCAACATAGGAAGTCGAGGAACGTTTTCTTCAAGCATCAACTCTTTCCTATTTGGCCCCTCCCCTGCCACCCAACCTATAGGCTGCGTGCGTGTGTGCATGTGTGTGTGTGTGTGTGCGTGCGTGTGCATGTTTTGTTTTTTAATTCTTTTTAATAAATTGGAGAGATTCATGGCGGCTTCTGCAGGTGAATTCTGGGAAATGTGCCAAGGGTCGCCCAGCAGCGACCCCTAGAGAAGATCAAGGTACATTTGAAGACGCTCTGCTCTCAAGCCATATACAGCAGCCTACAAACAAGCGTAATGACAATACGTTTTGGTCCGTCCCAGTTTGACCACTATAACGGTGTTGTTAACGCACTATGAATATACATACATATATTTATACTTATATTGTTTGTTCTGTTTAACCTGTAACTTATTTTAGAGAATGTGACGTGCACCTACATCACCAAGACAAATTCCTTGTATGTTTAAAAAACGTACTTGGCAATAAAGCTTTTCTGATTCTGATTCTGATTCTGAATACAACAACCTCCTGGTTCGTCTCCTGGTTCGTCTTCAAGATCATCCCTCATTCCATATATTAGCATGGAATATCAAACAAGATGAATTAGATATAATATCATACCATGTTATGTAATTGTTGTGTATTACATAAGGGCCTATGCTTTCGTTGCATTTTGTATTTCCCTGAAATGCTGGATGTTTTTTATCTTGTCATTTCTTTCCCTGATAACTAACACAAAATAAGATACCGTATGTATAAAACAGAAGTTAATGCACCTTGAACTGTAGGAACTACATCCATCACCCATGTATCCTCATAGGCCTACATATTACATCCCATAAAGCTCACCTATCTGATGGGCTATTTTTGTTATTGTATTGTATACGTGTTTGTATTGTATTGTTCACATTCTAATTTTTTTATTGAAGATACAATGATGCTGTGATTATGGCAAAAATCTTGAAGACAGTGCCTGAAGTTTAGCTTGTGTATTAACTATCATGATATCTAGAGGAAAGACCATAGTACCATACCATAGTCTCTTACACGCACACACACACACGCACGCACGCACGCACACACACACACACACACACACACACACACACACACACACACACACACACACACACACACACACACACACACAATATTACCTTAGGGGAGTCATAATGATATTCCTGAGGTGGAAATAGAACAACGGGCTCTTCTGCGCTCTCTTCTGGTTGCTACAACAAAGTACAACCAAGATATATCAGAAGCAGAAAACAGAGCAGGCACAACATATGACTAAAATAACTATATCCTCCAAACAAAGCACCCTCGTTTTAACAGCAGAAGCAAGAATGTTAATGCCCACTCTGCAAACAGCCACCATGTCCGACCTTATTCTATAGATCACAAGTAGGATTGGGTTCAGTGTAATCCTAATCACACAGAAAGTGGAGCTTTCCAATCACGTGTGGAAAGAACTGTTTTCCACAGATAAATGTTCAATTGAGTGGGAGCAGGATAACATACCTTAGAGCTTAGAATTGGCAGCAGCCATACACAAACATGCAGAAAAGGGCCATGTACCATAATAACAAAATAACAATCAATTATAGCAACAAACCCTCATGGCAATTTTGCACTGTAGAGCTTGCATTTCACCTATCTTTTTTGATCAACTTTTCTTTGGCTTTTACCGTCAGAATAGCCTGCAGCTACTTGTACAACAGTGACTAAATGAATGCCATCTCGGAAAAGCCTAGAAACGTATGCACAAGCCTCCAGCTGCCGGACTGTGATGTCCTATGCCCAGGTCATCACTCCTAATCCACCATCATTCTCGGTGAGTGATCAGAACCGCCGGCGTAAGCTTTCTGTTAGTCCTCCTCAGTGCATGAAGCGCATCGTAGGGTTAGTGTCGCAGCCAGGGAGCAGAGAGACAGAAAGACAGAGAGACAGAGAGACAGAGAGACAGAGAGACAGAGAGACAGCGAGACAGAGAGACAGAGAGACAGAGAGAGAGAGACGGCCCTTACCGGAGACTCCCCGGTGCTGCTTTCGTTCCCCATGGCTGGTTGTTGGGAGTCCGGGTCTCAGCAATAGCCAGAACCCAACAGACTTTCACATCAGCTGGCTGTTGGAGACACCAGCGGAGCAGTGCGGCAGAGTGGTCCGTCTGCCACTGCTACCCCGGTACCGTATAGACCCGGTGGGGGTGGGGCAGGGGGGGTCGGGGGTGTATTATGGAGCGCTAGGGGCCCAGGTTCACAGCACCGAAGGATTAGCTATTCTGTGGTATCAGACTGCTGGAGAAAAGAAGAGGGAGGTGTGTGTGTGTGTGTGTGAGTGTGCATATGTGTGTGTGTGCGTGTGTGTGTGTGTGCGTGTGTGTGCGTGTGCGCGCGCGTGAGTGTGCATATGTGTGTGAGTGTGTGTGTGCGCATAAGGATTAGAAACCTGTGATGCTAGCCCCCACCTCCTTTCCAGACCAAAGTACACCAAAGTCTTCAGGGTGCCCAAAAGAAAACCAAGCCCAACACGAAACTTTGGACCATTGTCTGATATTATCTAAAATATGATCATAGGCCCATTTGTTTTGTGTCAGAATGACTAAAATACATGAAAATGTAATTTATTTGAAACCTGCTACGTAAATTCAGCTCTAATAAGTCAATAACATATGCCATTTATTATTTAACAAACACCTTAATCCAAAGTAATTTACAGGGACAGATGCACGAAGGGGCAGGTAGGCTGCGGACATCTGGGATCATACCCGGTACTAACCCCGTAGCCAGCACCACACTATCCTATCCTGTATAGCGGATCTCAAGCACCCGATCTAGTCAGAGTGACTCAACCAGACAGCATGTCCACATGCACATGCACACGCACCTGCCCGCCAACCCACACACACACACACACACACTTTATCATGTAAAAGAATTCATCCCAATCAAGGCCTGTGTGCGCATGCACATCTACATGTCTGTGTGTCTGTGTGTCTGTGTGTCTGTGCTGGGCATGGTACCACTGACACAG
The DNA here is from genome assembly GCA_026745465.1 of Lota lota. Lineage (NCBI taxonomy): Eukaryota > Metazoa > Chordata > Actinopteri > Gadiformes > Lotidae > Lota > Lota lota. The sequence continues at coordinate 776,041 of JACYXH010000484.1, read as the reverse complement.
TGACTGAGGAAGCATAATCCCCATTAGTTGATCCTCTTGGAATTTAGGGTTGATGACAGATTGCAGTGACTGTGGGTCGTCTGACAGTATCAACCTGCTAAAGTTTCCCTGGTCATGGCTTTTAGTGGCCCAGCGACCAGTTGAGACATTTTGCCAGAATAACTGGCAAAACCAGGAAAGTATACACATATGTGTAAGATAAGAAGTCAAATATATTCATAACTACACTCCCAAAGTTTTATTTTACTTAACTAAATTGTGACAAATGGCCTCTAAAGCAGAGTCAAACAAAAATTCAGATATATGGCATGGCATATGACTCACACACAAACGCACATTCCTACCAAGTGTCCTCTGGCAGGCCCTGCGTTGGCACACACGTAGACATTTATTTGTGTATTGCTCATTATGTTGCCACAGGGGACTGCAATCAGCCGGAGTGTTTCGTCAGAAACCACTGACCTGAATAAGGGCTATTAATAGAGCCCTGCTTTGTCACTTGTTGTTAAACATAATTCCAATGTATCTACTTTATTTTGAAAGTTATGTATTCTGTCTGATCAATGCTAATGCATTTGCACCCTCATGTTATTTTTTAAAATCATTTTGGTGAAATTTTGTGTCAATTCAGTAACACTTCCTTTAAATTGTTTCTGTATCCTGGAAATCACAGGTTCATTCATTTTAACACAAGAATGAGGATATTTCTCTTATTTCATTATATTTACATTTCTGTCATACTTGTGTCACCTAGCACCTTTCCATAATGAGTACTGCTATGCTATTTGTGTGAATGGAGTGTCATTTCAGTGTGTGGGTGAATGTGCTTCAACAAGCTGCAGTGTAAAAAGCTATGTGTTTGGAGGGGAGTGTAATGTTTTGGCTCAACAGAAAGCACTGGGCAGTGGTCACAAGATGTACAAGTTTACTGGTTCCCTCACCAGCAGTCATACCTCTGCCTTTCAACACCTGCAACTGTCACCTGATCTCCTTGGTTTGGACATACACTGCATGTCATTGGTTAGACCTATGTGTTGTAGGCTGTGTGTTGTTAATAGGCCTCCTTTCTGCAACTAGACCTCACTGCGGACCTGTGCCAAATCTCATGTATATAAAGGTATTGTTTGGTCACTTCCCCATTGCTGGCTGTTGAGTGTAGAACTTTAATCACATTCCAAAAGGAGAACCACAGTCAGGAATAACTGAATGAGCAAATGGCATTAGCTCATTTCTCCAAGACATGTCAACTCACACAGATGCATATCATAATTTATTATATCATGTGGTTAAAGAATATAATTATATGTGGATGTTACGTTAATCCTTTAAAAAAATAGAAAATAGTATTATAATATATATGTAATAGCAAACGTGCAATAGGGAAGTGACCAAACAACATCTTTACTCACTTTCATTACAAACATGAACAGAACCCTCTGCATGTCTTTCTACATAACATTAATTGGCACGCCATACATGAAATGAACCAAACCAAACCACAGCTTCACTCAACCGAGCTCGCTCAAACTCAAAACCAACCATCTGCAAAGCTCAAATGAGTACCCAAGCCATAAAGTATTCATATTCGTAGTTATATTCGCAGACATACCATTAATAGTCATATCCCACAAGCTAATCAAACAACAAACTTAAAAGTTCCCAAACGACTCACCGCAGCGAACCAGAGAAACCGTTTGCCGACAACGCTTGGCTCGTGTGTTTACACTTGGGAGTCAGGCTGCTCTGTTGCTGCTTCTTCTGAGGAGCTATATTTGTACCGTGTATATGTTTGCTGTGTTGGGTAACACTTTGGCTGGGGTGGAGTGGGGGTGGAGGGAGGGGGAGGCGGCTGGGGCTGCGTGAGGGGGCTGTAAGGTCGAAGGGAGGAAGAGAGCAAGATGACAGGAAGAGAGGTGAGGGGAGGAGAGGGCCAAGAGGCCAAGAGAGCAGGTTTGGGGGAGGATTTGAGGGATAGGGGAGTGTTTTGGGTGGTAGGGTGACAGGCAGTCAGCTGGAAGGGACAGTTCTACGGCAACCCTGTAAACAAATGGCACGCTGGTATGCTGGGGCTTCTGCTTAGCAGAACGGGGTGAGGTTCTGCTAAGCCTCTCTCCGCTCTTTCCATTTCCTCCTCGTCACAAGCCCTCCTGTTTAGACCCCGTATGTTTGTTCCCATCGCTAAAACCCCTTGTCTTCAAGATTCAAGGGATTGCATACAGAACTGCAGCAAGACATTTCGTTTGTCTTTCCACCACTCCAAATAATAAGCAGTAATCATTACTGAGGAGCCAGGCATAATAACACGCTCACAGGGTTCAATCCCCTGAATAAGGCTCTACAACACAAACTGATATTTCTCGCTCCTTCATCCGTCTCATCACACAGCAGGGTGCCTGCAAACTGTAGCGATCGCAATCTGGCCTTCCACCACACACCCAAACACTGTTTATCAGCTTGGATCTATCGTCATTTGACGCATCTGCATTTGAAACGTTAAAGGCAGAACATCTTACTGCCATCCTGGTTGTTGTTTACTCTACCATCCTCCCCATGACACTGGTTTCTACATCTCACAGCCGAGTAGGCCTACCCCCTCCCCTCCTCCTTGTTTGTTTTCTTCCTTACAACACCGAGCCCCCTCCCTCCATCTCCTCCTGCTCTCCATCTCCACACAGCTCCGTATCCATGCCGACGTCATCCTTCCTCCGGCACTGTAGGGCAGCAACTCCCTCTGTGCGCTCGCCTTGGTGTACACACACACACACACACACACACACACACACACACACACACACACGCACACGCACACTGCACTCAGCTGGCTGAACCAAATTGGCCTCATCCCTTCTTCTTAACCACACTCGCACCCTCCCTCCCCCCCTCTCTCTCTCTCTGTGACAATCCCACAGACGCCAGAGAGATGTCACCCATCCACCATTGCCCCTGTCAGCATCTTCTCTTCCGTTGTTATTACCTGGTTGCGAGCAATTCCGATGCAGTTGCCCATCTTGTATTCCATGTCCTCCTGTGGCGAGGTGACTCTGGCGCTACACGGTCGGCAGAACGCCTCCCTGAAGAACTGCATGGTTGTTGTCGTGGGCAACGGCGGGAAGCAGCATCGCGGAGGCAAGACGCTTTCTGCAGGAGCCCGCGGAGCTGCATCCGCGCCTCTCTTGCTCTCTCTCTCTCTCTTATCTATCCTTCTCCCTGTGCGAGCTTGTGCATGAGTGCATGACTTAAATGAATCTCCTCTGCTGCATCATGGCCACTGGGTGTGCCTGTGACATAGACGCCAGTTGCATAAGATCTACATTGGGGAGAAAAACAAACAGATTCAACGAGTGTGAAGGAAGAGCAGCAGCAGCACTGCATATACCCATTCTCTGCTATAGGCTGCACTGACAGAAGCACAGGATAGGCAGCTGCAGTGAGGAAGGGAACACGCTCACACTCATACAGGAGAGGGAGAGTGGGGAAAGGGTATGAGAGCCTGTCACTTTAACAGTCCCCAGACACCTTCTCTTCTTAAGGCATGGTAGGTTTATGATGAGGTTAAAACGCACTGGTCTGACAATATCGTAACTGAATAGAAAAGAGAGGACGATGACAAAGGAGCACCCATTTCTGATGCTCATTTCACAGTACTCCAACCATTAAAGCTTGACTAATTAAATTACTAATATTATATATATATGTATACATCTATCTATCTCTATATATATTTATCTATATAATTCAATGCGGAGGATGATTTATCTAAAGCGTCTTACAATAGTGTGAGTGCATACTTTTCTCGGAGTGAGTGTCCCCCCAGGGGAATCAAACCCCTAACCCTGGAGGTGCGTTAATGCTTTGCTTTACCGACTGGGCTACAGAGGAGCACTGTTTGTGGTTCTAGAGCAATAGAAGAGCCGGCAGTGGAGGGTGAAGGAAAAGGGGTAAAAAGAAAGAGAGAAGGGAGGTTCTGTGAGAAGTCACTGCAGATTGGTTTCTTTTCCCAATGAATGCAAAGAGACTCTAACCACGGACCGCCCTCATGCTAACATGAAGTGATAATCACTCATGATAAACTAGCAATGATTACAATGTGAATTGTAAACTATTTTACCCAGCCATTGTCTAAATCAGGCCATTTCTAGTGCTATTAATTACAGTATTGCTCATTACAATTACAGCATGGAGGAATGGTGCACTGATGTAAAAACCTTTTATTTCAAAACACCTTTATTTTTAAACAACAAAAAATACAACAGAGAAGGTTGAGAAAAACCTTCAGAAAATATATAAATTTTGTGATGGCTTTCCTTTTTTTAAGAAACACATAAAAAAATAGGACATCTACAAATAAAATCGATACAAAAAGGCAACGACCCATCATTTAGTCCGCGACTTTGGTGGGTGAATCATGGACTCTGTGATTTCAAAGGCATCTCGGAGCACCTGAGAGAGAAGCATACAGGAAGGAAAGGTTAACTTCATAGCATTTACAGTGTATCAAACAATGACATCACAATTAATGCTATTTGCAATGATTCAATACTTCCTGCATTGATTTGTCGTTTTAAGGATACTATGGTTGCAATAAAACACAAAGGCCAACCCAGAAAATAAATAATGTAATGGCTATTACACAAATGTAAGGGCATACAGTCCAGGAGAAAACGTTTTTACATTTAAAGAGTGAAATTATTTAGCCGTAATTTTTCTGTAGACCTCAGACTAGACTGAACAAGGGTCTGGGTGACAAACTACACTAATCTTAAGGGACATTGATAACACAGGGTTAGCTAACAATGATGTGCTGTACTGCTTAGCTCTTATTAATCAGCTATTCATATTGAAGCAACACGCCTTAATGCATCCCTGCATATTCCAGAACCCAATCCTACTTATAAAAAAGGTTTTTAAGAATGGTATAAGAAAATGAAAGGTTCTCAGCAAATATTGATTAATTGCAGTTAAGAATATTCTGAGGAGCCATCTTAAGAATTGTCAAGCTTTTGTGAATATGGCCCCAGGTGCTTTGGGGCAGCGCCATAGTGTATCCATGACGACATCTGTGATGATATCACCACATCGTCACATCATGACAATACAAGTCTTGTTCAGCTTTCATCACCCATTAACATTAATTAACTGTTAGCGCATGGATAATGACCACAATGTTTTCCTATTAACTTGTCAAAAAGTGTTTCACAAGAAAGTCCTCACCCTCCAGCTCCAATGGCTAATGCCGATGACGCATTGTTTACGGTTAGAGGCTTCTTCAGCCGCGCTGTCCTCAACAGGTCCTGAGAAACGCAAACACAGTTGTATCTGTACGGTTACGGTGTGTTAAGGGGCGGTGTGACTAGGATAGTTTGACTTGTTCAACTACTTAGTAGAAACACTTAACACTAATGAGAAAATGGATCCACCTATCTGTTGTCACGAGTACTGCATTCATCTATAACTCATGGCTATTACAAGTGAATCTGATGGTTGCTTACCAAGACAATCTATTCCTTCTAAAATGATGTACCGGCTAATTAATAAATAAATAAATAAATAAATAAATATCTCTCTCTCTATATATCTATATCTCTATCTATAACATTTAATAATGATCAACTGGTTTTTGTTCAGGTTAGTTGGTTAAAATGAAGTAACATTTTCCTCATTAGTTCTGCCAGCCACCAACGTTGTATGCAAATGTCACACATTTTATTTAAAGATGTTGCTAGTATGCCATGCTAGGATAAACACAGTTGTTCTCACCAATACAGGGCAACTTGTCCTCATCCAGGTACATCCTCGCTAAACCATCCTACAAGAGGCACAATAAACAAACAAACATTCACATCTTGCCAATTAAAAAAGAAACACTGCATTCACACAACAAAGAAACAGAACTGATCGCATCACATCACATCAAACTCAAATCAAGTATTTCATGACCAGACCAAAAAACACAAATAGAACAGAAAACACCTGCAGAAAAGATATACAGGGACATTGTTCCACTCAACACAATATCGTTATGGTGTTGTCCTTAATGTCACAGTGGATTGCCTCTGTCAAGCATATGAATGATGGGCAATCTTTGCAACTCAAAAATAATTAAGCAAAATAAAAACAAAACGTGACAATATTATGTGGCCCCACTTTGCGTATGTAAAGTCTGTCACACTCGCCAAGTACAGACCTCCACATTAGGGACCAAAGGTAGAGAGGCCACAGTGAAAATAGCAGTCTGAATCATCTGTATGATTAATCTAACCCTACCAACCAAATCAGCCCCTTGGCCCTAGCACTAGAGTCTTGACTTAGAGGGTAAGTGGATCAGCAGTGAGATGGTGAGTGGCCCACGCAGCAAAAATAAATCCTGTCTTGTTTGGCGGTCGCTTGAAAAAACTAAACAACAGACACACAGACGACAGGCAATCACTTGAACACAAGACGACTCACCCTGAATAGGAACGACGTATGGAAGATATTCTCCACTGTCCGAGAGAATGAACGCGGGTTGATGACAAACTCATAATAGGAGATCGGCGAAGTGGCTGCAAGAGGGACATACGAAGCCAAATGAATAGTTGTTATATTTATATATATATATACAGTATATATATGTATACACCTCGTAACGTCCAATGCCTGGCTGGACGGACGGTGGACGGTGTGTATGTGTAGAACTCACGGTCCTGTGCGTGGTAGTGCTGCAGGTAGCCCAGGATCCTCTCCACCTCCTTCTCCGTCGCCTCCTGGTGGGACTCCTCCATTTTCTTCAACTAAAGGACAGAATGAAAAAGTAAAGGCACTTAGCTATGAAGAATGCATGAGAATGCACAAGTCACTTCTCCGTTTCAGACAGTACTGTGCACTTGAACAAAGTCCAACTAAATGCCAAATAATATGGTTATTTTGCCAATTAACCTACACATACCATAAGTGGTTGGGATGAGTTGTTTTCTATAGGTTGACCTTTTTACATTTACCTGCATCTTCTTAGTGATGACATATTTGATGCACGTGGTGTAGTGGTGTATTGTCATCATGATACTGATAAATATCCCGCTTTGTGATATATATATATATATATATACTCATGTTGTTTGGGTCAAATACTCACTGTCTATTTATTTGGGCGTATTAAGTTGTATCACTCAAAGTGCACCTTTTTTTACCAAACTCCCCTCACCGCCACTTAAGCTGTACTTGGTTTACAGTTTATGTGGTGATCATGTTTTACGTGACTTTTTAATCATTGTCAGGTCTTTTATGCTAACTCTTGTATTTTAGTACTTTTTAAAATATACATTGTGGGAGTGTGTGTGGATGGTGGCTGGTTTAAGCAGCCTCACCTGGCCCGAATCAGACTGATTGGACTCTGGGGCTGGGTGGGGCTGCACACCTGTTGCACATTGAGCAATCAGTGTGCACAGGTTAAACCAGCCATCACCACACACACTCAGGGAGAGCTCTCTGGCATGGTAGCATGGAGCACCATCTGCATGCCTCATTATATGCAACCAGTACAATAAACCGGATTTTCAACATCACCACCCTGTGTCCATCGGTTTGGAGGAGCCTGAGGAAAGTCACCTAGGTGGAGTGAGAAAAGCCACCTAGGTGGCGTGTAGTAGTGGACATTGCTACACTGGCGCCCAACGTGGGGCCTCTCCAGACCGCGTTGGACACAGGAAGGCTGTCCAGGGGCTCACTGGGCCCAGCAGCGACAACGGACAGCCTTCTCCCAACACCATCCCTTTCCCCAACGGCGCGGTGGATCCCGGCGGAGGCAGCTCAGCAACCGCCATGGGCAACCGTCTGCGGCTAGCCACCCCAGCATCCGGCCAGCACCGCTGCCCAACCAACTCCTCCCCCATCCAGACAGCCCTGGAATCGCCAAGTCCGCCGACACCTCCGCCAGTCAAGGCAGCAGCCCAGGCCTCCGAGTCTCCAGGATGGAGGGGGAGGGTGGGTTGGGGTGTCACCCTGGGGAGGTGTGGGGACTGTTTTTTTTGGTATGGTAACCCTGGGTCAGAGTCCGGTTTATGTATGTAGTAGTGGACATTGCTACATACATCCATTAACAAACACAAACGACCATCAGAGACGTAAACCAATAGGTAATCAACAGAAGAAACTGTGAAATAGCTCAAACTAACAGCGTCCAAGTCAGGTGTGTTCTACCTGAGTAGGCATGATTCTCTTAGCCTCCTTGGTCGGAGCCTTCCTCTGTCGCTCCACTCGAAGCTTCGGTGTAGGGGGCTCTGCATGGAACGTGCCGTACCTGTAATGAAAAATCAACGTATTGGAGGTCACACAGGTCACAAAACAGCACAAATATAGGAACTAAATTAAAGCTGCAAGCAGCGATTACAGGGGCCAAGCCTAAATCAGACCATTAAGACCTTTTTTGGATTAGACATGGTAGACAAAGCTGGTATAGCATTAGCTTGGGTCTGGTGAAGCGCTTAAAAACTTTCAGGAGTTACGCTTCTTTAAAGTCATCAAGCAATCGCTATAGCGCCCCCTATCACCTAAAAGTGAGGATGTCACATTGTTAAGAATCTCATGCTAAACAACTTTTGAATAGGACTCGAGATCATAGGAGTCCATCTTGATGTCGAAAAACGCATTTACGTCCATTCTGACCGTTTTTTGTGTCTGGCGGCCATGTTGTTTCACCCAAATTGAAAAAGTGAAAACGTCATCTTGTTCAGAATTTTATGCTGAACAACCTTTCAATTTTACTCAAGATCATAGGAATCCATCTTGATGTCGAAAAAAGCATTTAAATCAATTTTTCAGTTTTTTGCGTCTGGTGGCCATTTTGTTTTGTCAATCAACTTCATTTTACTTGAGCAGTTGGGGTTTTGAACCCTGATTGTATGACAGTTGGTCCCGCTCAAATCAAACAATCCAAACAACAATCCAAAAAAGACGGGTACCATCTTGTTCAGAATTTAATCTTGAACAACTTTTGTATTGGACCCAAGATCATAGGAGTCCATCTTGATGTCGATATAAGCATTTTAGTTTTACGTGTTTTTAAGCCACACCTTTTTTCAAAGTTAATGGCTCCTGGGGGCTTTGTTTTATTGCACAGACTTCATTTATAGATCATTTGAAGAAGTTAGTACATGGATTATATGTACCAAAGGATTTCTGTCCAAGTCAAAAAACCTAGGATCCAAATTCAAAATGGCGGAAAATCTATCCTGGCGGAAGTCATAGGTTCTTGAGGCAAATTTGTTCAGCATGAGGAGATGCATATCTGAGCAAAGTTTCATGACTGTAGGTCAAAGGGGTCAGGAGATATGCTTTGCATAATTAGGACGATTGCAATAGCGCCACCTTTGGGTCAATCAGTGCAATCTTTTCTCACAGATCTTCTGTAGTCACCCTCTACAGCTGTAGAAAGTTTCATAAAAAGCGACACAGCGGTTTAGGCTGTGTAAGTCAATTTTGGCGGAATAATAATAAAACTAAAAATTACAATAGGTTGCCTCGCACTTTGTGCTTGTTCCCCTAATTACAATAGGTTGCCTCGCACTTTGTGCTTGGCCCCCTAATAAGGATGGTCTATCTTGGTTTTCTATGATCTCCTGCTTGGATTGCCTTGAAGTCCTTCTAGAGCATTGAATCAATAGGCTGATCAGCAGAATATCAGTATTCATCAGTTTGATCACTGACTCATAACTATACTCATTTATGAAGTAAAAATATGAAGGATTTGCTGCTGAAAGCATCGCAAATACAAATATATTTTTTTTTCTTCTGTTTTTCATGTCGAAAGGAATACTTGAGTTTATCTTGGACACCCAGCGAACAAGTCATGCAGCATGTGTTTCGTTGCAGTTGGCGCGCTGGCTCCTGCGTTAGGCACACATCAGCAGTAAGAGGTGTGTGACAGCCACTCACATGTAGTGGAAGGCCGGAGTGCTCTGGAAACACAACCCACATCTGCTGGCCAGAATGTGCCAGGCATTTTGGGGAAGGATGCCATTTGATGTTGCTGCTTCGTCTTCTGAGTTGTTCCCCTCATCTTCTAGCCAGTTGAGCCCCATGAAGGACAGCTGTAACAGCAAACAAAGCCAGTCAGAAGGACCACCCAACAGCATGATAAATGTGCATCTACATCCACAAGGACAAGAGTGTAAAGCGAAACCACCCATGTAATAATCAATCTGCAAGGTCTATAAGTTCAGAAATAACTTTTTTTTCACAGCTATTTATTCATTTTTATTTGATTGTTGCGTCTTCCCAGCAAGAGGTCACAGAGCACAGCATTGGACATCGCCAGGACCCTTGGGTGACACAAATTCAATATCTGATTATCCATATCTACAGTTGTGATTGATCAGACAAGACCTTTCCAGACAATGGAACCGTGTGTGTGTGCGTGCGCGCGTGCGTGTTCTTAAGGGTGAACCATAATTCAACAGACTACAAACACTAGCCATTCAGAACAAGCCCTTCGGAACACTCACAGTATGCTGTACAAAGGTAGACGGGTCAAAAGAGAGGCCTTCAGAGAACAGCTGGCTAGCCTTCTCCTTGCCCAGGTCTGATGCCACCACCAGCAGCTGGGAATCCAGAGCAGCCTCCCTGGCTTGGTGCACTGCCACGGACAACAAAGCCATCAGCCAAAGCAACGAGCAAACATTAAAACTGGACACTATTGACAAAATGATAGAAATGTTTAGGTTTATTATCTTTAATATATCTAGTTCTTTCTTCAGAGATATGTTTTTCCCTCACACCATAGCATTAGAAAATATAAACTTTCAAGGAATCCAAATGATTTCTGAGCTGCCTTCACAGCACTAGAAAGTAGTGATTGGTTATGCATCTGTATGTATTGGATATGTATTTTGAATTTGATGAGATAATAAGTAGTCACTGTATGTAAACACTGAGATGGGTCACTGGCATCATACCTTCTTTAAAAAGTGTGTTTGCTTCGTCCAGTACTTCTGTGATTTTATTACCACGAACATTCAGCATATCCTCTCGGTTCTCTTGAGATGGACAAGAACATTGACAGCAGGGCATTACATTAAACCCAACGTGAGTGTGACAACCATCAACAAAAAAGACTGGCATTCATGGCTCATCCCAGTCCCCTTACTCACGTTGAACGGTACTGATCAGCATCCTGTACCTGCTCCTGATATCTCGTCTGTGAGACGAGTCATCTTCGTCATTAATATCGTTCTGGCTGTCGGTGTGGCCGGCAACGGGTTCGGGATCTTGACCCCTTCTCTCATCTTCGGAGTTACCATTTTGCGGAAGGTCCAGATCGCCGCTGCTCCTGCCTCTTTTCATTTTAAAGCTTATTCACGGCTGAAAAAACCCACCGTTGTTTCGATATATCAAATAGATATATGGACTTGAAACAAAAACTAAGAATTTTGCGTGGAAATCACTTTATATTTCCTGATTGTCGGTGTTAACGAACTTAACCGCGCAGCTCGATGCGTTTCAACTGTAAGAAGAAAAGAGAGACTGCGCCTGTTCATATCCGGGTTAGTGCCCGGAAATTAAACGTAGAAAAGTTATTTGTTTATCTGTTGGATCAAGAAAAAAAGATAAAACTGAAAGTATAAGACAATCTCAAATGGTCCGATCCCAAGCAATGCAATTATATTAAAAGCAACGACAAAAGGATTTAGAAAAGGAATCGCACTGCAAGGCAGTGAGCTGCAGAGGTCGCTAAAGAGCGCGACCTCGTGGTCACCATAGAGATGGTGAACGTTCCAGAAATCACAACCTGGTTTAGCCATGGATGTGAACGGGGTCAACTGCACAACTTTGAGCAAATACATTAAAAGCATTTCGGCACATAACAAATTCTAAATCTAACGTATTTATATTATTTACAACAAAAGTGTTGGCAATAATGGAGTTAATTGCTCATTTACATTAGGCCTATGTCAACAGGAGCACACCGTATATCACATTTGCGCAGTGATTACCAATGCGTCCCCGTCTCTGAGCTGTAATAGGTACGTTTTTACTCTTTTGCATGCAATTTAATGCTGTCAAATGTTCAAATTCAAATGTAAGGCGTAATATAATATTTGTATGGTATTTAATTGGCTGTGAAATTTTGGCACCACATTTGACACGTTGTTATATCAAGATGACTCAACTCTGATTTGAAGCAGTGATCATTCCTTTTTCAGTGTTTTTCAACTACGTCTCAGTCGATCATGTGACGCATGATCAACAAGCTCTGTCCTCTCCATCTGATTAGCAGACTAATCCCCTGTCCGGGGAGAAGCCAAGACAACCTTGCCTCGGTTGGGACTAAACGAATTCCACCAACTGGTTTCCTCTAAACACCTGAATCCTATTTCTTTTCTTTCTTTCTTTTTTTTTTAATCAACGGTCATAGAAGGTCTTAGCCGCTTTTTAACGACTCTAATATCCTAATTGCGTAATGGGAGAGATAACGCAACCTAACCCTAAATTGAATCTGCACAGTTTTGAGGGGAGTCCCCGTTCAACGGAGTCGCGCGCAAGATCGGGTGTGAAGAAACCTGTAGAACTTCTGATCAGGTCTCTCAACGAGCTCGTCGCAGAAAGCCATGACAACCCGTACGAGGCGGTGACAGTGATGCACGAGACCTACGAAAAGGAGCGTAGGAAGCTTCTGCAACTGTGTCGAGAGGGAAGGGAAAGAATCGTCAAGGAAGGTCCGGGCGCTTTGCACCTCCCTGCTTTAGAAGTGGTCGGCAAGGCTGTCCGCAGCACCAGCGACTGTAGTTCTCCACACAGTGACGCCGATAACAGCAGCCCAGCACCACAGGACTGTGGTGGGCAGGGATTCATAAGCAGCAGTACTTTGGGCAAACCCCCACCGTCTACTCCTACTAATAATCGTAACTGTGAATCAAGCTCCCTCAGACCGGGGAACCACAACAACCACAACAACAAAAACAACAACATGGTGTCCACCAGCAGTAGCCACAGTCTGGGTGACCTCAGACACTCCCCAGCCACCCAGACGCAGCTGGAGAAGCTCGTGGGAGACATCCACCAGAAGTTGCGCGTGATGGTGTCGGAGAAGGACCGCAAGATCGCCACTCTCATGCTGGTCAAGCACCAGCAGGAGATGGAGCGACTGTCCCTCCGCAAGCAGGAGGAGCGGGAGCGCGAGGAGGCCCGCAGCGAGGAGGCGGCCCGGCGGGCTCAGGAGGAGAAGAGCAGGAGAAGGAGGCTGAGGCAGGGCGCCCAGCGCTGGCGCCAGGAGACGGAGGCCCTGAGCAGGAGCAGGGAGCAGCGGCACCAGGAGCTGGTGGCCCTGCGGGAGCGGCATGCGCTGCTGCAGGAGGAGCGCTGGCTGAGGTCCAAGGAGGAGCTGGAGGCTCGACGCAGAGAGACGACGGAGGCCGCGAGGAGGGAGGCGCAGTCACGCAAGCGCTGCCAGGAGAGGCTGCTCCGAGGCCGAGAGGAGGCGGAGCAGACGGAGAGGGAGAGGGAGGCGCAGCGGGCGCTGGAGCGGGAGCAGAAGGCCAAGAGGGCGAAAGCCACGCGGCAGAGGAGGGAGCAGAACAGGCGGTCGCAGGGGAACCACAGGGAGCTCCTGCAGCACGTCCTGCAGAAACAGCGGGGGGAGCAGCAGGTGCAGCAGGAGGAGACGACGGCGAGGCGGGCCATGGAGAAACGGCTCCGTCGCGCCTGGGAGGAGCAGGCGCGGGCCTCGGAGGGGAGGCGCAGGGAGCTGCGGGAGCGGGGCTCCCTGCAGGCGGAACACATCCAGCAGGCCCGGGCCCACGCTGAGCTGCGCCGGGACCAGCAGCTCCGCCACAAGCAGCTGCTGGTCCAGCTGAGCCAGCGCCGCATGGACCGGGCCGCCCTGGAGGTCTCGGCCCAGATCAGGGCCAAGGCCCAGCAGACCCGCCAGCACAACCTGGGCCGCCGGCTCTGCCACCAGCAGCTCCGAGAGAAGGTGAGGAGGGAGGAGGAGGCGCGCAGGGAGGCCGTGGAGAGCCAGGTCATGGCCAAGGAGCGCAGGAGGAGGGAGCTGCTGGCGCAACGAGAGCAGACGCTGGAGGAGGCGCGCCGGGGGGCTCGCGCCTCCTTCCGCATGAGGGAGAGCGTGAGGGAGCAGACCGTGCGCCGCACGTTTGACCGCATGGCGCTGGAGGCCCGGCTCTGCGCCTCCCTGGCAGGAGTCAAGCTGTAAGAGACCTCCTATGGGAATATGAGCAGCATGTGGATACTATTATGATCTGGGAAAGAGCTCAGCTGAAATGTCATGTGACATTTTTATTGGGGGGCATTAGGAGGCCTCCTAATGCCCCCCCCCCCCCCCCCCCAAGTTCAATCATGATATAATACAAAATATTATAGGTTTAATTTCATTTACATTTCATTGAGGAATAATACAAGTTTACATTACCAAACAGTTCAACATAAGTAAAAAATATGGTAGCTTCCCCAGCTTGCACCTGTAGCTCCACTACCTGGTGGTCTACCGCAGGATCTCAGCGATGAAAAGCCAAACCAGGTGAAACTGGACCATTACTGGGAATGTTTTTTCCCCCTCTCCTGTCAGTGAGATAGCAGTTAAACTGGTCTACGTGTGTTCGTTTTTAATGAAGCGGAGCTGTACTGTAGCAAAGCCAGCTTACTTTCTCTGCTGTATTGGTATAAAACCTCTGTGTAACTACAAATATAATGCACACTACAAATCGAATACGTATAGAACCATGTAAAAATGTGTCCACCCATTGAACATTAACGTGTATTGGTTTGTTTTTATTAATCATATGGAGGGTCAATGGTACAATGAAATGTGTTATACGAGAAAAACAGGTCTTCAACTCCTCTATGTAGACCGTCTCGTCGGTGTCCGTGATGAGGCCGAGAAATGTTGTGTCATCAACAAATTTTATGATGACATTGCTGATAAAACATATCCAGGCAGTTTAAGGACCTCATCAGCCGTTCCATGTGTAAATGTCCATGGAAACCTGCTTTACCGGTTTCCGTTTTTGCCTATTTGCAGGCAACAGACACGAGTACATATTAGCATTAGGCCACGTATCACATACCACAGTATTACACATATCACAGGACTTAATACTGGGACAATATTTTGGTTAGTGATCTAGTGACATTGGGCTACTTGGAGATACTTTAATGGGATTATGAAGCCAAGCAATTGAACCAAATGAAATAGATTGAATATTTAGAAATGCAATTCCTTAAAAAAAGGTCTTCATTTAAGAAGGAATATTGCCATGTTAAACCAACTTTAGCCCCATTGTTGTCCAAACAAGTCAGAGCAGTATTGAAAACATTGAACACATACACAATAGGGTTGTGAATTAATTGGGTGGATCATTCAGACCCATCCCAAAGCTTGATGAGCCTCAAGCATAAATGTGTATTACAGATTGTTTTTCTTTCTAAAATATCTTTCTTGTAAATACATTTTAAATAAAGTACATTTAATAAACATTAAAAATAAATCTTAAGCTAAGATAGAGCCATTTCAATTAGACATTATTAGCAAAAGTTTTGTGTGACTTACGCTTATTCAAAGAACTTCCTTAAGGCTAAGCTTTTAAATTAAACACAGTAGTGCACGTCATCCACACTGCGGAGAAGATGATTTGCTGAAATCTGCCATCACTCAGTTACCTGCCTACCTCTGGGTCCAGGGCCGACTGGTCTCACCCCAGACATAACACTCTTCAGAACACTCCCCTCACACATATTCTAGATTTATATTGAATATATTTATTTGATATCTGTACAGTACAGACTGTGTAAGCTATCCAGCTGCATGTAATAAGAAACAAACTCCTAAAAAACCTGTGACCTAGATATATCATGTGACCTAGATCATCAGTGTTATCTTAGTGGGTGCAACATCAAAAATGTAGCCTACATCCGTTGATTCTATTGACACAGAACAAATCAGCCGTCTTGGGATTCACGCATGTGATGGAATTACATCCAGAATGCCATGTCCCCAAAATGTCAAGTCTTCTTTCACATCGCACAATTGAAAATAAAAACTTGATACTGATATACAATTCTGACTGGTAATTAAATACGGGATGGTCATTCAGACCGCATATTAAAGGGGGAAGTTTCACAGAGCTCTCATTCAAGTAAATTCTACTAGCATCCAATTTTTCACATCTTACGTAAATCCACCCTTTAAATTGAATTAAGGTGTAAGCCGTAGTCAAAGCCATGCTTGATTTGCCATTAAGGTGTACATGTTAGCACATCACCCAGGGAATCATTTCTCTTAGGACGGAGAATCAGTCGTCGTGCAGCCCAAGGGCCAATAGAACAGGAATTGCTGCTCCACCAATGAAGGTCAGACTCTCCCAGACACCCATTGGCCCCCTGGGTTGAGCAGCAGTCTCAGTCAGGTGTTGGAGGTCACTGGGAGACTGGTGGTGTCCCTGGCCGGAGCTGACCTCGGGGAGAACGTGTACGGTGGCCACGTACAGGAAAGTCCCACCCGAGAACAGCATACCCACGCCCGTGGCAGTGAGTCGGTGTTGGGAAGAACCACCCGACTTGAGGGAGAACACACAATGAAAAATAAATACATTAATAATAATGAATTGCATTCATATAGCGTATTTGAGGACAACCAAAGTGTTTGACATATTCGGGTGTGTGTATGTGTGCGAGAGTGACACCTCACACACTAACAGTTTGAGTTATATTTGAATCCACAAAGTGACAGGTCAAATATTGACAGTGATAAAAGTTTTATCTCTTCATTCATCTTGCCATCAGTCAGGGTGTAGCATAATCCTCACCGCTGTCAAGATGAAGTAGGTGCTGATGGCAAACAAAGGAGCCGCAGCAGAAAAGGCCAGCAAGTGACCATGTATGAGCCTCTTATTCACCCCGATGTGGATCAAGAAGGAGACCATGCCAAACGCCGCCGGGGCCTTGGGGGTGGACCATAAAAGACACTCGTTACGGCCTCGTGTTTAGGGATTGGGCGGCTAGTGAATAGGGATACGGTTATGCCTTAGAGCAGGCATCTCTCACCTTATGCATGACGACAGCGACGAACACTATGACTTGCACCGCCACGTCGGGGGAGGCCACAGCCGCGCCGAGAGCCACGCCGTCGGCTACACAAGTTGAATCGGGAACATGCACATTTCTGTTCAACTACACCGTGTACTTTTATGTGTTTGCTATTGTGTTCAAATCATTCAGGTTATACTAGCAGACCGAGGCCAATGCTGGAGTACTTTCGAAACATGTGGGAGCTAAAAGAAGAAGGCGATCACATGTTAAATCACAAGGGGGGACGGGGGGGGGAAGACAAGTTGGAAGTATCCCTCCAAGCATGTGGAAAGGGATAACATTACAACAAAGACTAAGTATGGCAATAATGTCTGTTCCCTAAGACACCGAATATCTTAGACTTGAATACAAAAAAATATGGCTTGGTATTCCTTGAAACGCTCCATTATACCTGCAGCGTGGATCACTAGCCCCAAGGATGCAGTGATTCCGTTGTTGTTAGGCATGCACCCTGAACCTGGAGCAGACAATCATGCAGGTATAAGATATCTGGTTTTAGAACAACAACAACAACAATTTGAAGAATACTGAAATGTGTTTTACCACGCGTCGCCGTGGAGAAGTACAGGCTAAGCTGATCCACCACAAACATGAAGATGAAACCAACCACTAGAGATAAGCCAATGTAGAACCGAGAGGGGATGCTGTTCGCAAATGACACACCCTCCGTCTCACTCCTGTTGTTTTGACCAAGTGGGGTATCAGAGCCTGTATGGTGAAAACCGATTAAAGAACAACAAATACAAAGGGATGTAGATTGCCATTAGAATGAGTACAAGCTACATTATTCGGTCAACTCTGAAGGGTGTAAACATACAATTTGCTTTGGTTATGGTAGTTTACTTATGTGCCCTTTATTAAACACACACATACGGCTTGTTAGATGAACACTAAATAACGCAAAACGTCACAATTCAATTTGGGATACAATTGAATAGAGAAACAGTCACCTTTCCATGAGTCTTGAAGCAAGTCGGTTCCCTCCGGGATGATGATGGCCAGAGAAGTCCCGCACAGGAGCCCTGCTCCCAGGATCGCGACAAATTGTAGGCTTCGCTAAGAGTCAGAGGTGATTACAATGATTACAGGAGCTATTTTGGTAATAATCAGATGTCTCTAGGAAAACGCGCATAACGGCAAGTTTCAAATTCATTTTTTTCCTCTCCAAAATACTTGTTGCAGGTTGTCCTAGGTCAAAGGATATTAATAATTAAAACATTCAGATAAGATGAAACGTAGCCCTATTTCTTGTATTCCAACATTTACCATAGTATTGTGTACATTATAGACTACTGGAAATCGTTCATTGCCACTAAATAGATAGGACTATACAGAACGCATGGGACCAATATAATAAATCTTTGTTTTACTTACCTCAGAAAGTTTGCTCAAGAGGGGAATCCAGCCGATTATTAAACATCCTAAAAACATGGCAACTGATAAACATACAATTGCGATTCCCCCGTCCATAGTAATGTTTCCGTGCGCTGTGTAGCGTAATTATATTATGTATTATTATTATTGGAGCATGAAGGGCAGAAGAACTTCTACAGCCAAACACGCGCCCATTCAAATAACCTGCTCGCTCCGATACAGCGAACCAAATCACGCGTCTGCCTTTCCACGGAGCCTGCCCATTTCCGTACCCTTTTGTTACTCCAATAAATCACTCTCAAGCGACACCCAGTGTTAAAAGAAGAGAATGACATGGTTGCGCCGTTTGTCGACTGCGTAGATTGCCTGGTCACATTAATTACAAAAGAAATGACGCTTAGGAGTTGCATGTAGCGGACATAGTATTGTTTATTGTACAGAGTGGGTCAATTGAACAGATAAATATTGCTATTTTTGTACACAGCCCTTGGGGGAAGAACGGGAAGAAGCTACCCACACATCGGCTACAGTTAATTGGATCATTCAATGAAGACTCCTTAAAAAGGACAAAAGCAAAACACAATCACAAAGCGCTGTTTAACTATCCCTGCTGAGTTATTGTACACTTAAGATGATAACCTTTATTGGAGGTCAGCTTGAAAAAAGGATCCATCAACAAAAAGCATTAACACAAGAATGAAACAATATCTTGACTTGGGACAATTGGAAATTATTCCATCTTATGACATACATAATATGGTAAAGACTTTTTTTCTAATAAGATGTCACAACATGTGACTACAACGGCAAAATACACTACATAGTGTTGTTACATTATGACAACTTCATTTTGGTGAGGTATATCACCTTTACTTTTTAAGTAACTAATCAAAAATCGCAAGCTGGGAAGGGGGCGAGGGAAACTACATTCAGTGTTAATTTGGATGAAAAGAAAAAAGGTGAGGGATGATCAATGTGTTAAGCTGCAGTAGTACTAGTACTACCAACCCCGGCAGGACCATAGTTGTTACCGTGACATTAGACATTTAGTGATTTCTAGACATTTTTTAAAACATAGAAAAACGAAACAAAGAAAAATAAAAAGTCAACAAAAATCACCTTTTCATGATAAGAAGAGCACCAGATACAGTGGTGTGAAACAAACCATCTAGATAGAACCATAACAAACTCAGTTAAAGAAAGGGGGTGGGAAATCCTCCCGTAGCGAAATGACAACCATTCAAATTCATCACACCCACAGAGATATGTCCTTCTGTCAATCATAAGAGTGAAAGTAAAAACAAAATGCATGTTTTCCCACAACACATCTCCGAGCAGCTTATTCATTCTGTATCACATTAGCGTCTCTAACAAGTGGTCCATAGTGGCACACTTGTCTTATAGGTGCCGTCTACAACAATGTGCCTTCATTCAACAACAATCCCATCCACATAATGGGAATACTCTTATCGGTTTAAAAATAGTGACGCGAACTGTAGGAAGCTTGAGAAATCCTGAGTTGGTTCATCTATGTGCAGGCACTACATTGCACTTAAGAGGGACTAGTGGCCTAGTGTAGAGATTTACATATATTTGTTTGGGCCTCTGCATTAGCTGAGCTTTGTAGGACAGGGGCACTGCCAAAGGACAAGGGTTAATACACATATCTGTTCAACACAGCATACCTGCTGTGTAAATCATTCAAACTCCAGTATTCTACGACAAAGGGTATTTAAGTTTGGAATTCCTTTGGAATGTATCCTTGGGACAAGCATGCTTGAGAACAGGGTACACTAAGAACCAACAGAGGATAGGTTGGTCCTTTACCTTTCAATGGACAGGGCAACATCCTAGCCCCCAAGCGAAAGGCCTAAGATTGAGATACAACATAGAGTGATCTCCTGGATACCAAACACCCCAAATTGAAAACAATGTGACATCCAGCCCAAACTCATGATCACCTTCATTTTTTAAACACCGACACATTTGACAGGATGTAGAATATCACATTTCTTTAACTTATCTGCAGGACACAAAAACAAACTACAATCCTCAACGCTGGTAGAGGCCCCAACAGTGCCCTTGCAGTCACTTGGTCAGCTTATTCACAAAAAGACCCAAACAGGCCATGAGTATCTTAGAAACATGAGACGTAAACATCTAGACAAAATAGTGGGAGAGACCGGCGGACGTAAAAAAAACAAAAACACAAACAGCCGCAAGATTTTAGCAGCCCGTCAAATGAAGCAGATAAGGGACCTGTGTGGTAGGTACTAGGAGCTTATCCTTCTGTCTGAGCCCATTAAGGGCACTGTTATGACTTTCCCACTCCAGGACACCCAGTCCAGAGCAGCAGCAGTCTCAGCGAAGACCCGGAGGGCAAAATGAACAGGAAAAAGAACCAGTGTCAAGGCAGAAGTGTGCTGAGATGGAAGCCATATCTGTTCAGTCATAAAGTGTGTATCAAGGTTTCTTGTTAGTGGTTAAATTACTGCGCCTACAGAAATGAAAATTACTTTGAGAACGCCATCCAGAACCGTGTAGCTTCATGTTACTTTCCAAAGCAAAAGAGTGTTAGTTAAGGGTTTATTCATTTTAAAGCGCAAGAGGAGGTAATCGAAACCACCAAGATAAGAAGAACTGTATGCCTGCATTTCTCTCCCTCTTGTTCCCCCTCATAAGCTGCTTATTCAGCTGCAGTATCTAGTGCAGACACTTGGGGATACGGACAATGGATTATGGGGAAATCCCTCTACACACTGAATTTGGAAGGCATGCCTACAATAACAAACTAATACTCAGAGACGAGGGGACAACCTTGCCAGGGCTGGCGGAGCGAGGCATCAGCTCGGAGGCCCTCCTACTCTTTTCAAGTGCAATAACGCTCCAAAAAATATTAAGAATAACAAAACAAAAAAAATTACAAATCCATTTATGCGTCAGTGTTTTCTTGTGTGGTGTTAATCCTCGTCAAGGAAAGAGGGTTGTTGCTGTCCTTTCGGTAAAAGCATATTCCCTCCATAGTTAAGCAGATGGATTTCTGGATGAGGTGAGTCTTGCGCGATTCAAAGCGAGTCTTCCTCCTATTAGCAACAGTTCCCGTCGTTCTTAGTAATTCTTAGAGAAGTATTGCCTACGTTAGTGTCGAGTTCCTCGGTGGAGGACGAGATGCCCCGGGAGAACCGTTGGGTCCGGTTCTCGCCTAAAATCCCCATCTTCAGTGCACGCCATCGGTCTCTTGTGTGTCCCTCTCACCCCACGCATCAGTGCCTCACTTCGTTTTCGATCAGGCTGTCCTCGCCAGACTGAAAGTCCTCGTTGAGGCCGTTCGTCACGTTGATGATCTCCTCGTCCTGCGAGGAGCCCTGTCCATCGTCCTCGCTGGCGGAGCCCACCTCGTCCGCGTTGGGGTCCTGCAGTACCTGAGCAATGTACATCTGCTGGAAGAGTAGGAGAACGTAGAAAACCATTCAGTCACCTTCCCACGGTTATACTACACACAGGCGTTAATTGTTACTCAAATGTGGCAGAAGTTAGAAATACATAAATAGAAAGAAATGGCATCACTATTTGCGCGACTTATAGAAATTACTGTCGATTTGCCGGTGGCAGTGGTCCGCGCGGGAATTCCGTTCTCCACCCCGTCCACATCCTGGCAATCAACCTGGGGACAGACAACACAGCCAGCATGAGGAGAGCGGCCTTTGTTTCTGTTGTGGAACGAGTTGCTACTTAAAAGGTAACCTTACTTTGTAGTTGTGAGCACTGAGGTACTTAAAGTGTCCGAAGCAGACATGAGAGAGGCAGATGATGATTGTGATGATCAGAACCACAAACGTGAACATGGACGTTGCCGCGGTAAATCCTGAAGGGGGAGAAGAAGACAGGCACTTAATGTTTGAAATGCAGACCAATCCCGTTTATTTTTCCCTCCCTTTCCTTGAGAAACGTAAGGACACTAGCAGCCTGCAGGGGGAGCCCTCACCTGTGCGCACGGTGGAGAAGAAGAGCAGCCAGAACAGACACAGAATGGGGGCAGCCACCACCTGGTTGACTGCCCCAGAGTGGATCTTCTTGTCCAGCTTGGAGGGCAGATAGGCGTAGTACATGTTGTACCTGTCCGCCAGGTGCTTGAGCAGCATGTACATCAGCCCTGTGCAGGGGAAGGTGACACAAGTCAAACATTAAACAAAATCCGTACTCAAACAGTACCCCCGTGTGCCACTTGCCCGCGCTAGAAACAGGTTTTCAACCATGTATGGACGAAAATGGTGGCAGTTTGTGGAACTGACCGAAAGGGACGATGATGGGGCAGGTGATGCTGTAGGTCATGACCACTGTAAAGACGCACATCATCCAGGCGTAGGCCGCGCCAAACTGGAACTCAAAGGCCTGGTGCTGTGGATACAAGCGGGGCACTTCATTAATGAAAGCCTTGCCAATGGCCAATGGTGTTTATAACCAATGCCGTGTATTTGACAGGGCACAAAAAAAAAGCAGATCCCAAATAGATTTACTGCGTCAGGATTGAGTTGGGCCATGTTTTTTTTCTTACGAAAATAGTTTCCTATTGTGTCAATTTATGTTCAATATCACTTGAGCTCAGTCATAAAACTTGGCGATTGGAGATAACCGATATTCTTTGGCGATCGTGAACTGTAACGCCAATAATAAAATGTTTTACAACATACTCTTTATGACACCACCTCTCTACAGTGAACATTATAGTAATGTTATTAGCCAGGAAGAATGGTTGAATGCTAATGCAATTTAAATGTGAGTGATAAGTTGAGTGATTTGTTCACATCTTAAACCTGGTCTGTAATATATTCTGCAGTGAAATCCATACAGAATCCTGGAGATGGCCAATCAAACTCATCCTCCAGTTTCATTTAACGTCAATTGATCCAAGATATTTACTCACTCAACACCAGC
This sequence comes from Lota lota, assembly GCA_026745465.1. NCBI lineage: Eukaryota > Metazoa > Chordata > Actinopteri > Gadiformes > Lotidae > Lota > Lota lota. The sequence goes on along the minus strand of JACYXH010000484.1, from coordinate 752,659 downwards.
TCCTATAGCTTGTGTATGAGCTAGTCAGTGACCCATTATCTGACCTATTACCATATCTGGTCAAGAGAGGCATTCCACAAAAAACAAGTATAGTAAATGCCTCACCCTACTTCTTAGAAGTGATTTAACTGTTAACTGATAGCGAGTGTATCTAGCTAGCCTGCATGAGGCACAAAGTAGATACTGCAGATGGGAAACGTTTGGTGACACGTTTCTTTAAACATCCAGGGCCTAATAAGCACATTATGCTGTCTCCAATTACTCTGTTGAATTGAGTCAAAGCCTTTTTTGTAAATTCTGTAAATAAAGGCTGTGGGGGTTGTGCAGACATCTGAAGACCGATAACTTGGTTTCATCTTTGAATGGAGGTGTCTTTTTTCCTCTATGCACCAATTCCTATCGTAAGCCGCATGAGAAAACCGGTCACGTTGCCATACCCTCTTGACGTTCCTGCGCTCTGCGACGGAGCGCGCCAGACACAGACGGATCATGTACAAGAGCAGGCCGGGAATCCGGAGCAGGTCCATGGCGTTACCGATGAACGCCGAGGCGATCACGTAGTTCACGAAGAAGGCTCCGTTGTCGGGAAGGAACACACACCTGAGGAGAACGTGACAAACATCGGTCCAAGGCGAAGGTCCACTCATGAGCTCAAGGTTGCCTATATTCTTATTGTTTTTATTATTCCTCAAGGTAAAGAGGTGTTCATAAAACATGGGTCTAATGGTTCTTGCTGCATGGTTTTTAATAGCTGATCAAGCCATAAACATTAAGTCAATCAAACAGGAATCGCAGCAAACAGTGGCACTTTTGTGAATACGATAAAGGGCTATATAAATTACGACACTAAGGAAAGAATGTTGCCCCTCAACTCAGCAGTAAAAGGCGCAGAGTCACAAGCTTATTCCTGAAGAATTCACACATTTGGCCATCTGTCATCTATCATAGTTCTAGTGTCGAGTAAGTGCAACCATAAGTGGAAATAACCAGCTAAAACAATGATTAACAGAGCAAACAAACCCGTTTCTCCTGGTGCACTGAGCTGACAACAGTCTAAGCAGAAAATTGCCTCCGCAATGGCCTCCGAAGCCTTCTTTACTTACTCGAATCTCACAGCAGCTTGTGCCAAGAACCTCTTGTCAAACAGCCAGCGGAAGAACACATCCAAGCTGCAAGGAAAGAACAACAACATATCACCTAAACTGGGATGATTATAATCATCTCAAGAACTCAAAATATAAAAATGACAGACTCATCGACCAAGCCACCTGCATACACTTCAGGCTTTTATTTTGCCACCAAATTTTGAGTTTGACACCGGTAGGCCCATGTATGGAGTACCTGCTGAGTCCAAGAGAGGGCAGCAGCAGGACCATGAAGATCAGGAAAGTGTAACATTTGTGCATGGTGGTCCGATTCTCTCCGGACCTAGGGGTGGGTCAACAGACAATGCACAGAACACATGTTGAGGGACACACAGATTAGCATTAGGAAGACACAGTACAAATGGAGACTAAAGGGGGAACTACCGAGTCCAATGGGCCTCCAGGAAGGCAGAGTAGTACACGATGGTGGGGAGCAAGGCGGAGAAGGACCACAGCAGGAGGGTGGGGAAGAACTGGGTGACGATTGGATTCTGGAAACGGGGGGAAAAGAACAGACATCCTTAAACATGATGGACATCTGGGACCACTTTCCCAAGAGGAGTATACTACTGGACTAGTTTCCCCAGAGGAATGAAGAGGGGAACAAAGGTTGCTGCTCACGTTTAGGTATTCGACGGGTTTGGTGACGTTAAACTTGTCCATGGTGGAGATGATGATGGCCGGCGTAGTGAGGAAGAAGAGGAGGATGAAGAGGACACAGTTGATGATGAAGCAGCGCACCCACCAGGTGGCCCCGCCCACTGAAAGATGCTCCCTGTGGACAGGAGGTCATGTTGAGTCGTTAGGTTGACCCCAGAGACACTGGACACAGCTGGGACCCAAACAGACACCAAATGCCCTCAATAAAATGTTGTAATAAAAGACTAGTGAAGGCTCAAACTTAAGGTGTGGCTCAATGCTAGTGGAGGCTCAAACTTAAGGTGTGGCTCCATGCTAGTGGAGGCTCAAACTTAAGGTGTGGCTCCATGCTAGTGGAGGCTCAAACCTAAGGTGTGGCTCCATGCTAGTGAAGGCTCAAACTTAAGGTGTGGCTCCATGCTAGTGGAGGCTCAAACTTAAGGTGTGGCTCCATGCTAGTGAAGGCTCAAACTTAAGGTGTGGCTCCATGCTAGTGGAGGCTCAAACTTAAGGTGTGGCTCCATGCTAGTGGAGGCTACAACTTAAGGTGTGGCTCCATGCTAGTGAAGCATCAAGTTAAATGTGAGGGTACTCTCACCAGTAGACGTTTTGGGGGTCGGGGGCGTAGTTGACTGTCCAGTTGTAGGTGTGCAGCGAGCTGCTGAGGGGGGACGACTTGGGCTCCTGGCGACACTGGCAGCCCTGGCACTGGCAGGCGTTGAAGTCCTTCAGGATTCTAAAAAATAAATAAATGAAAAGGTCCAGCTGTAGCAGTTCTAGCTATAGCAGATCAAGGCAGTTTTGGGGGGGGAAATAGAAATGTCTCTCACTCACACACACACACTTACACAGCAGTCATGGCCTCATTCTGGAAGGTGACGAAGGCCATTCCCAGAGGTTTGCTGTTGACCTTGTCGCGCTCCCTCCTGTACTCCTCCCTCAGCTTAGCCTCCAGGTTAGTGTAGTAGCTCACAGCCTCTTCCTGCAGGAGGGATGCAAACCTTTATCTTGAGCCTTCGCAAGAGGGCCATCTCAGAGACTGCTCTATATCATTTGGAAACGTTGAATTATTGACATTTGAGACGGTGTGAAGTAAGGGTTTAAGAACTAAAGTCACAACTTCCAGAAATCCATTTTTTCAGTCTATATGTTTTTTTCTAATTTAAATAATACATAATCTTATGGACACTTTACCCTGCTTTCATACCATAATTTGCCACACGGCCTTTCTTAGCACACAGGGGACTGGAGTACATCCTGACATTAGCACCCCTATGTTCTGAATCGATTTTGAATCGGGAATAGTCTTGAATTGACAATAAAAATCGAATCGATTTTGGGATCCATTGGTATCCCATCGCACATGGGGTACCAAAAGAATCACACACCTAGGGTGAAGAAGCCAAACGGTGCAGTTTTCTTCCTTTTTAAATAGATCTTTCTTATCAGTCCAATAAGAGACTTGAAATGAATGATTTGAAATGAATATCAACCAATCCGTAATCAGTGCAATCCTAAAAACAGGCCCGTAAATAGTGCAGTGAGGTACCAGTGTAGTGGAATAGTGCTGCGCTACGGTACTCACCCGCTCGCAGCCTTTGATGATGCAGCAGCACAGGTGTCCACAGGGCTTGGGGTTGATCATGGTGGGGATGTGCTCCTTGGCCTGCAGGTCCGTGAAGAACCTCTTGCTCCGGTCTGCCTTCTTCCTGTGGACCGACCCCACACACAGAAACAGCTACTTCAAAGCTTAGGTCAAGGACACACACACACACACACACACACACACACACACACACACACACACACACACACACACACACACACACACACACACACACACACACACACACACACACACACACACACACACACACACACACACACACACACACACACACACACACACACACACACCTTTCCGAGTTGAGGGACATCAACATGGCCACGTTGTAACAGATGCGGGCTTCTAGCACGATGCAGTTTTCATACGCCTGCCTGTAATGAAGTTTGGGGGCGTACAGTGAGAGGTAATGGTTTAAAACAGGCCTCAATGGAACAGCTTCTTGTTCCAGCAACAGCAAATTGGTTTGAGCTTACAAATAAGCCACTCAAACAAACGTAACCACTTTTTACATTTTCACAGCCAAACCCCCCCCAAAAAAAGACTTGATTTGATTGGTCTTGACTGGGACTGAATTGCTCAATGGGTGTCCTGACTTCTCTTTCAGTGGATCTTAATAAGGACAGTAGGAGAGGAATTGGTATAGTACAATTTGACCGGGCAGGTGACGAGGCCGCTAGCCCCTCCTCCGTCTTAGCCCAGCCTGACCCATGACTCACGTAACCCTGCTCATTTGGCATCTATCGGCCACAATCACACAAATAAGCCCGCCATTGTCTGGCCCATGCCACAGGGTTCATTGGAGACAACTGCTTTAAGCATGAAGAGATGTGGCTCTCCGAGAGCCGTATGCATTCCCCTCTCCACATTCATTTCTGTACGTTCTTAACAAAACCCCCATTGACTCAGTCCACTCATGAAGGAAACAAGGAAACAAAAGTCGTAATTACATTGAAGCGACGCTTACTCAAAGTGCTGCTTTATATGCGTCTCCTCGGCGTACTTGGAGATCCCGTTGACGAATAAAGTGCGTTTTACCTGAACGAAGACAAACGACAGGGGAGTTGTTACCAATCAAATTCACAACACCGCCCGTGGTGGCCATGCTTCGGTAAGGAGGAGGATGGTGAAGTGGTGGCCTCATGAATGCTGTTCTGATGGAGCTGCTGTATGGGAACCCACCAGGTCGTCCTCTTTGTAGTGCATCTTGGAGGTGTGTCGCCGCATGCTGTACACCGTGAGTAACAGGTAGAAGAAGGCGAAGATGGTGTGCAGCCATAACAGTGCATCGCTGTTGGAAAACACAGACGAGTCATCGTCATCGCCGTCAAGACAAAAGAAAATAACTCGGCTGCTTGGAATTGGGACTGAAACCAACTGAAGACATGAGATGGGCATTACTCACTCGGCATCCAGGTTGACAATAGTGGTGCGGCCAAAACTGTAGGGATCGTTTTCTGTAGAAACCCAAAATAAATAAAACTATACATTTCAGAGCATGCAGAGATTGATCTTGTATTCTAAACATGGCTGATTGACAGCAGTTAATCGTGTAGAGATAATGAAATGCAAGGTTTCATAAAAGGCCAGAGTAGATTTACGAAATTCCTGAAATTGCAAAGTAAAAGCACTACACAAGTGAAATGGTGTAGTCATTTGTAAAACAATGTGTCACTTTCAACTAACATTACTCTTGGACTATCCTTTTAAAATCGCCCTTGAGGAACAATGAGTGATGTCAATAGAGTGAAATGTGGAAGTCAATTTACAGGCCCACAACCCAAAAAGGCTGGATCATATGCAAATGTGTTACTCCCACAGACTGTGCAGACGAAAAGATTAAATGTTTTCACTGGCTTTTGTGGCATGACCATAATTGAGGACTATAATTGAATAACTATGGAACCTAATATGGCATTCATCAAATCAGATTATCGCTAATATGTCAGAAACCGATGTCCTAGAAACTCTTAAATTAAACATCCCCGTGAAGACCTCAAGGAAGGTTAAAATGCATCAGTTGTTTAAGTAACGGCTCTGGTGGCTGTTGGGACGTCATACACACACACACACACACACACACGCGCTCATTTACTTGTTAAGAATTGGGTTTCATAGTCTTAGCCACCGGCTGACTCACCAAGTAGGTTTCCAGAGAAGTTGACGGGTAAGACGATGCCTACGGAGAGCACCCCCACCACCACCAGCAGGCCGATGATGTGGCGCTGGAAAGACAGGTAATGCACCGCGTCCTCGCCACATTTCTCCCGGATCTCGTCGTCCCTGCGCAGAGCACAAACCAACGTGAGACCAGGCCCGAGACCACACACACACACCAACACATTTTCAGTATGAAAGGGGAATTCCACTGCGAAGCAAACATTAAAGTACTTATAGAGATGTGGGTGTGACTGTTACCGTTACTGTTTAATCTTCCCTTTATGGTCAAGGTCTTTCATGCCAAGAGCTAGTTGCAGCACAGGAGCATAAAAAAAAGGTTCCACATGCCGAGTTGGAAGAAATAAACTATGGCTGTGTTAGTTTGCTAGCCAAACAGTGTAGCGGGCAATGTAGCAGAGTATTGTAGCACTGTTGTAGTTTGTGGGAGAGCCGGTAGCTTGAGCAATTGCAGTAGTTTAAGGTTACTACACTAAATAGGAAAGTTGGCGGAGACTTAACGTTTTGCACCGATAAGCAACTTATCTACAAACAAGGTGTGGAATTTCCGTCAACGTCTTTTCAACATTGGGTCCTAATTACATTAAATAAATCACAGATTGACTCACTTGATGCGGAAGATGGCCGTAAGCCAGGAGCAAAAGCCCTAAAGCAAAGAAGAAAGAAGAGAAGAAAGGGCAGAGGTATGAGCCTGGGGCATTTTCCATCACATCAAGTTAACAAGCAACGTTTTCCTGCATAGATTCAGCAGCCAACGTAGGGCCGACCCACCGTATCCCTGTGGTCCAGGTCAACGGAGCTGGACACGGAGGCGGGCCGGTCGTAGCGGTCATAGGTATCCGACGTCGTGCCAGAAGCCACACTGTGGGGGGGTGGGGGGGAGAATAAATAACAACACACTATCGCATAAGCAGGATGTGTTTTCGCCCAACTCCTCAACACACTCAGGGAAGATTAAGGTGGGGTAGGGAAAGTTGTGTTTGTGGCTCAGGGTGAAGATGATGAACTCAGAAAAAGAACATTGAGCAAGATCATCCAATGACACACACGAACACACGCCCGCCCTGAAATGAACTGTAGTGGTTCCACCATGTTGGTACTGTGCTGACAAGAGTATTTAGATTGGTGGACCAGGCAACCACAGTAGATTTGTTTGATTTAAAAGACGACATGAAATGGAATTCCTATTTCCTTAAGATGATGCATTTCCAGGTAACTGTTACAGGAAACGGGAGGAATGTGCTTGATCTTTTGGGATTTTATTGGCTTGCGGCTGTCGTAGATTTAGTTTACTCTGTAGAAAAGGGTTAATAATATGAGTATGACAAGCGCATGTGGAAATGGCTCAGAATGTGTAAACATAAAAGTATGCCTTCTCATTTCATGTAGTCTTCCAATACCTCACATAGTCCAGAACGCCTACAGTTCCATTTCACACAGTGAAGGAATGCAACTACAGTTCACAGAGTCTAGTTCATACAGGTTAAGGAAAGACACAAGACTGAGACAGAGATGAAAAATGAAAAAACGTGATAGGCATTTAGATGACAAACTACAGACATGCTGATGAGAGAGGCGTAGGTGGCGGGTGAGCAATCCAGAGTTTGACTTCAGGGTCAATCTTTTCCATCTTGCACACTTCTGATTGAACACGCATCCCCCCCACCACCATCACCAAGTCAAGTCAGACATCACAAATTTCTATTTAACTGGAAAACATGAGTTGCACATGTGCCCAGCGTGGTATACTACAGGGTTTTTTAACAACATGACGAGAACAATGACACACAGCAGCTATCAGAGCTCCAGACTATTGCATCTTGTGCACACGGTCTACACATGTACACAGAAACATACAGACACGCATACACACACACACACACACACACACACACACACACACACACACACACACACACACACACAACAGGTCAGGTGAGAATTACCTCTCCCTGTAAATCTCCTTCCTGTGTGGCTCATGCGCCGCACGCACACAGAAGCAGGCAGCGCTGGGCAGAGGTCAACACACAGATTATCACACACACACGCACACACACACACACACACACACACACACACACACACTATTAGACACGATGATAGAAACGGAAGCACCCCAGGCAGCACGAGTGGAAGAGAACAACTCGGACAGAGAGGAAGATAATGAAAGGGAGCCTGGCGTTTTTTGGGCAACGCCTAGAGAAAAAAACCAAGAGCGTGATAACATATCTGTTGTTGGGAGAGTAAGATTAGAATCCACAGGGCCAGGGCACCAGAGAAAGCAGCCCAGAGAGAGAAAGAAACAGAAAGAAACAGAAAGAAAGAGCGAGGCCAAGACATGGCGGGGGGGGGGGGGGGGGGGGGGGACAACATACTATTCATGGTCATCCAGACGGCTGTATCGCTGGTCCCTCTGAGCCATGATTCTGGTCAAAATATACAAACATTAAGCAAGTCAGAAAGATGTAGGTACAAATAGAGAGAGAGATAGGTCTGAATGGATGTATCTCCCTCTCCACACGGTGAGTGACAGGATCAAAATAGGTCTTAATAGGATCAAAACAATTGTGATGGATTCTTCACCGTAACCCAAGTTTGGTATGAATCGCTGATAATAGTTTAACAGTACACAGTACACATTTAACTAACAGTACACAGTGTTAAAAAAACGTTTGAGCACACAAAAACCAGGTCTATTTATTATTGGATTCCCCCCCCCAGCAGGGTTAGATAAGGTGCCTGTTCAGCTGGACACAGATACCCAGGGGCAGTTAAACTGCAAACAGCTGTAAGTGGTTCATTCTTTATCAGCTAGCATAGAACAACAAACATCTGCCACTTACATCTCCCACTGCTTACATTGACTCTCTGTCAATAAAGTGTTCATCCTATATTTTGCATCTCCTAATCTATCATGATCCTGGAAGGTTAAGCATATTCTGAATAATTCTCTTCTGGTTGAAGTCCCTTAGTTATTTTCTCAGAAAATGTGCTACATCTGCAGAGTCCAAAGTTTTGTGGCAAACTATGGATCTTTCCAATTTACAAATAGTCTTAAGTTGCAAGTATTTGCATGGTAAACATACGCTTGTGACATGAAGAGACCATCAGCATTTAAAAAAGGGAAATACCTACGCCGGATCAGCACTTTTCTTTTTTGTTTGTTGAGAGTATCATGAGACACGGTCTACGCTTTGGGTCTGTTGCAAGACAACCACCCTGCACGCCACTGTCTCAGCCCACATGTGCAGCTGTGCAAACCGGGGCCGCAACATGGGACCAAGACACGAAGGAGGGCCGTGTCATCTAGTTCCTGGGGTTCAAAGTCACAGAGCACTGAAGCAGCGGCTGGTCTTTCCCTCCCTTTCACCCCTCGGCTTATGTAAGCATTCAAAAAGGACGAGCGGTCAAAACGCATCACACATCTGTAGTTTTGAGGGCAATCAATCAGAACTGGCCAAATGGTTAGGTTATGTTGTAGCATTCAACAGGAGCATGACTACTGGGGTCCTAAAGATGCTGGATGGATATGGCGCGGGCTACGACAAAGCATTATGGAAGGCAGTGATGATGACATCAGTTGGATTGTTTGTTGCTTCAATGGCTTGTGGAAAGTTAAAACATATTCCCCAAGACATAACACCATGAGTCTGAGGGAAGGGTTTAACATATTGCTGTAGTTGCAATTTAAAGAGCAGTTAAAACACAGTGCCTTTCCAGTTTGCCAAGTCAAAATTTCAATATCAGCGAAAGCCAAAAGAAATTCTAGCAAAAGACTGACTTTGTTACATTTTTTTTTTTTAATGCCATGGTTGGCATGCAAAGCTCAATTGATTCAAAACCAGGCAAATATGTTCTTAATGCAAAGGGACAAATTGTAAGTGACATATTTCATATATTTAAATTGCTTTACACCAGAATAGATTCTGAGTATATACAGTACAGGGCAGGAATGTCATCACAAATTGTTTAAATATATAAATGCAAGAGCTCCAGAGGTACAAATTTAAATAGTTATAATAAGTAAGCAAACAGCACAAATGCCACCACTTCTCCACAACGTGTTGTTCCTGACTGCGATGTGCTGAATTACCTGTCAGCATCGGTCACCAGTGCAAGACGACCATAGTCCCACGCTACTTTACGGAGGATCGAGAACACAAACAGCAGTCCCTGGAAAACACAGGGCAGGCATTTGTTATCACCATACACCGTGTTACAGTGGTAAATAGTCAACTCTTGTACAGTTCATCAAAGCATCACTTCTGCGGGCCGTTATAAAAGCACTGATGGGTGTAACCAAATGGTATGTTGGGAATGTATACATATAATTACAAATAGGGGAAACGAATCACGTTGCAAAGCCATGTTTTTACAGTGTAGTGTCCTAGTATTCTTTATACATAAATACAATGTCATTGGGCTAAGTTAACAGGATGTTTGCCTCATTTTCCATCGACCAATTTGATCAATAATACAATTATATGATCGCCAATTTGCATAACATAATGACAACATGGAGAATCTAAAAACAAATCAATCATTCATCATAATGATGATGAATACAGATTGAATGAGTACTGGGTCAGGTTATTAGTGAAATACAAATACTTTCTCCAGTATTTACATCTGTGTCAGACCATCATGGTCTCAAATGGAATTGTTATGAACATTTCTCACTGCATGTTCTCTCTCCTTTAGAAAACAACATGTAGGCTAGTGTGTCAGGGTAGCGACTATTTCGGTATCTCACGATTCGTTTCGATTTCGATTCTTGGGGTCACGATTGGATTCAAAATGGAGTCTTGTTTCATTACATAGGGGTGCTGATTTCAGGATCTACTCCAGTATGCTATGCGCTAAGAAAGGGTAGTGTGGTCAATTATGGCATGAAAGCAGAGTAAAGTGTGTATAAGATTGTCGTTGATATATTTGAAAATGTTATATCAGATGATTACGATAATGGAAAACCTAAGACAAAAGAGAAAAACAAAGACAACAAAAAGCACACAAAAAAAGGTTTCAGAATCACAAAATTCTAATAATAATTTGTTTCCCCCAACCCCTAATGTGGAAGTGAGCTGTTCATATCTTCCCCGAATAGATCTCTCACTCTTCGGGAACTGGCCCTCGGTTCTCTCCAAGACATACAGATCAAATTCCAACGACTCACCAGGAAACACATGAAGTCAAGGGCCAGGACAGTGGGCACCCCCCCAAAGGCCAGGCCCTGGAGCACAGTGCTCCGGATGCGGGCCGAGTAGCAGTAATCCTTGGAGGTGATGTTGGGGGGCTCCGTGGGGCAGGTCCCTGGGCCAGTACATGCCTGGGCTCCCCAGATGCCCATCGTTAATAGCAACGCGTGACGCATCACTCACTGTAGCATTTTGGAAGTCTGGAAAGTGGAAGAAAATGGTTCAACAATTTGTCGTAGGGATTCATCGATTCTGTTTTGCAACATGACACTGCAGCCACCAGATACAGTGAGGTTTGAAGTCTCATCCTAAGCTAAATAAATGGAGGATGTTTAAGTAATCCTATTTAATAACAGACAACCAAAACAATGACCTGGAATGCCCCGATGTCGACTTCTGTTGGTCCACTGAAAGAGATGCATTAACACTTTAAATAATAATGTGTGAGGTTTGATATCTCTGTCAGAGATCTACGCTATGTTAAAGAACCCAGATATTTTAGCTCCAAATTAAATAAAAATTGTATTGGAGGAAAACCGTTTCAGATCGCATTTTAAGGGGGTAAAAAATGAGCTGTGGTAAGGTCATAAAAGTAATCGAGTTACCTCACTTCACGACGCAACAGTGTTGTATTGACATATAACCAGTACTGTCTTTCACCATTGCAAAAACCCATCAACACAATATTTTATCCATTATGCAGCCCTTCATTCATCATGTTCACACACACACACACACACACACACACACACACACACACACACACACACACACACACACACACACACACACACACACACACACACACACACACACACACACACACACACACACACACACACACACACGTTTCCTTTAGTTTTCAAGCCACAAGCGTGTTGTACGATAGAATCGTGGAAGAAATAAAATATCAAATTAGATTCCCATATTTTGCCTACCTGAATAAAAACCTCTGGTTCATACCCCTGTTAGCCCGTCGACGGCAATCTCTATTATGTATGATATTCAATGAGATGGCAACTGTGGACACTAATGGAAGACAAGTAGGCAGCCCGCGAGAGCCGCCAAGTACATTTGCACAAGCTTACTTCTATATTTGTTGCCTTCAGCCCACAATCCATTGCATTCACAATACCGCTCATCTGCCCCAACACTAACTCATTTATCCTTCCCTTGGAATGCTGTGACATCACTAGGGAAGGAGGTTGCCGGGGACGAACAATAGGCTGATAGAGGCCAGAGGCCACAGACTTCAAATGGGTCTTAACTTGCCCATTATACAAATATAACAACTGTAAATCACAACTTTATCACCACATATATCAGAAATATATCACAAACATAAGTTATTTGTGATTGTTTAGTGATATCGTGGTGAGGCACCAAAATACACAGCTTGATACGTCTTGACATAATTCACACATTCAGCAATAGCACCCATAAATGCAGACGTAGTAATTTCCCATCATCAATACAATAACCATGTTACACACCACACAGCAATTCATTTAAAATGTCACAATATGGTAAGGAGTCAGACTCGTAGACAACTTCACTGTATGAAAGTATTCAGGGTATCTCTACAGCACCAAAATTAAATTCCAAGGGATTCACAGCTCACACAAATGTCTCTGGCAGCCTTTCTGTTGCTCAACGAGAGTTTACTATCTTTAATAATGTATGAATGGGTTCTTCTGCCTTTATATATAATGATCATTGTACTCCTTACTGGCAGGATGCCATACCTTTAAAGAGATTGGAAGTCTTAGTGGTTGTCACACACACACACACACACACACACACTTTATAATCATGTAGATATGTATGGCTGAATTGTAGCATGATTCTGGGATATCTGCATTGCATGCCTACATTATGACTCAGCAGTATATAAACGCTAGGCACCGTTTTACCTGTTGCTATGGTGCCATCAGTCCGGCCCAGTTCTCAAAATACAAATAAACAGAAGGAAAATTAAGGCAGTGAGGGACAAGATCATAAGCAACTCCATTTCAACCAGACTTAACAGAGGCTGTAAATACAGAACACAAACAAACCTAAGCCAGGCCCATAACGTGGTGTTGCTTTCATTCAAATAAACTGTTAAAACATGTAACACTATTTTAGCAGAGTTATGATTAGGTTAAATCTGAAATGCAGACAGATTGTTAAATTCATGATAATGTTAATAATTTCTTTAAGATAAGCGAGGTAAACAAACAGCTTGACTGATACTCTAGTATTGCAACTATTGACGTAGTGTGCATTGGTTTGTAAATCATTGACACGGCATAGCTCAACGAGAGTGAATAACTATCCCAATGAGAGTATGATGTCCGTGCCATCTGCGTAGGCGTGTTATGATCCTGTGATTTAAATAAGTACAATTATAAAAACAGATCATATAAAACAGATATAGATAAAAAGATAAAGAAAAAAATCCAACAGCAGGTTGGCTAAATTATTGATGTTATCCTATCACACACTATATTGCTGACATGCAGATGCTGATTTGAAGATATCAATTAAATACCAATCCATTCATATAATATCCTACTCAAAATGTTGTGACATAACTTAATGGCCAAATATCAGTTCTGAATGACAGTTTGAATAGTTGACTTAGACCCATGTCAAATCTTAACGAGGATATGACAATTACTTAGTTAATTAATTATGAATTAGTCAAACTATGCATGGCACCGCGGGCTGCATTGGCTTGAGCACAAGTAGGCCTACGTCAAATGAAAGGACCTGTTTGGAAAGCGTTCATCAATATTTTAACAGCGTAATTCAACCACAGCGAGGCTCATGAATACGAATCTAAAACGTACGATGCTTGTTGAAAGTATACTTGTGTTATCAAATATCCAAAGAAGCCATGTTAATGTTGTGGCAGCAACATGGTCATCTTTAAGCACTCTTAATCTGCCATGGGGAGGATTTGTGTGCAAACAACGAGAGGCTGTCTGCGATTGGCTGTATGTGGATTTATAAACCAAGATTAGCTTGATCTATATTCCTAAAGAATACTCCACTGAGCACGACGAGTAAAGTAGGGGGAGGGGGGGGGGGGGGGGGGGGGGGGGGGTAAGGACAGCGGCAAGACACACGCCGCAGGGCGGCTATCTCGGGTATGTTTTGAATAATGACACGAAGCCTTGTGTCCGCAATTGGAAAGCCCAAACGCCATAGATGCAACTTAATAAAAAAAGATAAAGACACCTAACTTTTGTTATTACTCTTTCACAATGTGGCACCCAATAAGGGGTTTCCGTTAGTCAGTGACTTTCACGTTAAGCTATGTAAATGATATCCTCGCCACACGAACTCAGTGCTCCAGGTTACCACCAGTGAATAGGGACCAGAGAGTATAGCACAACCAAACGTTCCAGTATAACAATGGGTATATATAAAGCAACTTACCGTAGTATTTCGCAGTATACAAAGGCAGAAAATCAGCCAGCAAGCCAGGCTGAGTTAGCAGTCGACAATAACTATCCTGCTGTGAATAACAGGTGGAGGCTAGCTAATGTTAGCCAATTCTTGATGTAATTCAATCGCGCTATCTTTCCTTTGTCGAAACTGACACTAATACGCAAGACAACCACTTTTTTATCAAGGACAACGAAATTAAAAACTTAAAGAAAGTTACGTAAAAAATCGTCATAAGGCAAGAAGAGGCACGGTTCGTTCAAGCAACTGGCAGCCGGTTTAACAACTTAGCTCCAGAGCCTCCTCCGACGTGCGGACTGCGCGCCGAATCAGGGCGTGGCCACGTTCGTGACGTAAAAAAACAGCTGTAGAGTAACTAGACGAATATCCCCTAGGAGCGCTAACGATTGGTTCTATCGTAGACATATATACAAAGCCGCCCCATCGGCCTTTGGATCGTACGTAAACGTCGCCACCATGTTGGAGCGGCAAAAACTGGCCTGTAAACAACTCAAGAAAACGGGAGCTGCGGTTTTTGTGGATAAAAAAACACTAAAACGTTGACGTTTCTCAAACGATTTAAATGAGTCGGTTTTAGTCAAGGGTTTATGATATACGTTGAGTTAAAAAAAACGAAACAATATAAAATCAATTATGTTATGTCCATATTAAACATGATTTAACATGGATATATAAAAACGACTCATATAAATCGGTAGAGAAATGTAAACATTTAAATGTTTTTTATCGAGAACAAACGATTCCACCCGTTTACTTGTATTTGTTTACAGGTCAGTCTTGGCCTCTCAAATATGGCGGCGTGTCGCCATCTCAAATACGTTTACGTAATGCAGCAACGTGCCGAAGCAGTCAATGGGGCGTCTGTGGGTTCTATGTTTGTACATCTATGTCCTTTTGGACTGTCGTGATTTTGTGACGTTTAATAAAGATGGTGTCACGTGCGTAGGTTAAAGTTACATACTTTTATATAAAAGTGTGTGGGACAAAACAAATCGTGATATTACGAATTAAAAATTCCAACACATATTATTACGATATGGCTCTGAGAGAGTCATACCTCAGCGAAGACTGTATATTCATCTTGTAACCTGTAACGCCTCTCATTAGCTAGCGCTCCTAGCTCGGCGCATGTCAGTGACGTTGCACATTTGACATTGGCATGAAGCATGAGAGTAGGTGAAAAACTAAACGATATTTCTGTTTGAAACATAAACGTTTAGCGTTTGAATCTAATCTCAAACCTGCTGTTCCCATATCTAGATGACAGTACATATTCGCTTACGGTAAGAATACATTTGATCACCTGAATATATGTTTCTATGGTGGCTAACGGGGCAATACAAATTCGGAATGATTATTTTCGTTACTGTCTCTTGATCCGTAGGTTGTAACGTTATGGCTCTTCTACATCACCTTGCAAAAGCATGTACTGTTCTGCGGGTCGATGCGACGTCGTTAACCCAACACAGTGCTTTCAGGTGAGTAAATTAAGCTACACGCTTTCCATTTGAACTATTGCCCGTGTATGTTTTTATTTGTAGCTGCAACAATACTTTCCGTTTAGGTATTATACTAATATTTGATTGCGAATGCGACCTTTTTGTTTTGCAGCGTATCAGCGGTTTCCGCTGCCATTCAGAAAATGACCAGAGTACGTGTTGTGGATAACAGTTCACTTGGCAATACCCCACACCATCGTGCACCAAGGGTCATCCATGTATACACAAAGAATGGCGTTGGGAAAGTTGGCGACAAAGTCCTGCTTGCCATTAAAGGACAGAAAAAGAAGGCACTTATTGTTGGACACAAGATGCCTGGAGAACGCATGACTCCACGTTTCGATTCAAATAATGTTGTCCTTATTGAGGACAATGGTAACCCTACAGGGACCAGAATAAGGGTCCCTGTTCCTACACATCTTCGTAAAATGGAGGGAGACTACTCCAAATTGTTGGCAATTGCTAGCAGATTTGTATAATAAGCAACCATGCTACCAATGATGATTTTACAATTTCATTTATTCTTCCTCCTTTGCTTTGTAATATGAGTATACATGCTTTAATGTCTATCCTGGTTGTCAACATAAATGCATTATCAGTATCAGTATGTCTTGATTCATTTATATTTGTAATGAAACGTTTTATTTGGACGTTAAAAGGTATGTTCTTTGTTTCGCTTATTGGTCCGTACCTTATTGAGAAAAGACAACCTGCATGGATAATGTTTATTGGTTCGAGGCACACAATACATTTACAACAGGACTTGCATCTCTTAACTGTATACATTCAACCTGTGTTAAGTGTTAAGGCTGTACGGAAAATGTGATTGCCACTGTGGTAGCAGAAAGCCTCGATTAAGCTAGTCAACTCAACATGACTAGCACCCCCAAAATTAACGATTGTGCCAAAATCATAATAGAAACGTATATTTGAATTAATATTCAGTAAAGGAAAATCATACTTTAAAGGGATATAGTAGGTTCCCATATAGAAGGTATCTACTGCCATCTACTGTTTAAGTTATGTAACCATGAAGTAATTTATACGAAATAAAATATTTACATTATTGATTTAATGCTACCAAGTTCGCAGTGAAACTAAACATTTGTTAAGTGGTGTTCTAATGTCATTGGTTTAAAAGACATGCAGAAGTACAGCCTAGCATGTAACATTTGAGTCAGCCAATACAAAATGGGTTGGCAACCTCAAAAGTTTCAGTTAATATTACATGCTTTGACACATTCTATGTATATAAAGAAACAAATGCAAGCACAGCATAGTACACCTGCTTTGGGTTCCAAATGTGCATAGTTGCAAACTGTTGAGCATTGTTAGACCTCATGTTCAATAATTGTTATTTTGCTAGGACAGCAACATATGGCGTGCGCAGATATGTGAGAAGGCTAGTTTAGAAGCTGGTTACAGCATATGGAAGGGCACTGTTGGCTTGCGAGATGTCCCTCTGCAAGACTGAGGTAGGTCCTCCTCAACCACACATGGTTATGTACAGCCACTGAAAGTTAAACAGAAGTGCAATTGGTGTACAGAAACGTTTCTCACATTGATTTAAATTGACCCGGAGTACATATGTTACCTCTGTAATGTTCATTTCAGCCACTCCTGTGCCCTCCCTATTTAGCTCCTGGAAAGATCCTGTCGAATATAATTCAAATTTGAGCATACGTTGGTTAACAAAAAAATTGCGCAATGATACCATTGGGTTAACACTTTCCCCTTGGGATAAAAAAAAAAAAACAGTACTCACTAAACATTGCCTCAAGCTTGACCAAGCAGCAAATAAAGTTGTCAAAGTCAATCATCTCATTGTCAGCATACCGCGCCACCAATACCTGGTTCAGTTTGTTGTTCAGTGTAAAACCTAAACAGAAAGAGTAAAAGGTTAACTGCCTGGGGTTGTATCATGAAAACATCCTGTGTATGTTTCAGTAGTTTTATCTAGAACCTTACCTGCTGCCTCCACTGCCATACGCATCTCATACGAGTTCATGGCTCCAGATTTGTCCAGATCGAATTGTCTAAAAATAACCTGAAGGCAAAAGGAAAATTCAATGCAGAGGCTAACGATAACTGTTAATTTGTTGAAAAGTAAAAATACTAATACAACTATTACCAGCCACTTTCGAATCTTGTTCCACAGAAGCTGGAACTCCACCAGACCTAAGCGAGCACTTCCATCTTTCTGTTCATTATGTAAAGGGACTGAACTTCCCAATACAGAACCAAATCTGCTGTTAACACAGGCCTATAAATATGCTGTTTATTGGCACATATTACCACTTGGAGTTACTTTTGAATCATGAGCAACAAGAGAAAACGAAAGTGGACTTGGAATGTTTCGACATATATTTGTTAATTTATAACATTTACCATGTAACCCAGACATAACATTGCAGCAAAAAAACTCATATTTATCTCCAGACACATTCTGTGTAGATACATCAGGTATTTAACCTTAGGATAAAAGTGTAGTTATTGTTGAAAAGGATACATCCATTAGATTCACCATGGTCCTGCAAGACACCATACTGAAGCCATCCGTCTGCAGATCTTGGTCTGAAATTCATATAATATCCTACTCAAAATTGTGACATAACTGAATGGTCAAATATCAGTTCCGAACGACAGTTTCAATAGTTGACTTAGACCCAAGTCAAAGCTCAAGTTGAGGTGTTCGGGGACAAGACATGATGTTGAATGTAACATAAGAAACTTGGCACAGCGGCAAATTTTAAGTTTGCTTGATCTGTGGTTTGTAATCTTAAAATGTTGATGTTAACTTACGTCGAGACACCACTCTGTTCAGAATGGTCCTTAGCTCATGAACAGAAATCTCCATGTCCTAATGACAAAAGGAGAAGGTTGCGTGTTAATATAAGGATGCTTGTGAAGTGTTAGTCAGCTGAACAGGGGTTAAGAAAACCTACCTCGCCCGCCAGCTGGGCAAACATGGACTTGAAAGAGTCATCGATATCATCTTCAGAGACATCAGTCTGTAAAAAACAAATTAATATGTTATGCAATGAATACAGGTTAAATTACATCACATTATACAGCAATGAACATTTGCTAACTTCAGTTTTAGAAACCTACCTCATCTTCCAAATCAGCAGAAATTACGTCATCGAGTTCTCTACAATGAGGGAAAAATAAGTTTCAACGTCACAAAAATACCCAACACACATTAATTAATTAATCTCCAATAAAAATAAAATAGAAAACCTACTCTGTTTCGGACTGCTTCTCAGTGAAGACTCGGAGGACAAAGTCAGCCTCTTTATTGGCCTCGAAGGTCGATGGGACGATAAGGTATTCGCCAGGGGGCAGACGCAGGCGTGTGCTCACTTCCCGTAGGTTAATAAAAGTCTCAGAACGGGCGCAAGATGAGTTGGTCAGGAAGAACTGCTTCTTCAAGTGGACATTCTGGCAGCCCCTGTACTGAGGCAGAAGTAAGAGACCAGACTTGGAGGTTGATTTGCCATCAGATGCAGTCTATAATTGTTTTTATTGATATTAAATTATGAAAACAAAGTACTATATCTTAAATGATGATTTTGGTTAAAATATTGTGGTTTCTGAAAGAGGTTGTACCTCCTCTGGTATCTGTGGGGGGAAAAAAAAGAAAGGAAAATGAACATATCACAACAGAATTACATTGAAATATACTACAATGGGGCACAGTGTATTTTCTACTCACCTCGTAAATGGCAAAGCCAATGGTGTGCATGTCCTGGCCCTGGCGGCGATGACGTCGCCGGTCCTTCTGCATAAGAGCCACTAGGAAGCTGCAGGCCACTTCATCATCCTCTGGATCATCATCTTCCTCCAACAGAGTGATCTTATACTGGGGGTTGATCCAAAATGTATCTGTGCAAATTTGGTCGCAGTCAGAACTTGCACAGCCGATGAATGTCTTTTCCCTGTACTTCTATAATAATAAAAACGTCTGTACATCAGTATTGGCCGATATTAGCCATGTTGATTGCCATCGGCCGGTCAAATAAGATGGCAGTGGCCGATGTTTATCTGCTGTGTCGCATCAATTTTGAAAAGGTAATGTTTTTCGGTATCGGCTATCGGCCAAATGTATATTTGAACATCGGTGTCGGCCCAAATGTTCCCAATCGCATCCCCAGTATAAATGTGGTAATTGGAATACAATTTTAAATAATTGAAATGAATAAATCACGATGTTTGCATGAATTCGACTCACTGGGGCAGTTCCTGCAGCCTCCAGCAGAGCTTCCTCTTCTCCACGACCCGTGGAACTTGATGGTGTTCCAGTGGCTGAGGCTGTCGTCGCTCAGGGCATCTGGAGTCAAATTACAGATCTCCAGGCGGGAAAACTGCCTCAAGAACTCATTGAAGGACATCCTGGGTTAGGAAAATTGGAACCTATCAGCGGACAACCCTGAAATACAGTATGGGGAATGAGTGAAGCTAAGGTGGAAATCTGTAGTGTTCATACCAGAACTCCCCGTCTTCCATTTGGCAGTGCAGATCTTCTCGCTCCGATGGATCGATTTCATCCCATTCTGGAGAGCTGAAATAAGAGAAGGTATTTTGTTTTGAGATAACATTATGGTAGAAGCAAATAAACATCCAGCAATACAAAAGGAGTTGGTTAGAGTCCCAGTCTAAATGGTCCTGGGTTCGATCCAAGTCCACAACCTACTTGTAGGCCTCTTCGATCCTCAAACCCCTAATGACATGTATCTGAATTTACAAAAAATGGCTTTGAATAAAAGCATCTGCTAAAAAACGACCACAGAATGACAGTAGTGAGATGACCAGGGAGGAGTATTTGAATAGCAAGGTCTGAAACCAGGCTTGTTTGAGGACATTTACCTGTCACTCCAGGCACCGGTCCACTCCACCTGACCCCAGGGGTTACGCACACGGATCAACCTCTCCATGCGGCCTTGGTAGTCCACCTACAGACCACAGGATATGGTTGTTTAGCCAAGAACAACAAGACTTTTATTCAGAGACACTTTTCATTTAGCCATCTAGTTTTTCCTTGCCGACTTGTTGTTTAAAGGCATTGTTAAGCACCTTGAGAATGTCCCCAAAAATGAAAGTCAGTTATTAAGTTATAATAGTAATAATAATACATTTTTTTATATTATTATTATTACCTATATTCTATTCTCAGATCCAGAAGTTCGACAAGGCTTTAGCCGAACTTCTGGGGGGAGACTGCACAGTGCCTGCGCCGGAAATCAGCAAGTGCGAGGGGTGGAGTTACATAGGGTTTCCTGTTGTGTTACGGAGATATTCGTCCGAAACTAATTAGAGACTGACAAGATGGAGGTTTCAGAAGAAGATTTATAAAACAACAACATTGCTACGGTGGCAGTCTACTACACAGGTTTGATTTTAAACCTTTATAGACACTAAGACAGGACGTTTTTGCTCCCACCGGCTAAATGAAATGTTTAGTTTCGGATAGCATATTTTTAATTAAACCTCCACCTCCTCCGGCAACACTACGGCGATAGCGTTCTTGCCGAGTAGTAATTTGTTGATTTTCTTTTTTGAAAGATTGAAGCCACGACAGCATAATCGACAGGCATATAACCTTTTAGGCAGTTTTTTAGTCCCTTTCAATCGATGGACAGCCATATAATGTTTGTTGTAGTTCAACCGGTCATGTTGTTTAAGGTCGAGACCAACACACTACAGATCCCCACCCCCTGGAACGTTATTGGTCAAAACAAATTAGAAGAAAAAGAGTGAAATAGCCTGTTGACACAGATTTGAGCTCGTCTGCCATCAGACTTAAGATGTTCATCTTAACGCACACACATCTTAACACACACACACACACCTGCTTCAGACCGGTGAGTGAGTAGGCATGGCCTTTCACAAGCTTCTTGAATGTAACAGCCTCCATGTCCAAAGTACTGGTGATCTGTAATTACATAAAACATTTAGTTTCATCTCGATAAGAGGTCGAGATACATAAATGCTGAAAAGCTTCGAATGGATAAAACATTTGTTTTTTTATATTGATCGGCGCGGTCTGTGCCGCATGCCAGAAGCCCCACTGACGTCGATGGAGCAGCCTAGCAGGGAACCTCTCTCCAGGGCTTTGCTGATGATGCGGTACAGGTCCTTGGGAGCACTGCGCAGTTCGTACATCTCCGACACGCCCCCGGTGAAGTCCTCGAATCCCTCGGTCGTACTTCCTCCCGAGAGGGCCTCGTAAGAGCCATTTAGCCTGCCATTAAACCACCACAAACAAAACACTCAGTCCACGAAAGCTAAAAACTGCATTACCCATAAACACCCCCGTCATAGATATGTATTTGTGTGGCAGGGATTCACGCGGTATAGGTGCACAACAAATACGCAGTGGCACTAAATAATTAAGGAGGCCCTTTTTAGAATACTTACTTTGCGTACGCCTTCTCCATCAAGGCACTCCAGAATTCATTGCCCTCCGCAGAGTGGACAAACATAATCTCCCCATCTTTGACTGGCAATCTGTCATCAATCACCACGTCCACCCATTCGCCGAACTGCCAGAACTGAAAA
Source organism: Lota lota (assembly GCA_026745465.1). Taxonomy (NCBI): domain Eukaryota; kingdom Metazoa; phylum Chordata; class Actinopteri; order Gadiformes; family Lotidae; genus Lota; species Lota lota. Next base: position 730,365 of record JACYXH010000484.1, on the reverse strand, counting down.
GTCAAAGCAAGAAGAAACGGTTTACGTGGCTTTGAATCATTCATGAAGACGAGTACTCTCTCTTTGGAAGACGCAGGAGATGCATCTGCAGGAGCCGCAGACGGTAAAGACCTGAAAGTGGAAGATCCCGGCGTAGTCTTCCTGGAAGGACTGTCCGTGAGGCACCACCTGGTGGAGCAGCTTTTCGTTCAGGGTGAGGGATGCGATGGCAGCCAGCAGCCAGCAATCACCTGGGAAAGGGAGATTTTTTTACTTTCAAGTGATCTGAGAGGAAAACACCATCCATAGAAAACAAAAACGTAATGCTTTTTGAGTAAAGGAATTAATTGTCCTTTTACACTGGTCCTTTTAAGATAGTTCTGCTAATAAATCTATTGATAAATATAAATCAATAAATACATCAATAAACACACACACACAGAATGGGATAATGGACTTTAATAGACTCACCTAGTGCTCCCTGACATATGTCTGTTCTGGTAGCTCCGCCCACAATAAACTGAGGATTATCCGTCAGTTCCTACAGGTCATAAAAGCTGGACGTCAAGACAATGAATCCACTTGAGACTTGAGTTGTATTCTGTTATATACTGTTGAAGTCCAGACAGAGCAGTCGGACAGGGCTGTTCTCAGGAGACATTTACTATTCTCACAAGCCTATGGCCTATGATCTCAGCCAATGAAACAAGACAAATTTCATGTAAATTATTAATTTTTATTTAAAAATGAGTGGTCGGAAAATGCCATGAACCGTTAAGTTACTGTGCGATTCCATCCCTAGACTGTATCAGTTGTAGAGGACACTGACTAACACATTCCTGTGTGTTAAAGGGAAGCTCGTGGACCAGATTCTAAATAGTCAACACCACCAATCTAGATTCCAATGCAACAGACCCACCCAATGTAAAGCATTATACCACAGAGCCATTAAGTCATTAGCCTGTGCACTCTTTACAAGATTGTATATTTAGATAAGATAACACAAGATGTATTGTACAAACTAGATCGATGCATCATCACATGTCAACTGACTTGTGCTAAACTTTCAGATGCATCTAAGAATATCAATTCCAAAGAATGTGTTACAATACAACGCAACTTCAACAGGAACGCTGCTTAATGAATAACTAAGATTGGCTTCCTCACCGTAGGCCTGAGCCACTCCACACCCCTAGTCTTGGCAGAGTAGGGAGCCAGCTCCTTGAAGCCCAGGGAGGGAGGCTCTGTAGGAAAGCAGGGGTCCTCAAACAGAGAGCCCCTCTCCAGGCATTCCTGTTTGAGGGCTTCATAGTCCTGGTTGGAGAAGCTCACTGCCTGATCTTTGGAGCCCATCCCTTCTGCCCTTAGCCTGTTAGCGTATATATTTGCAGATATCCCTGTGGTGGGATACATTCTGTGGGGAGATATAAATATGGGGGTAGGGTGAGTGTGTGTTGGTGGGTATAAATAGCAGCATGGTAGTCAGTGGCACACTAGTCTAGAAGCCACAGCACAGCAAAGAGGTTAGTGTGTAGCTAACCCCGTAGCATGTGTAGCAAAACGGGTGGTGATCAAACTTGGTCATCCATTAGTCTGGTCTGTGACCATATAAGTGACTAATTTACTTTCTTACTAGATGTTATGTGACTTAGTTACACACACACACACACACACACACACACACACACACACACACACACACACACACACACACACACACACACACACACACACACACACACACACACACACACTTTCAGAAAAAGTGTCAAAGGCAGGTTATGATAACAATGCCATTGGTTTTTAGCTATCCTTTTAATATGTTCATTATGAAATCCCTGGATAAGGCCTATATGGAATAGCTTCATAAAAGTTTAAACTAAACTAAAACACAATCGTGTATGGCTAAGCATTGATAGTCAATGAAAGAAAAGCACCATGTCTTTGTCGTGAGTTTACAAAGTTCAGAAAGTAAACAAAAGAGAAGGAAACGTGATACCTTCTGAATATGAGTAGGCTATAAGGGAAAATGACAAAAGGGAAACAATTGTTAGCATTCCCATGTCATTTATAGAGGTTAGTTGAGATAACTGCTTCTGTGCAAGATTTTACCACCACGTAATTTGTTAAACTCTTGAATATTCAATAGCGTAGGCCTTAATGTTACTTCTGTCAAGTCCTCTGTAAAGTAATTGAGCTTTCAGCAAACAGCCATGCAAAGACCATCTCCGCGGTTGTTATTACACTAAGATGGCTCTTTGTAGGATAATGACAAGAATGGGGAATGGGCACCTCCATTAGCTGCTCCATCGCACACGAAAGGAATCGTAATAAGCAAGTTTCGGCAATCGAATGGGATCCTCAGAGTATTTAATCGGTTGAAATGTAATTGTACTGATGGGCGTCAGATAGGAGGAAGAAGAAAAGAACTGGCCAATGCATTGTTTATATAAAGCACCCCCTTCTGGGGCCCAGGCCCCATAGTCTGCATGTCCCTGTGGCCTGTCAAAGTGCTACAAAGCAGAGGGATTTTCTGTTTCCGGGCAGTACTGTGGTGAGGTCATCTATATAACTTCGCCCGCAATAATGCACTTAACAAGCGAGCGACCCCTCCCCACAATAGTGCAACAAAAAAAACAACTGGGTGAGTACGTCGGGGGTGGGGGGGTGTGAGGGGGGGAGGGGGGGGGGGGACTTTAAAATCAATACAGCCGGCGAGGTGTTTAGCGCAAATTCCCGTTTTCTTGCCGTCCGAACGTTTTTTTTTTGGACTTGCCTCTATGATACCAGGAACAGGGCCGACATGCCTGCTACATTATGGGAGCACCTGTTCCTAAGTAACAAGGCCTGACTTCTATTGTGTGTATTGCACCCAAGTATATGTCAGTGATTTAGGGGGAAATATAGGCTACACTTTCCCACTCAGAGTCGTAGGCCAATTCAAGGTTGCTTTAATGCAACTCAAAAACTCGTACGAATGCAGCAAGAAAACGTAATGTGATTGCCATGACGCGAATACAAGAAACATATGTAGCCGCAAAGGTTGCTTCGGTTGGGAACCGTTAACTATTTCCATTGTGCACTTATTGTGCTGCTGACATTAACATTAAGAACTCAAACATTACTCACCACCGTTGGAGACTTTCGGCTGGGTTGAATAAAATGAATACTTTAAATTCAAGTAAATCTCTGAGAGTGCACCGTGCTGTGACGTCCACAGTCAGCGAACTCCGCTATGCCGTTTATCCACACTGCGGAACAGTCCATTCCTAAAGGGGGTGGGACCACTGTCGCCCTTACAGGGTGTACAGACGATGAGCCATATCAAAAAAAATTATTGATACGCAAATGATTTCATTATTACGGGTAATGGCAATAGTGGATCGATGTTCAAATTGAACTTTGGGCAGGGCTACTTGAACAACATAGGCTTATAATGCAGATATTCACTTTTTACTTTTTTACCACACCTCAAAGGCTGACGACACTGAATATACCGTGACTCAGGTCGGCATCTAAATCGAACCGATGTCACCATTTTATTGGACGGGGGCACCAGTGAACACAACGTGCCCTTGGAGGGATTTTGTTTGGTCATTCGTTTTGACATTAGGCAAAAGTATTTAGTCATCCTCTCACAGCCTTTAACTACTATCAAGCCCTTCGTGTAGCTCTGGAGTGAGACAAATTGATTTGATACTCAAATAGGCCTATGCTTGTTTTGCTGCTGTGGAGGGTGTTCTAATCACAATTGGTAGGCTTATTGTGATCGAGAGATATGGTAAAAACAGCAACCCTGGTCCACCTCTTTTTTCATCAATAATTAAATTATATAATGAAAATGTGTAGGCTGCCATGTGTTGCTACCGAAAAGCCCGTCTCAGTGTAGGGTTTTGGTGCCCCCTTGTGGTTACTGTAAAGCAATCTCGACTGGTCCTGGGTTCTTCTGACGCACGTTATGAGAACTTTACAAACCCGTGACATCTCTTCGCCAACATGATCCTTTTGCAGAAAGATAGAATACAACCCGAAAGTTTGCCATGGCAAACAGGTGCAATATTATCCTCACATGTCCTCAATAATAGCCTGTCTGTCCGTCTGTCTGTCTGTCTGTCTGTCTGTCTGTCTGTCTGTCTTGTCTGTTGTTCATACAGTTGGGACAGTATGCTATGTAAAAAAAAAATGAATACAATAAAAAGGTCTAATAAACCAATAATCAAATAACAAAAAACGTTTGATTAGACAACGAGGCAGTTGGGCCTTAAACACATTATATTAAATAAATAAAAATCGAATAGAGAATAGGTGCCGTACCAGGCCACCAACAAGAGGAAGGAGACTTAACCTGAACCATATGGAACAACAAATAAAATACAAAGCTGTTGATAAATATAAACAAAGGACACCTTTGTTTGTTGTTGTCATGGACCGACTTGAAAATAGTGTGGCCATCTTCTATTATACTTTATTCATTTCAATGTGTATTAATGTTTGTTTTACATCTTCTTTATGAAAATGTTTTGCCCAAAAGAAGACATTGACAAGAGCTCACCGTGATTGCACGTTTATAACTACATTGAAAATGGTGGCTCTGTGGAACGGTTTGTTATTTTCACTGTACTAATAGTTTGGTCATACTATTATTTTAGTTTCAATGTTAAGTTATCAACATCAGAGGAAATACTTATTTTTATTTATTTAAATGAATTCCTCTTCCTTCTTATGATAAAATACATGTATAATCAAGTCACTTGAATAAGCGGAATGTATGCAATTGCTAAAATGGTCCACGTGGTGGAGGATTTTCCCAAAAAACTTCTCACGGTCAACATTGGAATTAAACAGACAAAGGGAAATCAGCAATCCTTTGTGACAAAAGCTCAGTACAACATAAATAACCATTATGTGTAGTCTACGTTACGATTATGCAAGTTTGTTTTGTTAGTTTAACGAAAATGACTGACTCTAAGAACCGCCTTTTTCGGGATACCTCCTCTGACGTCAGGAGGACTGTCTTTCAATTAAAAAGGGCTTTACTTTGGCTAGAGCGTGTGTAGACGAAGTGAATCTGGTGTGCAATGTTGACACTGTTTGTGATTGAGCGTGCTCTTGGAATCCGCGAAAGAGCGTTTTTACTTCGGCTTTGAAGAGACGCGCAGGGGAGTCATTTGTCCAGAAGTAGCGATGGCCAAAAAGTCAACTGCAGTCGTGTCCAGAAATGCTCTTTTTACAGCGATATTGGCTATTACTTTGGGAACATTGACAAGTGGTAAGTTGTTGTTTTTCTTAACTTGTGCCATTGTGTGCCGCTCTTTCTTTGTTTTATTTTTCACAACAGCTTCTTAATGCTTTTCACATCCATACATCCAAGAGTTCATTTTCTGTGGAATTTAGAGACATTGTTACTGATTTGAAGGTAATCGTTAACAGTGTGACCCTTGGGGTTAATTATTAATACAAATATTAGTTTTAAGTAATATAATAAAGAAAACGGATTTTTATTTAGGACTAGATTTAAATTACTTTTATTCTTTATTTGATCTAGACAACATTGCATTTTTTAAATTATAAACCGATAGCCTAGGCCTATATCGAACTGGTGCGAATTTATATATTTTGTCATAAACTATTAACGCTGTGCAATCGTGTATTTATTTTTTGTCACTTTACATTTCTGTACAACTCAAGCAGATCTCTCGATGTTGCATAGGCCTCCTTTTCGTGTGAGCGCATTATTTGTCGATGCTATTGTGGTTGTTTTGGAACGAGCTACAACTTGTGTTCATATAATCTAAATGCATAACGTAACTATTCACAAAGTATCTCCACAGGTACGGCCCTCTGCCACATTCTCATTCGTGTATGAACTCTCCGTTACAGCGTTGCACCCGGCTGCGTTCACTAGACGTTACTATGGGCGACAGGGTCGGTCCCCGAAGCCCACAAGCAGCGCGTCCGAGGACTTCATTGCAAAGAAGTCTGCGATGAGACTACATTTGAGCCAGGAAGACATCAAACAGTTACAATTCAAGCCCACCATGGGCTCTGGCTTGATTGAGCTGTCAGAAGGACGCGAAGCCAAGTTCAACTGCTCCATCGACCTCCCTGTTCCGCTGGAGCCCAACATCGTGTGGCTGAAGAACAACATGGATCTGGCCGCCAACATGCAGGTGGTGATCAATGAGCTCCAGACCACCAACGATGGGGTCACCACTCTACTCTCCACCGTCTGGTAACTATTGCTGCAGGTTGCGATGCACAGAAGGCCTACTGGTTGTTTGTGAACTACATTCTGGCCACTAACTGATGATGATGATGATGATGATGATGATGATGAAGATGGTGGGGGATGATGATGATGATGAGGAGGACAATGAGTGAGGATGGTGATGATGATGATGATGATGATGATGGAGATGATGAAGGTGAATGTGTTTTTGTAACGTGTGATGCAGCATTAGCCATGTGCAGAGGGTTGATGCAGGCGAGTATCGCTGTCGGCTGAGCCTTGGCAACACAACGCTAGAGTCCCCAGCGGTTGTGATCCAGGTGGAAGGTGAGACACAACACACACATCATCCCATTCTTTCCATCAATACGGTAGATCCAGTGTCCAAAATGAACTCCTGCCACCAGCCAATGGTGGATAGAATTGACCATTTGGCTGGTACAAAAAAATGCAAGGTTACATATTAACACAATTGCATGAGCGGTTGATTTTTCTTTTCTTTTTTTACACTCGGGCAGGTACAAAGACAAAATTCCCAAAGTAAATTTTAGACCTGATCTGTTGATTGTCATCAGTACCGGACCAATATGGAAGCCATGGATTTACTGTTCTTCGCCCCTGGCCAGGTCTGCCAACGTTCATCCGACAGCCAGAGGACGTGAGCGTGAGAGCCAACACCTCCTTCGTGTTGTCCTGCGAGGCCGTTGGCCCCCCCGACCCTGTCACCATCCGCTGGTTGCGGGACGGCAAACCAGAGGGAGTCTTTCACTCGTCTCCCAGTAACTATACCGTGCCAGGTGAGAAACTAGCATGCACACGCAGGCGCACATTCTCGCAGTGTATCCCGGGCCGGAGAATGCTAGAGGATGCTGGCAGACTTTGGAGTGCTCGTGGAATTCACCTCCCTGATCCTGGTCTCTCTCTCACACACACACACACACACACACACACACACACACACACACACACACACACACACACACACACACACACACACACACACACACACACACACACACACACACACACACACACACACACACACACACATACGATTTATAATTGGAGCACCAACTAATGATTATGCAAACCTAAAGATAAAATGGCATCAAATCAGTCAATTGGTTTGATTCCTCTCCTGACCAGCCATGGGAATGTTAAACTCCTTCAAAGAAGAGGTAAATAATATGGTTGGTCTAACTCAGCTTGTCTAGTAGTTTCTGTTCTGCCTTGTCTGTGCTACCTCAGCGTCTGTCCTCTGCTTACTTCAATGGTTTCACCATGGTCTCTATCACTGTTGGTGATGCTCTACTACTGCCTGGCCCTGGGAGAACTGGGATATATTTACAGCTTCAATAAGCATTATTAGAGGAACTCATGCAAGCCAGTGTTTAAATGGATAGTCAGTGCTTAATTTGTTGTTTGTTTAGTATTCAACAACCAAGATTTAATTACTTAAAAAAAAAAGAATAAATGTTGTATGCTTTTATTGGTAGAAACAGTCTTCTCCTTTTGTATCTTACACCCTTTCATTCACAGTGCCCTGTGCTAGGAATTGCAGTTACATTTTCTTGAATGGGGCTAAGGAGTGAGTTTCCGAAACGTAAGCCAAGGGGCTAAAAGGTAGAGGGTCAGGGCTTTGTTTTGGTCCTGCGTGTGTTAGGACCCGGCCATTAAAAGGCGTGTTGGGGGTTGGGGTTGTGATAGTGGTGGTGGTGGTGGTGGTTGGGAGGGGGCCACACTGAGAGAGAGTGCTCAGGGGTTGGCTCCTGGCACAATGGCTTGATTCATGGGTGAACCCACGGCCCTGCAGGGGTGGGTGGAAAGTGAAGCCTGCTGTATCCAGGCTGGACATACAGGCTTGGCTTCATCCACACTGATGCACCAACGGTCACAACACAACAAGGCCCTCTTCCTATATATCATCCAACATATGCACCCCATTCACTCAGTGCTTGTTTGACTCTAATACCTTACTAGACGACAAAGGCAATTCTCCATTAAATGAATTGTCAACCCGATTCATTTTTTTATATGACACAGGGCACAGCTACAGAATGGTCACAGTAATTAGTGCACTCTTTAGTCTACAAACAGCCTAACTTTAAACCCCCTTATTGCCCTCAACGCACTGAACTCTGAAGCTAAGGGCGACCTCTCCAAAAGCAAATGAACGTTCCTACAGTGGGTCTGGAGGGACGCTTTCTTTCTACCCAATCCGTTGTTAAATGCACTCAGTACCCTTCCACTGATTCCTGTATGGTGGTTGAAAGAAAGAAAAAAGCAACGGAATATTTTGGGATGGACTGGTAAAATGGAATGCTTCCAAATCTGATAATTATAGGCCGCTTGGTTCGCGGTGCTTCAGTATGGCTTATTATATATACAGTTCGTCCAAGTCACAGGCTAATCTCAGCCATTTGTTGTTCCTATTTGAGTGGCCACTGACTTTTGTAGACCTCTCTCTCATTTCTGTTACTACTCTCTAGCGTGCAACTGAAAGGGAAATGACAAGAATAATTATATATTTATTTTCCATGTTCTTGTAGCTTTTACTGTACAACATGTATTTCTGTTCTACTGGCCAGTGTCGTTCACTAACCTTTTACACTATATTCCTCAAACCTAAAGTGAGGCGTGTGCTGCCACTGCTGCTGTTTTCCCAGTGGTCTTTGTCAAACTAGCAAATCTTTACGACCAATCCAGCTGGCTCAATGCCTACTTGGGCCTTAATCACTCGTGGCATTCTGTAAATGCTTATCATTAGCATAGAATTAGGATTTTGACATTAGTTTGCTGTGCCCTGCCTTCAGCGATAACTGAAGGTTATTACCAGTCAGTGCCCTATTCATACTTCCCCTTCTACTTTCTACTTTCTAAATTTCTACCATGGCCCTTAAAGATTCAAAGGTCATTTTACAAACTGTTGTGCGGTGTGGTGAGCAACTGAATTATATGAGTCCCTGGGCTGCCTAAGGACTTTGATTCAGCTTCGATTACTTTATGCGTTCAATTAACATATGATAATTTGACTTGCATAAACAAGTCTGTTTGCTAGCAGTTAAAGGCAGCCTCAAGTGAGCAAAGATATTTTCAGGAAGGCACGCTGGTTCCAGTCAACTGTCAAAGGATGGCTTCTGATTTGCTCTGTTCGAATGGTTTACAGCAACAGAGGGGACAGCGGGCACAAAAGAGACATTGTTTAGTTTTGTAATTGGGCAGAGTTGTGGGCCATTTGAAAGATTTTGTGACTAGCAGAATACAAAAACCGTCCAGATCGCAGGCCTGTTGCCAATAGAAAATACAGAAGCGACTCCACGATGGTTTCAGGTGTAACTTTGTGAAACTTTAGAGATAAAAAGGATAAACCAGTGACTCACAACATGTGCTTTTCTTTGTATTGTTTATTATATGTATGCAGTTGCACATGAATATTTCAGAGCCTATGTGACATCTACTGTCACTAGATAGTGCATTGTTCATCAAATAAAATGTACCATGCAATATACTTGTTGCTTTTTGACACTGGTATGCATCTTGCAGCTTCCTATACCATGAAGCAATGTCAGGAAGTATAAAGGTGTTATTTACTGTAATTGAATATCACAGGCATACAGTACTTATGGTTTCCCATGTTGGTCCTCAGGAGTGGACAGGTATACTCAGTTCAACTGTGAAGCTTACAACAAGAAGGGTGTCAGCACTTCCAGAGAAGCAAATGTCTACATAAAAGGTAACATTTAGACTTAGTCTCGCAACCGTCAATGTCTTTCCAGCAATTCTGTAGGCACCATGAACAGACTAATATCATACAAGCCTTATCCAGGGGCGGTTTTTAATGAGGTGTGTGTGTGTGTGTGTGTGTGTTTGTGTTCCATTTTTCCCTTCTCTCCTCTCCTCACTAAAGTGCTTCCTCAAGCCGTCTCCGAGGTGACGGTGATCGAGAGGCAGTCCAACAAGCTGATCTTGAGGTGGACTCCGGGACATGACGGTTTCTCTCCATTGACCCGGTGTCACATCAGGGTAAGCATCACGCTGTGCTGCATAACGGGGACACCATTACCCGAACACGGGCTGTTCAGCTAGAAAGACCCTTGGATGGATTGAATGAAGGTGAATTCCAGAGGAAGGAATGAAATGGAACCCTCGCCGTCATCTTCCTATTTATTATTGGAATAAAATGTATTTGTTCCGGACTAACTATCGGTTATATTACAACTTGTGTCATTAACTTTTTCAACTGGAAACCTTTTTGTCTGTATATCTCTTAAAAATGAACCATACCCGTTCTTTGTGTGTCTTTCATATTTTTTACCCAAAAATGGCTGGTGAACAGCTTGTGTGGCTGGTGAATCTTTTTATCTAGCAACTACAGTGGCTGGTGGCCGTAAAGGTTAACTTCAGGCCCTGCTCTCCACCCACCCCTAGATTAAAGAAGTGAGCCGGAGAAGGGGCGAGGTCATGAACACCAGGCTCATCAACGTCACGGTGCCCCCTTTCCAGTGTGAGGTCCCGGGACTGCAGGCCCTGACCTTGTACAACTTCAGCGTCTCCTGCAGCAATGACATGGGCTCCTCCCCAGGCAGCCCCTGGACCCAGGACAACACCACAGAGGGAGGTGGGTGTGGCACCCTGGCAGGAAGCTAGGCTAAAGGCTGTCGCTTGAGGCTGCCATGGTTGTTAATTTTTGCTACAAAAAATGTTTGTCCAAAGGATTTTGGTTTGTCATTGCAGATTTGCAATGTTTATCTGGATAGCCTGTTACCTTTCTTTCGGGACCTCCTCATAAGAGGATACGGTCTTTCCATGGTCTCTAAAGTAGGCTATTATAAAACCACAACAACATTTTAGCCAATACTTATTTAAAAAAAGAAGCATTTCAAGAATTTAGTACCACACGCATTGGAATGCATTATCCATTCCCCGAAAGATCTAGTAACCAAGTGTGTTGTTTTCCTGTGGGTATGCAATAGGAAATAGGATTGAAATCGCAGAGAAAACATACTGGGTGCGGCCGCTTTCCAGTTCCTTCCGGGAGACCCCATGGGGGGATTTTTTTAATTGACCGATGAACCACCTTAACGTCTCTTGCCAGAAGGTTCTTGTTGTCGGTGCTGAGTGTTTTACTGTAGTTTTGCCATGTATGCCGTAATGAAGCCTTAGCTTGACATGCCAGTTTTTCTTCTCTTTTCCTCCATTCCCTCTATTTTTCCACCTCTTCTTCTTCTCCTCCTCCTCCTCCTCCTCCTCCTCCTCCTCCTTCTTCTTCCCAGTGCCATCGGTTTATCCGCGGAACGTCACCCTGCGGCTGAACGAGACGATGTTAGTCGTCCAGTGGAAGCCGCCGCCGCCGGACAAGATCAATGGAATCCTACGGGGTTATGACGTCATCGTCAGACACGGGACACAAGTGAGCAAGGTGAGGAGATGAATAGTACTACAAGTACTTTGAATAGTATGTATAAGATGGTGGATAGCCTGGATTGTCTTTTGTTTGTCTGCCTACGCTTAATTGGCTATGCTGATTGAATCAAAGTGAGAGATACAATGCTGTCTTCGTTTATAACCTTCAATTGCTATGACTCATTTATCCTATGAGAAATCTGTTAAAAAAAAAACTGATTTTGACCTTCCTGTCTGTTCTCTGACTCACACAGACAACTTTCCATTCCCCGTTCTGCAATGTGTGGGCTATCATTTGTAACTTCTAATACTTCCTGGAAGTCCAGGCATTCAGGTACCCTGAATAAATAGTGGCAATTTTTGTGCGATGTGTTTATGCCTGCTCCAGTCCCCTGATAGGAGTGGTGTTGTGTTGTCATGGTTCTGTGACTGGACTCGGATACTCTCTAGTACAATGGCGTGTTTCCTGTCCCCCACAGACTTGTAGTGGTAGGAAGAGGAAGATGACTCCAGTGTTTAAACCTGGAAAGGACCCTTTTGTTTTTCTCTTTCGGGCCCCATAGGCGTGAGCCATTACTGAGTAGATGGAATATGAATACAATGCAAGGCTCGACGTGGGGCCATGTCCATGTGCGTTGTCCAGTCAAATGGGTGATGTCATGACACACAAAGCCTTTGTTTTAATGCCCGCAATGACGAAATGTGTGAAAGGCCAGTTGTTGTATCTGACGTGTGATCTGCTTCAATATTATCATAATAAGATGACAAAAGCACCGTCAAAAATTACGAACCAAAAATAAATATCTTGAATAAACATATTTATACATGTGTATTGTACTTGCACATTGGTAGAAAAAGGATATCTGTACTTAACTATCCTGCCCCATATTTTATTCTATATGAATCATACAATAGCTTTCCTGTTCCCCATGGGTTCGATTTACGATAAGTGTTGTGCGTGTTATTGTCAGACCCCCACGCATCGTCACAAGGTGTTGTGAAATATGGGACTGTGTTTGTCACGTGTGACCTTACACTTCCTCTTCTTCCCTTTTTCACATGCAGTCCTCCTGGTGTCTGGGAAATGACCACTGACACTTCTGTTGTTTTCTTAAAAGACATTTACATCTCAAAAGTAGTTATTGCTGCAATCCATATCAATACTAAATTGTATTGTTGTTGGCGATTCATTCTGTTTAGTAATATGTGTGTTCATCGTCGCAAATAAACCAAACAATAACAAAATACAAATCGTCTTCGATTCCATTTTGCCTGTGTCTCTGTTTACGTCAGACTCACAGCGACTCCACCACGGCCTATGTGGCGCTGCTGGAATTCAACACCACCTACAGCGTGGAGGTGGCTGCCTGCACCCAGACAGGGCGAGGCATGGTCAGCCCTCCGGTCTCCATCTTTGTCCCCGAGAACAGTAAGCTTCTGTCCTCTCCGACGCGCCTCCTGTCCTCTCCGACACATCTCCTTGTCCCCCTTCTCCTCTGAGAGCAAGTGGGCTGACAGAGTAAACCGAACCTTCTTTTTCTTATTTTTTCCTTTCTTTTTCTTCGTCGTAGACTGGATCCTCTCTCCGTCTTCCAGCCCGGACACGAGGGGGTCAGACTCTTACTATGTGGTCCTGGCTGTGGCGTCTGGGGCCTTCCTGCTTCTGCTGGTCCTCTGGTTGGCTATCTGTGTCAACAACGGGACGCTGAACACTTTATTTGGGTACGCTGGCATATGTGTTTCAAGTCCTAAACTAAACCTGGTCTATTTACTGCTATTTGCCATTTAGTCATTATTTAGCAGACTCTTTCATCCACAGTGACTCTTAAGTGGAATTTATAGTCGCTGTGATGCGCCGTTCGTGAAGTGCGCGGAAAGTCCACCCACAGCCATGGCATTTATAGTTGCCATTTCGCCGTAGCGATGTTTTGGACGCACAGTTCGCACACGCTGCTCCTAGAGCTTCAAAATGGCGGAGGTGCGCGACACACGATCAATCGCAGTATGAACCGAGGACATTTTTGGTTCATGCCCGGCGACTAGAAGGGGGGCATAACAGTGAATTCAGATACAGGTTATTACGGTGCAGATATGGCACTACACACTATTAAACCCTCCATGATTATCTAATCAACATCCTTGCTAAATATATTGATGTGATTTTGCTGCATCTACAAAATACCCTTTGGGGATGGTTTGGTTTTTAAGCTTATGCATCGACACTAGAGTTTTTCAGTGACCTTTATCCTCCCTCGAAAATACAAACATCTGTTGCAGGACATTATCAACTAAATGTTTCCGGACTGAGTTCATATACGATTGTTCCAATTCCTGTAAATCGCCTATTGTCTGCACCTGAGGTCTACAGCTGGTATGCTGGACTCCTGCTGCAAACCTAAATAAAACCTCCCCTCCCCCATATAAACACCACCCTTCCCCTCTAACAAAACACCCTGCTCACAGATGCCCAAGCTGTGGAATTTATTGTCAAGTCTGTGACTCAGTGCTGCCATGCAGGATAGTGATAACAGCGTTTCACGGGATGCCAGTTAAACAGCAAAACAATAGCGGATAAGAGCCTGCCCTCTTTCTGACAGAGTGTTCTTACTATCATACTTAGTGGGGAGGACTTGTTGATGTGTCTCATTTTGCTCTGCGGTATTTTGTGCTTTGTTTTCCCTTTCTTTTGTATCTCACTGGCGTCCTCTGCAGGCGACTGTTTGGAAGTGGAGACAAGCAGCAGCCTATTGTCCAGTACAACCCTCAAAGGACCTACAACCGCTCTGTTGTGGAAGTCACACGTATGTTCTGAAATGAGGAGGGAGAATAGCGTAGTGTGTGTGCTGTGCCTCATTATTGTGCAGAATGTATGTAAATACAGTAATAAGTGACATATGTATATATTTTCTGTAGTGAGGAACCTTGGGGTTAGCGAAGAGCTCCAGGCCAAACTTCAGGATGTCATGATCGCTAGGAGCCTGCTTTCTATAGGGAAAATACTGGGAGAAGGTGAGAAAAACTGAATGTGTCCAAGGAGAGTTACAGTTTATGAACACATTCAGTGGTTTATTCATGTGTATTTCGACAGGTGAATTTGGTTCAGTGGTGGAGGGACACTTAAGGCAACCCAACGGGACATCAGAGAAGGTTGCTGTGAAGACCATGAAATGTGAGCTATATTCTCTTGATGAGATTACTTTTTAAAAACGCTATATGCACAAATATAACCATGAACAATAATTGTCCAATTGTCCAATTAAATAATTGTTGAACCATCTGTACGCACAATTTTCCATTTAAACAATTTGAGAAAAGCAGCTCACGATCTGTTGCTTTTTGTCCTTTCCAGTGGACAGTTTTTCCCAACGGGAGATCGATGAGTTTCTAAACGAGGCAGCCTGCATGAAAGACTTCCACCATCCCAATGTCATCAGGCTACAAGGTAGAACTTCACCAATATAATGAAATAATTTCACACTTTAGCCTACTCAACATGTTGACTCCCATAACTGGTACTCACTGTGATTTGATTACAAGATTATGAGGAGAGATCAAAGTGTGTGTGTGTGTGTGTGTGTGTGTGTGTGTGTGTGTGTGTGTGTGTGTGTGTGTGTGTGTGTGTGTGTGTGTGTGTGTGTGTGTGTGTGTGTGTGTGTGTGTGTGTGTGTGTGTGTGTGTGTGTGTCAGGCGTGTGCTTGGAGGAAGGCTCCGGACATTTCTCCAAGCCCATGGTCATCCTGCCCTTCATGAAGCACGGAGACCTGCACAGCTTCCTGCTCCGCAACCGCCTGGGAGACAGTACGGTGGTGAGGAGTTTGGGTTTTGGGGTTTCCTCCATGCACCTCTGTACTAGCCTCACACAGCCAGACCATATCCGCTCTGCTCGTTAGGTCTGGAAAGTCTGCCGTCCGCAAGGCTTGTGCTTCTGCCAGTCCGATCTCGCAATCCAGATGACAATCATAGTGCCCTATTTCCAAAGTCAACACCATTAGCAAACGTTGCTGCTACGATTTTCATTAAGGTTAAAACTTCTTGCATGAATATATGCAATATCAAAGCGGCGTTAATGTCATTTATTAATTACGAAATCCCTCAAACGCCACTGCCGGGTGTCACCATCTACATCACTCACTGTGGTTCGCCGATTGGCAGACTGAATTTAGTTCGGAGCCCAGCGGTCTAGAGACTCTAATCTAATATCTCGAGGCGAAACCGGAGGTGAGCTTACGAGCTTTGGGCTGGCTGCACAAGGCTGGCCGCACGAGGCCGGCTGCACGAGGCTGGCCGGCCACACGAGGCTGGCTGCACGAGGCTGGCCGGTCGCACGAGGCTGGCTGCACGAGGCTGGCTGCACGAGGCTGGCCGGCTGCACGACGCTGGCCGGCTGCACGAGGCTGGCCGGCTGCACGAGGCTGGCCGGCTGCACGAGGCTGGCCGGCCGCACGAGGCTGGCCGGCTGCACGAGGCTGGCCGGCTGCACGAGGCTGGCCGGCCGGCTGCACGAGGCTGGCCGGCCGGCTGCACGAGGCTGGCCGGCCGGCTGCACGAGGCTGGCCGGCCGGCTGCACGAGGCTGGCCGGCCGGCTGCACGAGGCTGGCTGGCTGGCTGCACGAGGCTGCTACTGTACTGCATCAAAACTATTGTTTTGATGCTGACTTGACTTGTGTGATGTGTGTGAGATGTGTGAGATGAACACGATGCTTACTTGTCTCCACTGTTGAAACTATTAAAAAAATAACATGAAAAATTACAGGGGGTGGGGGATTGTAGGTGAGAAGTTAGAATAAGCGTATTTTTTGTTAGTATATCCGTTTTTTTATTATGAGATTGTTGATTTTGAACATTAACCACCGCTGAAACAAGCAATAAGTTTTCTATCAACCTAGTCAAAATGTCAAATCAAGGGTTTTTCTTCTTTCTTCTACACAGTTCCTGCCAACTCAGACGCTGCTGAAGTTCATGGTTGACATCGCCACGGGGATGGAGTACCTCAGCGGCCGCAACTTCCTGCACCGCGACCTGGCTGCGCGCAACTGCATGTGAGCCTTCCAGCTGACTCTCACAGAGATATCAGACCTAGTGAATATTGAAAGTATTGAAACTAGGGATGCACCGATATGAAATGCCTTTCATGAGCTTATGTAGACCGATATTGATTAATTATTTTGCCATGACATGACAGAAATCTGACCATTTTATGTATTTTCATGAAATAACACAAAAAACGTTTCTAAACCATTAACCTCTGCCACACCACCAACCAATACCGACATTACTCATTTTGGCCGATATCGACCAATATACATTGGTGGACAATATATCGGTGCAACGAAAACTACTGTACTGTATTTTTGACAAAGAGAATGACATGATTTGAACATTACTTTGGGGCAATATAATCCCAGATTTAGCTAAAACTGTAATTCTTGATTCCTCTAATAGGCTGCGTGACGACATGTCGGTGTGCGTGGCTGATTTCGGCTTGTCTAAGAAGATCTACAGCGGGGACTACTACAGGCAGGGTCGGATCGCAAAAATGCCTGTGAAGTGGATCGCTATGGAGAGTCTCGCTGACCGGGTGTTCACTATAAAGAGCGATGTGGTAAGCGTTTCCCCCTGCGGATACCAGCGTCCCCTTTTAACATGTCCTGCTGCACGACTACAATTCGTGAGGTAATAATCGTGTTTTCTGCAACATCACGATGATCCAAAGAGCAGTACAAAATATTTCAGTTCATTTCTGCAATTATTTAGGTATTTTCCATTACACTAATTGTGTAACATTTAAATGTCCCTATCTTAAAACTGAAAGGAATGTAATTATAGCCAAAAGAATCATGAAATAAATGCATTTGCACTACTTCCCAGAAATGTCTAATAGCGAAGATGATGAAGAGGATATGACTATAAATACATTCTCCTTCATATATGAAGTACTAAATGAAGTACACTGTGTGTTATGCAGTGGGCGTTTGGAGTCACCATGTGGGAGATTTCCACACGAGGCATGACCCCCTACCCCGGGGTCCAGAACCATGAGATCTATGACTACCTGCTGGAGGGACACAGACTGAAGCAGCCGGCAGACTGCCTAGACGACCTGTAAGCCTTTAACAATAATACAAAATCTATTATGCCTCAAGCGGTACACTTCATTAAAGATATATGTTTTTGGAAACTAGAATGATTGTCTTCACGTTAAACATTATTTGGATTTGGACAATGTATCCCAGTGATACATTTTTTGGCAGGCGACAAAATATTTCATAGTA
Organism: Lota lota; assembly: GCA_026745465.1. Lineage (NCBI taxonomy): Eukaryota > Metazoa > Chordata > Actinopteri > Gadiformes > Lotidae > Lota > Lota lota. Next base: position 712,481 of record JACYXH010000484.1, on the reverse strand, counting down.
GTCCATGGTAAGAGCTGCTTAATGATTGTTAAAGTAAATGGTAAATGGACTCCATTTATATTGTGCTTTTCTAACCTATGGCCATTCAAAGAGCTTCACAATTAATGCAGCACATTCACCCATTCATACGCACATTCATACACACATTCATACACACATTCATACAGCCAGCTCATCGGGAGCAGTTAGGTTTAGATGTCTTGCTCAGGGACATCTCAACACTCTGCTAAGAGGAGCTGGGTATCAAACCAGCAACCTTCCGGTTAAAGACGTGCAAACAGCTGACAGTGTGTGTGTGTTGTGCGTGTGCGTGTGTGTGTGTCCTGCCCGGGGTCCAGGTATGAGATCATGTACAGCTGCTGGAGGGTGGACCCCCTGGACCGACCGTTGTTCCCTCAACTGCTGGAGCGCCTGGAGAAGCTGGCGGAGAAGCTTCCCGAGTCCTCCAGCAAGGACGACATCATCTACATCAACACCAGCTTTCCCGAAGAGGACCACGACGTGGAGGTGCTCGAGGTGGAGGAGGAGCCTCGCCCTTACCCCCACGCTGGCCTCCACGGCAGCGCGTGCGGTTCGCCGTCACCCACCTGCGCCCGCCAGGCCCGGATGCCAGGACACTCGGTGGTTACCGCCGACGTTCACGGGAGCTTAGCGGACCGCCGGGACGGATGCAACTATGACGACGACCCCGACAACAGCGACGAAGATGATGATGATGGTGATGGTGATCGTTACGTCGTGGTAATCTCCCCGTCGGACCCTTCCTCGAGATCCGCCCCCTCCGCCAACCCCGCTGTGGACACACCCCTTTTGCCGAGAGACGGTTTATTACGAACGACGGCAAACGGAAGCACGGCCGCTGACCGGGCGGGCGTCGATCACGGGCCATGTGACACAACTTCCCTTCTCTAAGGATTGCGGCAGATGAAAGAGAACATGGTTTCGAGGTGCAGCAGTGTGTGTATCTAATGACTTTTGGAGCACATTGACATTTCATAGTCTGCAATATATCCCCTGTGGTACACCTACACACCAGTGTTAATAGTGACAATGTTTCGGATGTCCAAATGTTTTAATAAGCTTTTGATATAACTGTGAAATAGTTTACTTTACTGAACCATTGCTTCATTGTGGAAAATCTTGGAATATTTATTTTATAACCCTGAAATTTTGCAGCTTACACTAAAATGTTGTAAATGATCTGATTGACCCTTTGGAGAGTGTGTGCACCTACAATTGGTGTTGTATAAGAGCTCTCTCTATGTTAACAATGTCTAGACTACTTCAGACAACTGTGAGGAAGAGACCTTTGCTTTGGGTTGGGCATGATAAGAGTTTTTTTTTTGCACCATTAAATTAATATTATACTATTTATCAACATTACAAAAGGTATGGAGGTGTTTCACGTAAGTGTAAATATCAAGTGACATCTGAACAATTGTCAAGATTGCTATCAACAGGTTTCTCTCCAGTGCAAAAAGGGTTTAAAAACATTAAAGTTAGGTTTATCGCCAGTGCATATTGTCAATGAACGAAAGCTTGACGAAATGTATATAAAACACAATACGTTTTTAAATCATTGGTGCCGTTTTTAATAAAAATGCTTCAAAACGTGATAGCGTTGTGCCTCAAATGTTTTCATGAAGAAAAAAAAAGATTCAAAACAGAATAATAAATAACAACGGTAAAGCTTATATGGTAGGCTAATTGGTAACGCTACCAATACTCTGTTTTTATTATTTTGTCTTTTATGATTATTGGGCTTAGCAGTACAAGAAAGACAACGAATACTACATACGTTTGCAACCACGCAAAGCAGCGACACGCCCGATGACGCTGATGACGTGGCTGGTTCCGGGAGTTGGGCTCGATGCGGATGTGCATCCCCCGCGCCGCAGCAGTCAAGATGAGGACGTGGAACTGTCTGTCGAGAGTCATCTTCAATCAATGGCTAATTCAAATGATGTCAGCGATTTTATTAGGTAATGCCAACAGAGTGATGGCCTCTCCTGAGCCCGGACGATGGGACATCACCTTTGTCAATGTAAGTAGTACAACGAAGTATGATTGAAAGATAACTTAAAGGCTAGCCCAGCACATTATCCTGCAATGCTAGCTCGCTAAAAACATTGAGCCTGGGGTGCAACGCTATGTTGATATTATTGTAATCTGTTCTATATTGCACATGTACTACTTGGTTGAAAAAAATAAAAAAAATAAGAGAAAGAAGGAGCTATGTAGTTGTTGAAACGGCAGGGATAGCTTCAAGCAGAGCCATGGGGAACTCAAACAAGAGCCGATTGTTTGTATTGGCTGGCTGACGAGCCTCCTAATACATTGTATGAGATCCATATGTATGTATTTCAAACTAGTTCAAACAGGGATTGTCAGTGCCTGTATTTATCATTAATCTGGCATTTCGTTTACTTCGACTTGATAATACCTGAAATTAGTCAAAAGGAAAGCGTAGCCAGCCAACCACTGTTATCAATAATACACGTTTTGAGAAGTTCTAGTTACCTACACTGATTGCCCTCGATATCGGTTTCACGGTGCAGAGTAAGGTAAGCTGCCTAATGGCCTACCTGGATCTCTTTCATCGCTCTAATCTCCCACCCACCCACCCACCCACCCACCCACCCACACACACACACACACACACACACACACACACACACACACACACACACACACACACACACACACACACACACACACACACACACACACACACACACACACACACACACACACACACACTGTTTTCCATACAAGGCTGACATTCATTCTTTACCCATAATAGACTTCAAGATCGTTGCTGTTGAAGAAAGCCATGTATAAAGACACGGACATACAGTTAAAAGGTATGCAAATCATATCTAAACTGATGCATATTCAACAATTGACTCCCTAGACTACTGTACACCCTATTACGCTCATTAATAGTAATTGTTGAAATTTTTTAGTTGTGAGTTTTGGCTGTCCGGAAGTGGTGACCTTCACCATTCAGTGGTACTTAAAGTTCTACCCCTGTCAAAATGAGTTAAGGAATATCGATGTGAGTACCCCAAAAACCTAAATTCTCAGTTAGTAATTCAAAGATGTGTTGTATTAGAAAATTTATTTTCATAATCCAACATTTGTGGTGTTCTGAAGGCTAGGTTCTAACCGACTGCTCCTCTCCCCAGGAAATGTATGAAAGAGTACCTCTTAGTCGTGGGAACAGCCTGGACCCCAACCCTCTCAGAGAGGGCGAGTACATCGAACACAAACACACCGACCTAATCTGTAACAGGGGACAGGGCACCTTCACCATGCTCAATGTAAGAGTTTTGTCTTTCATTCCACCGTCTTGCATTTTAAGACGGTCTTGTAGGCTCTATGTCTTGAATTGTGTTTCAGTGGACTTAATAATCACTGACATTTGCATCATATTTTTACTGTGACTTTTATATTTTGACTTCAAGTGTCTGAGAATCTTGAAAAGCACAAAACAAATATATTATTATTGCTATTATTATTATTATTATTATTATTATTATTATTATTATTCTTATCTGTTTCAGAAAGCCAAGGCAGGGCCTCGCTCTCACACTCCCCCTTTGACCTTTGACCAAGCAGTAAGACCATCTCGTTTCTTTTGTATGTCATGAATGCATTACTACTGTGGTTCTTCTGCTAAGCGCTGACTGAGATACTAGCCTGTCTGCGAGCTCATGTTTTATTTGGCCTGGCATATGTGTCTGGTCCCCCTCCTGTTCAGACAGATTTCCAGTCACAATTGTTTATCTAATATGGAGCCGGTTTGATACTATGAATGTCGAGGGTAGCGCTCTGTGGGAGCTCTGTTAAAGGCGTTTTCATAAACAACCAAAATGGCTGCCGCTGACGTGGCACGTTTCGTTACTATAGTTGGTTATAGGTCGGTCCAATTGCGTCAAGAGGCACTTTGGTCTGTTTCTATTGATAACGGCCCTTGGAAAACGAACTGAGAGGGTCCAGACTCATAAACATTTGTGAATTGGTCTGGGGATGTCAGGCTACTGAGCTACAGCTCATTCTTTACTAACTCATTGTTCATCGTCTAGAGTGTTAGCTGGATTGCGCTTTGGTTACTAGTCAGTTTGGGTATTCGGTAAAATAGGAATGGTGAACTGTATTTGCTTTGTGCTACTCCAGGATGAAAACTATACCAAGTGGCTCACCGATGAGATCGTCAGTGGTAACAGCACTGTGAAGTTCAAGGATGACGTCATAGTCACCACATGGAAGGACGGACCCTACCTACTGGTTGTCGATATAAAATCCGACAAACCAGAGGTCAAATGGAATCTAACGGGTGAGCTTAATGAAACCAAACCCGTCGGTGTCATTCATAGTTCATAGTAATTGGCAGTATTGGCATGCATTGATGTTGACGTGAGGGAATTTGCCAGATTGAATTGCATTGTTTGTTCTCTGTACTTGTAGATGTGTTATGTCTACTGTTTTCCTTTTTCAGTTAACGTCGTCATGAAAGGAGCCCATGGCTTTATATCTGTCACCGAGTGGCCTCTCATGATTGTAAGTACATTCAGTGATAACTGAAAGAGACAATTGCGTAAATTGGTTCCCCGATATTTCAAGATCAACATAAATCTAGTAAAAGAATACTGACTTTATCGTGATTCATTTGACAAACCATTCAATATGCAGTGCTTGTTTAATGCGTACCTTGACTACAGTGACAATGAAGAAGTTAAGAACATAGACCCACTGAGCTGAAGTGCCGACCAACCGCTTGTACAGGGTGAGTGTGACTCCGCCTTGTCCCCTCACAGTTCTACATGGTGATGTGCATCGTGTACATCCTCTACGCCCTACTGTGGTTCGTGTGGGCCGCCTGCTACTGGAAGGATCTGCTGCGCATCCAATTCTGGATCGCCGGGGTCATCTTCCTGGGCATGGTGGAGAAGGCTGTCTTCTGCGCCGAGTACGAGAACACCAACGCCGTCGGCTCGGCATGTGAGCATACCCTTCCCCACCCCCTTATCCTCTCACACACCAGCTTCCTGTCTCTTGGATAGTTCCTCATATTTCTATTTTAGTTTGTGTATTGTGTATTTGTTTTTCTGTTACTATTACTGATATGTGTGTTATTTATTTTAATTTATGCCTCTTTGTCTTGCTACAGAGACGATCCTTGCCGTGCACGAATTGCAGTGTACAGATTGACCATGTTATGCTGCACATTTGACCTTTTTGACTTTGTGGCGTGGCTTGACTTTGACATGACCTGAAGTGATTTAAAAGCAGATGCATGGCTTTCTGACCGTCACCGTCTTCTCTTCCTCTGGCGGCTGTCTGCTCCAGCTCAAGGCCTGCTGATCTTTGCCGAGCTGCTCTCTGCACTCAAGAGGACTCTGGCCCGACTTCTGGTCATCATCGTGAGCCTGGGCTATGGCATCATCAAGTTAGTCCGCATTATTATTAATATCGCTGATAAATATTGACCCACACACTAGCATATGTTTTTAATTGTATGATGATTGGCATGTGGTGTGAGAACGCACCCGTCCGAGGATGCTAGCAGTAATGAGTTTTTCTCATCCCCCCCCCCCCCCCCCCAAGGCCCCGACTTGGGACGGTGATGCACAGGGTGGTCGGGCTAGGCGTGCTGTACTTTGCCTTCGCTAGCATCGAAGGAGTGCTCAGGATCACAGGGGTGAGGTGCACACTCACATTAAGTGGATTAAATGTGGATTAAACCAGTTGGATAATCCACACACAGACATGATGTGTGGATCGAATGGGTCTTTGTTAAGGTGTGACTATGAATAATAGGCCTCCTCACTGTAGAAAACGATGACATTGTGAATGAGGAATGTTATAGAGAGATGTTTGTCTTTTCATTTGCTGATCACTATGAGCAGTGTGCGTCCAGATGTTGAACTGTCTGTGTGTTCTTTTTATTATGTGGGTTTCCCCTCACTTAAGGGCGTAGACAGCGGCACACTTATCATAACCCTGATTGTCCTGGCTGTGTTTGACTCCTGTTTCCTCTGGTTCATATCCTTCCAAAATGCCTGTAGCCGTCACTCCATGTGGCCCACTGAAACCTCGGCCATCACAATGCTATGTCTGTTATTTCTGTTAGCATTCCAGGAAACCCCACCCCTCTCTTCTCTTTGGTTGAGCTTGGTGACTGCTGCTGAATATTCTTCCCAAGTTCTTTTCCTCCCTTTTGATCTTCTCATGGGTTTTCGCTTCAGTATAGGAGGGTTTCAATCATGCAATCGGAAGTTCCTCCAAAGAAGTTCAAGCTGCCATCTTGGAACTTCTTGAGCAACAACTTGCGAATAACCAAGCAACCAGTAGTTAAAAAAAAAATACCAAGATGGCGGCTTGGAATGTGCGTGACATCGCACATTGAAACCCTCCTATCGAGGATCTCTTGACTGATCTGCTCCTATTCTGCTTTTCTTTCATTACACCCTCCCTCCGGTCCACCTGTCCCTTCTTTATATCACCTTTCCCTCCATTTCCTCTGCCATCTGTCCTCCATCCTTCCACCCTCAGGCCAAGGACTCTGACCTGGCCTTGCTGGCCAACATCCCCCTGGCTCTGCTTGATTCCTCTCTAAGCTGGTGGATATCCTTTGGTGTAGCTTTCAAACTGGCTCCCCTCTGCCTCTCACCTTCTTCTTATTATTATTTTAAATACTGTGGTTGTAAATAGCATTCCTAACAATGGGTGTGACCTCTGCAAACTCTACTTGGCTGTCACTGAAAAAAATAACATAGTTGACATGAGATGTTCTCCTTTTTTGACAGGTATTAACATAATTTGTCAATGCCTCTTTAAAGAAATCCTTTGTATTGTAAAGTATTTTGTGTCACTGTATATTCTAGGAAAGACTTGATATAAGTGCGAGGCAGAACCATGCTTATTTCTGACTAGTAGTCCAGCTGGTCCTGTCCAGGGAAGACTCACTGAAGCTCAGTGTAGATGTTTAGACCTGCTCTTATCCCACACCGCAGCACTAGGGGAACCAGAAGAATCCACCCTATGACTATCTAACTATGCACTCTATGGACTCTCTTTATCCATTCAGGGCACCAGCGATTGACCAGTGTGCACTATCTATATTGTAGCCTAAAGCTCCATTGTAAAATATGAACATTGCCCCCGCCCTATGCCCTACAGTAGATAATGTCTGATAATATGCTTACCATATATTATAACATGTATAATCCTGATGGAGCAGATCTGTAGGTTATATCAGGAATATATTATCAGTTCATGCATTGTCGTCGCTGTGTTCTCCTTGACTGCCGTGAACATATTTGTCAGTCTGGCACAAACCATCAAGACCCTGAAGCTGCGGAGGAACCCTGTGAAGCTGTCCCTCTACAGACACTTCACCAACACGCTCATCTTCGCTGTCATAGGTCAGTTTGCCCACCGCCTGTCTTTTGCCCTCCCACACCGGCCTATCAGGAGTTTATTTATTATATTATATATTATATTAATTTTGACCTTTTGTGTATTGTTTTAATGGGAAGCAAATGTTCAATACATGATTGCATTCATTTATTTATTTATATCCCTGGCAAGATAATCATTACTGTATGCAATTTCATGTGTTCTTCTGTTCAGCTTCCATTATTTTCATGGTGTGGACAACCAAGAAGTTCAGACTGGCAGAGTGTCAGTCTGTAAGTATACACAGTCAAACTTTGGTGTTTACCTTTACAAACACATTCATATAGCTCCCCTTAAAGGGATCCTTATAGGATCTCTGGGCTGACCTGAGCTCCTCCCTCTGTCAACAGGACTGGATGGAGCTGTGGGTAGAAGATGCCTTCTGGAGGTTTCTGTTCTCTATCATACTGCTGGTCATCATGTTTCTATGGAGACCATCCGCCAACAACCAAAGGTACCGTTGGGAAACCCTTCTTTTTTTGTCGAGAGAGAGAGAGAGAGAGAGAGAGAGAGAGAGAGAGAGAGAGAGAGAGAGAGAGAGAGAGAGAGAGAGAGAGAGAGAGAGAGAGAGAGAGAGAGAGAGAGAGAGAGAGAGAGAGAGAGAGAGAGAGAGAGAGAGAGAGAGAGAGAGAGAGAGAGAGAGAGAGAGAGAGAGAGAGAGAGAGAGAGAGAGAGAGAGAGAGAGAGAGCTATGCCAGTACAAGGTGTGATGTCTACGCGGTCGACTTACTAGCAGACCGAGCCAAATCAAAACTAATCATTTGTCCGATTTTAAAAGCCAAAGACAAGCAGTAGGAGACCGTTGTGTTGTTTTTGTGTTCCCAGGTATGCGTTCACCCCACTGATCGACGATTCAGACGATGAAGAGGAAGTGGAGTTCCTCGCCTCTACCAATCTATGTACGTGGAGTACATTGTCCTAAAATATATTTCCGTAAAGTATTGCATAATGTGAAGTCACGTTTTTGTTCCTCTTTCTCTTTATTCATTTTTGTTTTTGTTCCTAGCGGAGGGGATAAAGTTGAGAGCGGCCAAGAACGAGACGAACGGAACGGCGAAGCCTTCGTCCGCCGCCGCGGTCAGTAGCCTCGGTCACCACCCCACCTTCATCATGCTCACGCTGTTCATCTTTGAATTAGAGCCCGACCGATACTGGATTTTAGGGGCCGATACCGATGTTAGGGAGTCAAAAATGACCAATTATAGATGGCGGATATTCAAACTATTTCGGCCGTTATTTGATATATATATTATGGTATCCTGGGGGGCGGGGGGGGCGGGGGGGGGCTGCTGCTGCTCTTTGGGATTTGCTGCTCATCCTCCAGCAATGCTTCGGGCAACATCACATTAAAATCATGAGCTAAAGGATCCAATTACCTGTATGGGGAGGAGCTATTAACCTTCACACATAACATGATGTTAAACTCAGTGTTGGGAGTGTTTACGTGGACGTGCTCAGGTAAAGCATTTAGAGGTTCAACCACCACAGTAGAGGATTTATAAAGAGGTAATAACATTTATAGATCTACACCATTTCTAAAGTTTTCATATCAGCGCATATCGGCAAACATATACACCGACACAATATATTGTGATAGGCCAATATCGCACGATAAAAGGCCAAACGGTCGGGCTCTAGTCTGAATCTCTCTTCACAGCTGTGGTTCCGTGGATGGATCATACTCCTGCATAAGCCAACAGATGGCAGTGTTTCACCTTTTTCTCTTGTTCTTTTCTTGATGTTTGACACAACCAGGAGGAAGACCTGAAGTGGGTGGAGGATAACATTCCGAGCTCCCTTACAGATGTGTAAGCATCCTATTTATATTTCTTGAATCCCAGCAAAGCCTTTCCTTACACGAGAGCATGGGTAGACTCGAATCCCCTGATAACTATCTTTTTTTGTGTCTGTTGCAGAGCTCTGCCGGTTCTGCTGGATTCTGATGAGGTATGCATCGTATTATTACTCATAAATGCACGTAAACAGAGTGGGAATATGTTTCCAAACGAGACCAAAGCTGAACCACAGCCAGTAAACTGGGAAAGGGAACCCCTGTGTGTGATGGAAGCATGCCCAGACATTTCTGGGCAATTTCTTTAATAAAGTAAAGCGGATGGTGATTGAATTGTTAATATATTATTGGTTAACTTTTTTTTGTTTTAAACTCTCGCACATAATGACGACATCCGTTTTTATGATTTTCTTTTTCAGGAGATCATGACCACCAAGTATGAGATGTCCAAGATGGAGTGAACATGAAACGTTCGCCCCCCCCCCCCAGCCTCAAGATGGCCCCGCATCAGAGGGAGGTTCCAGCACAAGCGGTAGTCTGACGGGGTGTCTCCGTCCCGTTAAGGGTTGTTCACGTTCTTTCTCTTTTGTTTTCCTGTTAATGTGAGACGGCGCTCAGTCATTCCTTCCGGTTCTCCCGATAGGCCGATGGGGCCGCTTGTTGCACTCTTACTGGGTGAGACCCGTGCTTGGTTTCAACGAGGTGAGCTCACCATTGTTTCTCTGCACCTTGACATTCAGAGAGAGCAGACATTGGCCTTTGTGGTGAGCCTCTCCTCCAGCGATGGGAGACGGATCTCTGAAGGGTCTTGTCTCCGGGACCAAACGTCTCCTCTCGTATCTCTGCTGCAATCGACCTCGGCTTTACTTGGTGTTTGGAGCGTCAGCGGTTGTGTGTTAACAGATTTATTTATTTCTGTTTTTGCGTGTGTGTGTGTGAATTTATATCCAATCTAAGAATGAGTAGCTGACCACATGCATGAACTCTAGTTAAGGATTATACATCTTTTGGTTTTGTTTGTATAGTTTTATATGGTGTCCTATACAGTAATGTATGTCACCGTAGGAATGGTGACAGAGCTGCATTGAAGTGGGATGTATACAGTATTGGAGATTAAAATTGCAACAATGGAGACATGTAAGGAATGGATGTAGTGGTTTTTTTAAGTGCTTTTTTTAAATGAATATATTGGCCCACAAACTCTTTATTTCAATAAAAGCTATTGTTTCATGTTGTTTAAGTTGAGGTACACTTTTGAAAAGGGCTTGTTTTCAAAATAAGTTTAATAGATAATAAGACAAAAGTGTCATATTATAGGAAAGCAAGCTAAGACGTAGCCAAGAGTCCTGAAGTACTTTTTTCAACCTACAGTGAACATGACTACATTTAGCACGCTATTCTTAAACAAACCTAAAACTGAGCTAATGTCCAGGCCATTGTGGAAATCTGGTGGGAATATTATATTGCTTTTATTTATTTGTGTTTTAAGTGTACCTAATTGTGAGGGCCTTTTTAGTTTGAGTAATGTTTACTCTAAATGTATATGAATGTGTGTTCCCCTTTGGTGGATTATTTGACTCGCGCTGTAAAATGCAGTAAATGTCACTTTTTTGGAATGATCTCTTTTCTTTTCTGGAAAAAAAACCCTCCTTGTGGTGGATTCTTAAACGTTTTTCTCCCCGTCATATTAGTTCTACGTTTGTGGCGTGCGACTCCAGCGGCCCCGGCTGGCTCCTGGCTCTGTGCAACAGGTCCAAGTTATAGCACATTGTCGTCGCCATGGTTTTACAATGTAGTTATTAAGATTCCTGTGTTTTCTATAAATCGAAATATGTGAAAGAAACCTGGAATAATCGCGTTTATGATGGCAAAGTGCTATTTTCTTTTCTCCCCCCTCTGGGTTGATGTATGGCAGTCTGCCCTGGACGGTTGATTATTTGTACAGATGGGCTTTGGCTCCATCCTGGTCTTTCCAAGTTGCACAGGTGGAGAGGTGTCTGAATTCTGGGACTTTTTCTATTCAGGGGGTTCTTGAACTTTCCCTTCTCTTTAATTCCCTCCAGATCGGAGCCTCTCCGCAACCAAATTGTGTTATGAGTTACAGGGGTTCCATTTCTCTTACGTTTTCAATAAAATCTATATTTTTACTTACATTTGTGCCCTGTTCCTCTGTGCAAAATGTAACGTGGGTGATGTCTCACAAACAGATTATATGTGTAATGCTACAAAAAGAGGTGGCAGAAATAATGACAAACTAGTATATAAACGTCGGAAATAAACTAAACCTATGAAAATATTGTGACCACAATACAGTATGGTTATACCAAAGATGATGTGAAAGCAGCATGTGAAACGATGCGACTTTAATGGAATGAATTGGGAAAATGTAGATCATGCCTCCATTCTTTCATGCGCTCACTGTTTAGTAATGAACAGCTCCTTCAGCTCTTTTAGCCTCACTGTCCAGTAATGAACAGCTCCTTCAGCTCTTTTAGCCTCACTGTCCAGTAATGAACAGCTCCTTCAGCTCTTTTAGCGTCGCTGTCCAGTAATGAACAGCTCCTTCAGCTCTTTTAGCCTCACTGTCCAGTAATGAACAGCTCCTTCAGCTCTTTTAGCCTCACTGTCCAGTAATGAACAGCTCCTTCAGCTCTTTTAGCCTCACTGTCCAGTAATGAACAGCTCCTTCAGCTCTTTTAGCCTCACTGTCCAGTAATGAACAGCTCCTTCAGCTCTTTTAGCCTGTGGGCTGAAGTTCATCCAGGTGACCTTCAACTCACTGTTTTAAGGCCATAGTTATGAAATCAGCGTTAAACCAACCAGATCCCTGGTATTTAGGGCCCCAGGAATGTTGAGCTGGATTCAAGCAACCCAATAAACACAGTATAAATATTGTTTTATATAGCCACTACTACTACGAGTTGTTTGACTAATTATGGCCCACCTTGACCATGATACAAATCTTTGTTTCTCTTCTTTGCTCTCAAACAATTGTTTGTATGATTTTACCCCACATTAAAGGGTCTTAGGTGACCCCTACCCTTTCCTGCAGAATATGTTTTGTTCACTTTTCACACTTGCATTCCAAACCAACCAACCCGTCCCACTGACAAAATATGCCTCCATTTTATTTTCATAGGGGTTCATAAGGAGCAGGAAAGAGAGGGTAGAGCTTCTAGCGTTTCACTTTGAAAGGGCTCATGGATTTACGTATGGCTTTCCAGGTAGGCAAAGCAAGAAGATGTTTTTCCAGGACTACACCGTACAGCTCATGGCGTGGCAATGCCCTTGGAATCCAGAGAATTTGGAATGTGGAGATTTTTTTTCATGAAAAGGTCCTTATATGTGTCACTCGATACCATCAAAATGTGTTCCCAGGACAGTTTTGAAAAAATGACCCCAGTAGGACCTCGGAGGGGATTCTTTTTTTTTGGTTCACAGCTCATGTTTGAGAATCAATATTAATTTGAACATTGATGAAATGCAGTGGGATAACAGTTCAATTTATTAGAATGTCAGTTAACACTTCTTAAAGGAAAGACTGACGAATCATTTTGAACGCAAAAGTAACACTCTTAATTTTGACTAAACCGCACTGCTACGGGCACGCCGCCAGACAGACAGACGGTCAGGACAGAACGGGATGGCAGAAGAATTTCTGAGGAAGTCAGTTGTTTGTATTTGCAGATCAGATGTTGGGAGAGATTGCTGATTTGGCAGACCTGTCAAGAGATTGTATTGTTCATTTTAACCGAATGTCTCCATAAATAAATGTTCTGCTCGATTGCGACAATAGGGTAGGGACAATTTACTCTACACTTGACATTGGTGCAAACTAAGTACTTAGCTTCCCTACTAAAAACTATACCTATGACTTGTAGCATGTGGCATTGTCCCTATTATTATCATCTGCTGGGCTCAGATCTCTTTGAACATGTGTGCAACAAACATCTTTAGCACAGACACTTTACACACATTGTGTTGTATACGAAGATAGAAGAGGAAGAGAAAAGATGACTAGGCCGCATGTGGTGAACATTAACATATTCTCTTTCTCCCAAAAATACATTAGCGAAGAAAAAAACCAGACAAATGTGTTTTTCATATTATGATGGCTATTATCATCTACATAAAAAAAACACTGAGGTTTTTCTTTCATTTCTCAGACCGTCAATGATTGTGGCTTTGACTGGGGAATGTTGAATTCAGAACCAACATTCCTGTCTTCATACATTGGGAAAGCCATGCTTCCCATAAAGCCAAGCAGTGTTTATTTAGAATCTGTGATTGGCTAGGCATGGCTGCGATAGCCATCCTAGTGCTGGTTATTCTTAAAAAGGCATATGTAATGGATTTAGATGGAAAGTCGCAGCAAATCCCGGGAGTAATTTAGAAACATACTGTCGAACATCAAGTGAGGCAGTTTGAATAAACAAGGACTGAAGTCTCGATCCACAGCTTTATTTTTAGTTCAGGAGAAATAGTTATGGAGATTCATTAAAATACCAGCTATATTTTGTAGTGCTCTGTCAAATCAAGGATAGAGAACGGTGTAATAACACAATGTCTTGATAACTTACGGTATATAAAAACATAGTAAAACATGACCATGTACAGGTGCTTTTACTGTTCCAAACTGTTAATACGAATGACTTCTTTGACAAAAGCAAAAACAAATTACAAACAGTGAGAAAGAAGATACACCCAAATGCATATATTGAAATTGACAAAACCAACAATAATATTTCCAATAAATAAGAACTATTGCGGTTCTAATGTCTAATAGGGATTTGTGACTGTTTGGCGAAGAAGCTAGGGTAGTGCATTAATTGGGGCGAATGCTAAGCGACGCAGAAATCCTTGAAGATTGGCCCAAAACAAACACAGACGAGAATCTTCAACAGCAAAAATACATAATCAACCTTCTTTCTCTGAACCACTCAATCCAACTCTCTTACAATGATCCACAACACAAATTGGTTACGGCACACCGCTCTCTCTTTCAGTACCGGACACCCTTCTCCAAGCCCCAAAGCATTCATGCAATGGCACTCAAATGAAACAGCTTGTCGACGGCCAACTCAAGGTAACCGAAGCAACGTCACGTTCAACGATCCGATCGGCATCAATAGGCTCAGTGTCTGTTTCATACTCTGTTTTTTTTGTTTTTTGAATAATATATTTGTCATATTTATTTCTTCCACTCTATCTTCTCTCAAGTCCTCGCCCTCTCCTGGGCTCCTGACCCACCCCCCTGTTCAGAAGCTGTAAGGGGAGACCAGCACGTGGACCTTGGCCACGTGCTTGGCCTGGAAGGTGCGCTCGCTGTACTCGGACATGTCCACGTCCACGCTGAGGTCCAGCGGCCCGCGCAGCTGCTGCACCAGGAGCAGCTCGCCCGTCTGCCGGTCCGAGCGCTGCATGACGAAGGTGCCGCGCGCGTTGCCCCCGACGATGCCGAAGCGAAGGCTGTCGGGCCCGGTGCGGCCGGGGGCGGTGGCGGTGGCCATGCGGAACAGTGTGGCGGGGGTCTTCAGGTTGGAGGGCAGGGACAGGTAGTGGAAGGACACCGTCTTGGGCGCCAGGTGGCATGGCCGACTGTCCACGGGACAGGGGTTCCTCTCGCATTGGCTGGGGGCAGAAATACACAGACGTCACAATAACACAGGCGTGGCTATACAGACGCGGATGCTGTCGGTTGGTAGGATTAAACCGCGCTTGCTCGTGTTGTTGGCGAGAGAGCTGCAGGGATTCGTACAATAAGCGAACGTGTATCTGGTTTAGATCTGTGGTTTTAGAACTCTTTGCCCCAAAAATTGAATCATTTATATTGAGGATTGTCCACCACAAAAGTTGAAATAGAGTTTTGCTCATGTGGTACTGCAGCCATAAGTCTTCTTTACCAAATTGTCCTCGTCATATCTATGAACCCCACACGCACGCACACACACACTTTCCACACACACATGGGCAATGTAGAACCTCCAAAGAGCCTGGTGCTCAGAGGTGGGAGGAGACAGGAGCGTCCAGACATGACAGAACCTATGCACACACACACACACAGAAGAACATGGACACGCCACTCAGTGTCCTGGTGCCGGTCCGGGAACCCTACCCAGGCATATGGAGCTAGGATGGCAGCACTGCACCGCCTAGCCCTACGTGTGCATTGTTAACTTCTGACAATTTGACAAAATGGTGGACGACAGAAAATACAAATAAAAAGGTCTTCCTATTTGATTAGAGTCCGTCCGCACACTCCTCTGTGTGCACTCTGACTCTACAACCCGCCCTCCCCCCATATATTTCATTTTATAATATTAATACTAATCTATTTTACACAAGTCCAGGCATTCTCCCAGTTACAGATTTTCCCAACATATGTTGACCCGCTCTACTGGCAGTATGACTGCATCTGACCTCATAGACGCTTCACTGGGAATAGACAGTGCTGCGTTTCATGCCCTTAAATGAGGCAGTTTGTGAATAACTGGCGACTGCAGGTGTAAAAACGAAGCCAAGGGTGCTTGAGAGATTATGATGACTCTGGCGATCGTTGACTATGACTTAAGGCTTGCAAAACATGTGTCGAATACATTAAGAGATTGAAAAAGAGGTTTGCGTTCAATTTAATTCACAGATATGCTGATACTCAGGTTGGATTGTCAGGAAAGACGAAAGTCAAGATGATGTTGAAGAGCCTTGCTAATAATTCACTGTGCTTCGATGACACTGAGCTTTCTGTCTGTCATTACTATTAACATTGTGAGCATGTACTTTGTAAAGCACGGTATGTTACTCCAATTGATTTAAGGATACAGCTACACATAGAAAATACGATAATTACCCCCCCCCCCCCCCCCCCCCCAAAATAAAAGAAAAGAAAACTGCAAACACACAAAATGCGTGGAGAGCTAATCGTTCATAAAGCAGGGAGGGCCTAGCATCCACTCACAGGGGAGACGTCTTGACGTAGCTGATGTTGCCATGGCCAGCGGGACACTCAGGGCTGACACACTGGAAGCCCCCCCCCGTGTTGATGCACGTGGTCCCTCGGCTGCAGTTGTGCTGCTGGCTCAGACACTCGTCCACATCTGGAGGAAAAACAGAAGGGAAAAAGCATGGATGAGGTAGCAGGGGAGGAGGAAGGAGGAAGGAGGAGAGGAGAGGAGAGGAGAGGAGAGGAGAGGAGAGGAGAGGAGAGGAGAGGAGAGGAGAGGAGAGGAGAGGAGAGGAGGAGGAGGGAGGAAGGAGTTAGGAGGTAGGAGGTAGGAGGGAAGAGGAGAGCGGAGAAGAAAAGAAGGAAAAGGGGAGATGGGTGAAGAGAGGAGAGGAGAGGAGAGGAGAGGAGAGGAGAGGAGAGGAGAGGAGAGGAGAGGAGAGAGGATAGTTGAGTGGGGGGAGAGGAGAGAAGAGCGAAGGGGAGAAGAGAAGGAAGCAGAAGGGGAGAGGAGGTACAGATGAGAGAAGGGAGAGAAAAGAGGGGAAGGAAGTCGAAAAGAAGTGGAGAGGAGAAGAGTGGAGGTTGGCCTGACTGAATCCCTGCTTCCTGGTTACCACTGCCCCAGCACGGCGGCACTGTGCTATGATTGTTTATTTGGATTTTTAGTTGAACCCCCCACTACACACACACACACACACACACACACACACACACACACACACACACACACACACACACACACACACACACACACACACACACACACACACACACACACACACACACACACACACACACACACACACACACACACACACACACACACACACACACACACAGTTGCGTGCACACCTCAGGTCCTCCAGATTGTTTTTCCTGGGAAGCGGTGAGCTCATTTGTTCCGCTGGCAAGCAGAATGAACTCAGGGGGTACATAATGATAGCAACACCAGCCGCGGTTGGCGGACAAACTACTGCTGCACAGGAGCCTCAGGAACCACACTACAAACTCTTCTCCTGCTCCTTGTGTACACCATGGTGATCCAATGGTTTTCGACCAACACCTGTTGTCCTCATGAACCAGCGGGATCCTTCAACCCGTATGCCTGTGAATGGGCCTTTGTCCCCTCCTGTCAAGACTCCTACCCACTAGGCGACACGATTTGGGCTGAAGTCGGCTCTGATTGTCGTGAAGTGTGTCTCAAGACAAGCAATTTCGCCCCCCCCCCCCTGTAGAGTCAGGAGGGCAAAGATTTATTCAAATCGGTTTGATATTATCGGGCCTGACTTGCGTAGCGTGAGGGGGGGGGGGGGGGGGACTGAGACTGAAATCTGAAATTACTACGGCAACAGGCAATGGGAGGAATCAATTTGCCCATTCCTCGTAATGGATGACCCACAAATCTGGTGGATATAATGTTGACAATCCGACATCAAACCATGATTTTCCTCCTTGTAATTTTCAATGGCTTGAACTGCTGTCTTTTTTGTCGAATCCCTGAAGAAGAACAGGCTTGAAACGGTCCTTGAAACGTTCGTTCCAGTAGAAATGACGGCACCATTCATTAGAGGTGTCGTCAAATCCAGCGGCTATCGTAAAAATATACCTCGCAGACCTCATTCCCGCCTACGTGAGTGGACGTGTTCCCGCGGGATTTGCAGAGTTTTCTGAGACCACCAGAGAACCTGGTAGCAGAGTCTTCATGTGAGAAACCCCCAGCCCCCCCACCCCCAACCCCCCCACCCCCTGCATGTACCCAGTGGACTAGTGTGGACCACCGACCCAACGGCAAGCCAAGACTGATCGCCAAGACCAGTCGTGTAGCGTGCACTGCCGAAGTCGGCCCCCAACTTAAAAAGTCGCCCAGTGGGTCCGGGGACTTCACTCACCTTCGCAGCTCCGCCCATCTAGGAGGAGCTTGTAGCCGCTGGGACAGGCGCAGTGGTAGGAACCCGGGACGTTCACACACTCGTGGATGCAGAGCTTCCCGCCTTGGTCCAGTCGGTACACCTCACACTCATTCACGTCTGAGAAGGCAGGGGGAAGGATAAGCGATGAGCATGCGTACACATATGTACACACACAGACACACACAGACACAGACACAGACAGACACACAAACACACACACACACACAGACACACAAACACACACACACGCAAACACACACTCACACACACACACACACACATACATACACACACACACACACCACTACACTGGATAAATGTCCATAACGACAATAGCACAAAATGTGGAGAAAACACAAAAGACAAACTAAAATATGTTAATAAATAAGTGCGTTATGTATGTTAATCTCTGAGGGATATGCATGTACACACAATCCTCATACAACGCTGGACAAATGCGTCCATAACCACAGCGGTACAGTCGGGATATGTGTTGTGTTGTTATGTACGATGTCCACGGCGCACCCTGGCAGATGGAGCTGTCGGAGGTGCCGCTCATGTGGAAGCCTGCGTCGCAGCTGCAGTGCTGGGCCTGGTCCACCTTGGCACAGCGCGGCTGTCGGCTGAACGCCGGGTCGTTCACGACACTCCACTCGGGCGGGGCTGCGACCGCGGGAGAGGGAACGCAGAAGAGGTCGGACAGGTAAACAGGCACACAGCTATAAAGAAAATAGGTTGCTAAAAGAACAAAGACTTTATATGCATTCAAGACATTGAATGACAATGAAATCCTGAAAAATGCAGTTATTCAGGAAAAACACGGAAAAGTAATCAACCGTGGATTACAAATGCAGTTACCAGATTCTTCCAAAGTAAAATCCATGTCTCTGTTTCTGACGAAATGGAGGAGGAGTTCACCTGTCTGGGTTTGGTGCTGGCATTGAGACCCACTCCAGTTTACGAGGCAGGTGCACTTGTACTGGTTGACTCCCTCCACACAGGTACCCCCGTTCTGGCAGGGGTTGCTCCCACACTCGCTCACATCTGGGGGGACAGAGGGAACCAGACCTCTCGTAAATGGGAAGATGATAAACTCAGGTATAAGGTAGGAAACCAGGCTGGACGACCAACAGTAGTCCACTAACATAAACGTTAGCAAATGTTATCAATTGCAGTGGTGTGTGGTTTGAATGCTGGATGACTTTCTGGTTGTTGCAACTGACACGCAGCAGGCTGGTGCACAGCGTCTCCCTTGTAAGGGAAGATGGAGGGTGTGAATGAGATTACTGTAAGCCCCTTCGTGCCAGCGAGAGTTGGCAAACTCAGGTGTGAGAACCAGTAATGAAGACGAAGGATGAGAGACCGGTCATTCATACAGTGTCATTAACCGTTTCTTTGTCTTTGGGTAGAGTTACTTCGGTGGAATCCAGAAAGATACGTAAGAGTGATTGGCAGCCAGTGTGTAGCGTGAGTGTAAACCACTCCTTCAAAACAAGATGAAACGATAATCCTTATAAGTAATTTGTTCTCTCTTTAATGCCAATCCTAGAGCTCATACACAAAGAGGCCTTTTTTTGGAAGTTTTGAAGTGCAAACTGCAAATGCAGTTAACAGAGCCATTACCCCACGATTGTTTTAAGACTAACATTGAACAAATTAAAAAAGATTCAAGCTGCTTCTCTCTATCACTATAAAAGTATGAAAGACTTGGATAGTAAAATGTAATGTGGGATGAATATATGGTCATTACAGAGAAGGGTTGACATAGGTTTGGATCAGATGGTTCACCCACATTACAGCTTCAACACATCACATTATGACCAATGCCCCCTTCCAAATGCATGGCTTTTCAGGAAGTGTTAATAACTGATACTGATATAGCTGTGGATAATACAACATTTGACTACTATACTTCAAGAGTCTAGAGTCAAGAGTTTTTTCACTCCAGTTTGCTTAGAGTGGGACATTTTTGGAAAATAACCTTGGAACGGCTGCCCCCAAACTCTGTTTGCTTAAACATTAGGTAAAGCTTCTTGGAACCTTGCAGATGATCTAAAGTGTGATGACTGAAGGAACAAGCCATAGCACCCAGTGTGGCCAAAGCTTTAGGTCTAAATCCACAGATATTAAATGACCCCTTGTTTGTTTGACTTCCTCGGCAGTTGACATAAGACCATAACATGTATAGGGCCAATTCAGTCTACTGGTTATTTTTAAACTAGGATGGAAATGTGTGTTTTTTTTCCACACTCCTACCGTTAGTGCTTTTTCAAGTAAGACTAATATAAGACGTTCTATAGGCCTACTGCGTTTCAAGCACAGAGATAATACTGTGCAGAAGGCTCTTTTTTGTTTGCTTTTAATACGTTAACGTCAACAAAGAAGTGTACGTGCATGTGCTGTTTGGTGGAATTTCTGGAGGAATGTTGGTACTGAACTCCCCCCCCCCCCCCGTCCGTCCGTCCGTCCGTCCGTCCCTCGCAATGCTAGCCATCAACAGCATGCTTAGCATACTTGCATGCTCACAGACCATGGAGCTCCCCTGGGTAGAATGAGTGAAATGTACCCATGTCTATGGGGCTGGGGGGGAAGGGGGGGGGGGACCCTGTCAAAGTCCCCCAGGTAACCTGACCAGCGTCTAGTTATCTTACAGTACCCGGGACAACTGATTCTGTTCATGGCGAGCACAGGGAGAAACAGGGAGAGGTAAGGCAGCGCCACCGCGCAGGAATGCTGTACAGGTGTTTTCCTATGTTCCGAGACATTTAATGCCACTTTAACGAGGGTGTCATTCAGTATGGCTCGGAGACGCGGCCGTCCCCAAAGAATGGACCTTTTCTTTCGCTCCTCGCCTTATCCTGTTTGTGCGTGGATCTCCCTGGGGGGGGATTGCGGCCCACTGACTCATTCCAGCCTGGCATTTAGGGATTCCTGAGCCAAGGTCATCCTGAATGGGTGTGTGGGTATTCTCTGGCCCCGAATAAAGCTTCGTAATGCGGCAGACAAGGCATTCCATCCACCTATTGATGGTGAGGTGGCAATGGATACAGGCTGGCTGTCTTCGGGATGGATGCGTGGGAGTGTGTGTGTGTGTGTGTGTGTATGTGTGTTTTTGTGTGTGTGCGTGCATGTGCGTGTGTGTGCGTGCGTGCATGTAAAATGCACATGTTTGGGTCTCATTGTAACGATGCTCTTTGCATAAATATATTCCTACTGTAACATGATAGAAATCCACATGGCACGATCGATTTTCTTTGGGTCGTCTATACGAGATGACCGTATCAGACATGGTCATCGCTGGTGAACGGGGGAGCCGCACAAGCTCTGTAAAAGTGTTCATTTTGGTTCTAAGGGCCCGGTACCTTTACAGAGGGTGCTGGCACCGCTCCAGCTGCCGTTCTCCTGGCACACGCGCGTCCCGGTGCCCACCAGGCGGTAACCATGGGAACAGGAGAAGTGGACCTCGTGTCCCACGACGTACTTGGAGCCAAACTTCTTGCCGTGGACCGGGGCCTCCAGGGTCGGGCACGTGGTGGGGGCTGAGAGACACAGAGAGAGAGAGAGAGAGAGAGAGAGAGAGAGAGAGAGAGAGAGAGAGAGAGAGAGAGAGAGAGAGAACATGAGCAGGGAGGTGAATCCCATTTGTATTAAGTCTCCCAGCACCCTGTGGTATTCCCAGCCCCAGGATATACATGTGTTGCTGGGAGACTTATTACACATGTAAGTGTATTAATATGTGTATTAAGTCTCCCAGCGTCCTCTGGTATTCCCTGCCCCAGCATATGCGCATGTTGCTGGAGTGATGGAGGGCCTTCATGGGAAACGACTGTCCAAAATACCTCTCTTCCAAATGCCAGCGGAGAACAGGAGAGAACAATTTGTGATTAGGGTTGAGCCCTATCAGATCGGAACCGCCCCAGTGGAAGAATATATTACATGCTTGAAACGATCTCCACATTGCGTGCATATTTTTTAATCAACTCAAAGTAGTGAAGATATTATCTGGACGTTAAGCTCCCATTGCATGCGCAATCATCAAGGAGGATGTTAGGATTACATGCAAGGAAAACAAAGAAATACTGGCTGACGATCCAGTCAGACAATTTTGTTATGATGGGGAATGCTGTTGGTATGAACTGTGTTGACCAGTCTCTAGGAGACGTTAAAGACAATGAAGATGTGGGAATGTGTGGGTGTATGGAATGAATCTGCGCTTATTGTTATTGAGCTAATCAAACCAATGTATTCGTTTAGGTGGTTAGTGGTTATAGCCACCTTGAATACATGGTGACTTTAAAAAGACCAGCTAGTTATATACTCCAGTTTTTACTGAAAAGTAGTGTCAAGAAGAGAAAGACACAGTCTTGAACCGGGAAAGAAATACTTGATCTTCAGCCAAAGAGGGACGCATGAATTGGTCTCCAAACTTAGAGTTATATTAAGAAATAAGAAAAGCTGGGCAAAACGGTTTCACTCTTCCTTTTATCTTTTTTATTTTATTGAGCCTTGGATCCAATGAAAACCAAGACAGATCCGGCTCTTCTCTTCCTGCCAAGACTCGTCCGCATAGCTATGGGGTGGATTGGTCTGACACCAGAGAACGTCTCGTAGCCTTGGTTACTGCTGCCAAACGACACAACCCTGCTTCCTCTTAGGTCTGCTGTCAGTGCTCAGCTGTGTAAACGAGCGCGCTCTGTTGGGTGGATCTGGATAATCCCGTAATGGCAAAAGGAAGCCATTTTTGTTCAGTGCATATTTTACGGCTGCTGTTGGATCCCAAACGACAGAACGCAAACTGAGCATTGTAAATTATATGAATATTTGACATAATATATAAC
Source organism: Lota lota (assembly GCA_026745465.1). Taxonomy (NCBI): domain Eukaryota; kingdom Metazoa; phylum Chordata; class Actinopteri; order Gadiformes; family Lotidae; genus Lota; species Lota lota. The sequence continues at coordinate 689,534 of JACYXH010000484.1, read as the reverse complement.
AATGAAATCAATTATTTAAAAGCTAAACCCTTTCAATCTGTGTAGACAGACATGTAATTGAACAGATATTCAACCAGTTAATAAATTAGATAGTAAATATATATGTATATATTCCATTTGGTGGATGCTTTAATCCAAAGGGTCTTGCAATACCATGAGTGCATTCTTCCCAAGTGGGAATGGAGCCCCTAACCCTGGCAGTGTTAATGCCATGCTCATCGAGCTCAGGTAGAGTTTGTGGCCCTATATATGGGGGTCCATTTAAGTTTGCATTCAATTAACATCTTATCCACAACTTTTTATAATTATACGCTTTGTATAAAAATCTACGGAATACAGTGTTAGAAACGTAATGGAATGTTGTTCAAATGTTTGTTACTGTCATACTGTTGGAAAAACATATTAAATCTTCCCATTGTTTCAAAAAGGTTTAGATGATGACATTATTCTGCGTATACATCGGTATGGACTGGACTGATCACCTGCAGACTGGTCTGCTTGGGGCAGCTTGGACACTGAGTTCTGCAGGGTCACCAGCTTGGACTTCATGATGCGCAGGCCCTCTGTGAATCTCATCTCCTGGCCCTTCAGAAACTTCTCCATCTGACGGAGAACCCCAACGACCTGGTGCTTATCCATACAGCTCTATAAATAAAATGAAAACAGCGGGAAAACATGTCGAAAGGGATTTGCATCAAAGCCCTTTAATTGGCCGACTTTTCGGGGCAAGAGAAATTAACTTAAAAAAAACGGAACATGACTTCAGAAAGGGTTTTAGAGCGAGCACACCACAAAATGAGGAACATGAAAGTAGCCAACAGAACATAACGTGCAGCTGCGTAGGCTGAGGTAACCGGATCAGAAGCCAGCTTCTTAATTAGTGTGGTTCCAGAGCAAACACACTGTTGTATCTTGTGTCCTGTTCCTCTTTTCCTTCTTAATAATAGTATCCCGCCTGATATTCTAGAGCTACCACCCAATTATTGAGGTATATATTCACCAGTTATGGATACCGAATCAATAGCAAAATGTTGGGCCCCATAGGACGCAGTGCGCACGTAATTATTTCTTTTCTTTTAGTTTCTGAGTTATTAAGGGAAATGTGTGATTTGCCGACTTTGCAAATCCTCATAGGAATACATTGGAAAGTTTCCCTATGGTACCCCATTTAATTGTTCAATGGATAGGGAGAGTTCATGGGTCAGAGGTCACAGTATTTGGCGAACACAAAGAACCCCACAGTAAGTAGTGGTCAAAAGGTTTGTTAGCACTTTGGCTCGTTGGTAAGCTCTCATGCTAAGAGGCATAAGGTTGTGGGTTCAAGCCTTACAGTGACTAGTATTAGTAGTATGATTGATTAGACTTGCAAAGATATTGGGAATCAAACTTTCTTCTGGGAGTCAAACACACTTGCCACTAGGCTATCAAGTCAGTTCTAGGGTTATGTAGTATTCTACTTCATATATTTTGTATCGATAACATATACTTATTAGAGTAACTGATCACTATTAAGAGTAACTGACTTATAATCAAATTTGGTACCATTCTGCTTGGACTCGAACACACTTGCCACTAAGCTATGAAGTCAGTAAGGTTTGTTTGTTACTCTACTTGATATATGTTGTATAGCTAGATAGATACCTGCTAAATAGAGCACATACCTTCGATGTAAGTGCATGACGATCTGGGCCAGATGCAACCACGTTATTTAAATATAATTTCATCCTCAACACTGCATAATAAATTACTGTACCACATCATGTACACATTGGGGCAAATTCACGTGATGTTGCTTTGTCCTAAAGACACTCCCTCTCTCCCTTTCTCTCTCTCTCTCTCTCTCTCTCTCTCTCTCTCTCTCTCTCTCTCACTCTCTCTCTCTCTCTCATACTTTCAACTTTCACCTCCTACCTCCAGCAGCAATTACTTTCTAGCTTCACCACAATGGCAACACACAGCTGGACAAAAGCTGTTTGGCAGATGTCTGTTAGATCCTGGTCCAGAACACTGGTTATCTGTATATTTTGCATGGCAGTAGAAGGTACAGAGTGAAAAGGCTTGTTGAATAACAAATCCCTAGTCTCTAGTAGACTTGGGAGCCTTGGACAGACTACGGTAAATTACTTGAGTGGAAAAGCTCGATAAGCCATTCCAAAGTTCCCTCTGAGGAAAGCTCCTAATCCTTTCCTGAAAAAGTGTATTACACACAAGCTAATTGGAAGAAATGCCCTAACAACATGTGTGTGTGGGGGGGGGGGGGGGGGGGGGGGGGGGGTAAAAAGAAGAAATTATCTCGAGGGATGTTTCTCTTTGGCTGCATACCCCCAACAAATATACTAGTATGCCTACTGACAATACAAACAGTACAGTAGGCTACTGACAATATACCAAACAATACAGAGAAAATATCGTTTTTTCGTATCGTCAGCTAAAAATAGGAAACATATACCTGTGCTGTGCAGTACTGACAATATAGCAAACATATATGTAGGCAGTACTGACATCACTGCATATGTGGAAACATTACTGCATATAATATGACAACTAGGTCCAGGCATGCGCGCACACACACACACACACACACACACACACACACACACACACACACACACACACACACACACACACACACACACACACATACAACACACACAACACACACACACACACACACAAATACACACACCACGTTCAAGTAATCCCACAGTATACAGTAATAGTAATATATTACCATACACCCAAGTTAATACATTTAGCTATAAGTTACTTTGCACTTTATAATAAACACTATAGACCTCCGTGTGCTTTTTTTCAAATCTACTAACAATTTATTAAATAATAATGAATGCAACATTATACACTTGTAATGTAAAGTCTACTGACCTGAACAGCACCATGGCAGTTGTAGACTGCGGCCAGACAGAGAATAAGCATACAGTTGAAACGATAAAGCGGCAGTACCATCTCCAATGTTGTGCAGTTACACTAATATGATGAGAAACTGCTTAGAACTTATTCCAAGATTTGAACGTCGTCAGGTAGTCTACTGAAGAAAAGAAAATCCCAATAAATGTTGATCAAGCCAGTCGATACATTTAGCCAGGTCGAGGTTAGGAGCGCTGGAAGTTTGCAGTCAAACTTGAGAAGATGCTCATCAGGTGCGTGAGGTACAGAGATGCAGTTCAGTGTCCGAGCTCCACAGCTCCAGATCTCCTCGCCACCTAGGCTTCCTAGTTATAATCCCTCCCACTGAGCGAGTCTTCCACTATTTAGCCGCGTTTCCAAGTGAAAAGTGAAATCGCGTCCATTATTAGGCCATGCTTAGCAGCAAGCGAATAAGAAGCCGTTCGCATTGCATATATAAGGGTTATCTGATTATATTAAACGGCGATAAACTCACCAATATTGCATCTCTACGGACAGATTGGGTCATCTTTTTGTATCGGCATGCCTTTGATTTCATAAAAATCAACGTTTGTCATGTATGACCAACTTTCATTTACATTTTTCAAAGTTTTCTACAGTGATTGAACTCTTCAGACTTATTGACAGAAAGTTGCAATTACAAGACACACACATATTTTTGTCAACCCAGCTCAGAGTTTGTTAGAGTTACTCTATTGCACACTGTTGTTCATAGTTTTGTAGCAAAAAGTGAAGTTGATTTTCCTTAATACCACATGGATCCTTAATTTAGTGGCGCATGTAGGCCTATTGGTCTGTTTAATGGTACTGTTTAATGGTACTAGCGTGTTGATTAAATTTATATTTATTTTTCAATCTTGTTTGTGTGGGATATTATACATTCTTTCCAAATGAGACGAATCACTAAACATACCAAATTGAACTATGTCCCCTATAAGTTGTTTTAGCCCAATGGTTCATTAGAAATAATTCTAGCTCCATCTGGTGGTAAACAGCAGAATTGACTCGCTTGAATATGCGATTGCGCGTTGTCAGTTGGCGCGACGCCACACATGCGCGCATTTGCGTCTCTTCTAAAAAAAAAGGACGAAAGAGAACTAAAGACATTTTGAATGTTGAGTATTGCATACACTCTTAACACCATGTAATATAATATAGGCCTACGTCCATATTTTATAAGAGACGCGAAATGCCTCGCACTGCGACTTATAGATGCTGAGCATAATTGACAGATTTCCCAACCAATGAGCGTTGACTTGGAGTTGTATGGGAAAGCCCCGACACCATGGCTGACCAACTGCGTACGAGAGAACTAACCAACCATGTTAGATTGATCCTGACAGAGCAATATATACGTGGACGATACAGTGGTGAGGAATGTTCACTGCAGACCTCAGAAGCCATTTTGAGATGATGCCCCTGTTGAGAATGCCAAGGAAGATGCTGATATCAACGAAAATGGTTACAATTCTGTGTGTTTCTCCCTCGGTCTCCTCTGTTTCACCATGGCAGCTGTCAACCGACGGGACAATAGCAAAGCGGGGTATCAAGCTGTGCTTGCTGAGTTAAAACGTCATTGACATGAAAGAGGACAATGTCTGTTTATTGTCTCTGTCGAGACATGTAACACCGTGAGTTTTTTCCAGTCTGAAAATCTTCCAGCATCTCTCACAACCCAACGTCTCCTTGAGTGATTATCATTCACTCTTGTACCGGAGAAGGGAGGCCGATCCGTTTCCAATGGCTTCAGTGAGCCTTGTTTCCAGTCCCCAAACCCCCGTTCTTGACAAAAACATGACTGACTCTGAGCTTGCAGGGGACGAAAGGTCGAGTAACAATCTTATGCAATTCTTAATACGCTCATTTGTGCGTCTCAGTGCTGTGGGTCTACATGCTTGTGTTATTGTTTATTATATCATTATATTTCCCCCCTTTTTTTTGTAAGGGAAATATTTTCAGGGTCCCCCCCCCCCCCCAACCCACAATTATTTGCATGCCTTTTAGTGCAATGGAAAATGCTATCTACATTTCCATCACATTGTTAATACGCCATCCACGACCATTTTCATGCAACATGCGTCACCAGTGTGTTAATGTAAAGTGAAAATTGTTTGTCCGACTGTAATATAAATAACTCCATGGTGTGCCACGCCCATCCTCTCACTATTTCCCCCTACCGAGCAACGTGCGGAACTGCAGGAGCGTGATTATATACTTGTGTTTTGGTTCAAAACACCTGCGTCCTTGTTATTTGTAGCCAGCCCATAACCGGTTCGTCACACTGTGGTCTGAGTCTAGATATATGCAGCATTTGCTGCAATTTTTGTGCAGAAGAAAGTTAATTTCCAAAATATATTGTTATATATATTATTTTATTTTATTGTATTTAATACAATACAACACATCTGAATACAAGTAACTGAAACAGTGCAGAGACAACTTCTTGCATCAACAGAAATGGGCATCAGCCTCTTCATTTTTATTTCTTAGTCAAAACGAATGCCTTCAAATCAATGATCTCTACATGCCACCCTTCTTATTGTATCCCATTGTCCAGATAACTTAAACATCTAGTAACAGGACCAATCAACAAAGATTATTATAAATATATATATATATTTTAATGGCATTAATATATATTGTGCTATGAAAAATAACTAGAAGACTCGGTTTATCTCTCAACCCCTATATCATATCAACAGCTATACTGGACAATTGACACATCTAATCCACAAGGAGGGCAGTGATATGGCTTGTGTGTGTGTGTGTGAACATCGCAGCGGGATAAAAGTGAAATATTTGAATATCCATGAAACTGGAAGGCACTTGGAAAACACATTCACAATATCATTGTTATTTATGGTTTATTTGATAGGAACAGATCTAGTGTACATCTACTGAGAACAGCTATTTGATGCAAGCATCATAGTGTTTAAAGCGGATGCAAATTTGCCACACACGTCCCGTATTCACAACTAAATAATAGGCCTTGGGAAAGAATCACTTGCACTTCAAATATGAACACTATCTGATGAAAGTTGAAGAGCAAGCATTATTTTGCAACCCAGTTACTTGGTTGATTAAACTCAAGCCATGGTACAGCGTACTACAGTTACAGTAGAGTAGAACAGTAGATTAAAGTTAGATTGACACTCTTTTTTTTTTCTTTAAAGAGAGGACGGTGAATTGGAGGATGGGGAAATAGATGACGAAGGCATTGGAATTGAAGAGGAAAAGGAAACCAAGGAGGCCCATGATGAAAAGGAGAAGGACTTGAAGGAGAAAGACTTAAAGGAGAAGGACCTAAAGGAGAAGGATAAGGAGCGGGACGACAAGGCTCACAGGCACTCCAGGAAACGGTACAAAAAGACGAAAGAGAAGCACAAGTCGAAGAGGAGACGTCGCGACCGGCAGAAAGTAAATAAACACGTTTCTTCTTTCAGCTTTTGTTAGAATGCATTTGGCTGGTATTAAAACTAGGCATGCAAAATTATATTTACACAATGAGTCATAATGCCCTAGTCCCAAAGTAGGTTCTCTTCACTGCATTCAAGTTCTCCTCTCACTGTCTCTCTCTCTCTCTCTCTCTCTCTCTCTCTCCCTCGCTCTAGCACCACTCTCCGTCCAGTGGGTCCAGCTCCGACAGCTACGACTCTGACTACGACCGGCCGGAGAAGCCCAAGACCCGGAAGGGCCAGGGGTCCAACCAGGAGTCTAATGGCCAGTCCTCTCAGGTGAGGCCAACAGGCACACTATTTACTATTTACCTCATGACGTTTATACGTGGCATTAAGGAGCAGATAGGATTTAGGCTTTTTGCTCAAGGAGGCCTACAGGTCAGGTTGACGGCCTTGCCCATGAAATCCAGTACCCTATGGCTGTGAGTCGAGCCCCCTAAACACCACACTATTCTGCTTCTGTAAACCAAATAAAGAAATACATGCATGATACATATATTAGACGTAAATCAGTGTACTTGCTCTTCCAAAAAAGTAACTCGCAAGGATTTTCAGTAAGGTGTATTTATTACTGTGTATTTATTTATTATTACTGTATTCATAACGTGTTCATTTATGATTGACTTACTGTATTAATGAGCCTATTCAATAATTTTTTATTAATTAATTTATTTCGGTGTATTTGTTTATTATTACCGTATTCATGACGTGTTCATTCATGTGTGACTTACTGTATTTATTAGCCTGTTCATTCATTTGTAGCTTTTTATTAACGTATTTATTAACCTTTATTTCTGTGTATTTATAAACCTTTATTGCTGCGACGTGATCTCCCCCAGCGCGGTCGGGAGTCCAGAGGCGGCATGCACGGAACCTCCCAGAGGAAGTCCCCGCTGGCCAAGAGCGGCGATCTCGACAAGTACAGCGACTTCAGCAACGAAAAGTACGACTACGAAGGAGAGGACGACGACTACGAGGACGACAGCTCCGAGTTCCAGCCGTCCAAAGAGTCGGGGGGCTTCGGGGGCGGCCAGGGGAAGGGACGGCACGGCAAGGACCAGATGAAGAGGTCCAACCAGAGGGGTCTTCAGAAGCAACAGCAACAGTGTATGGAAAACGCGCACGTGTACACACACACACACACACATACTGGTTGATTAGAATACGTAATAAGGGGATGCATTTTGTTGCCGTATTGACTGATTCAATATTAGAATGTAGTGTTTTGGTCAGACATTTATCAACTGATTTATGAAGATGTTTAATTTTGTGAAGATGTTTGTTATTATTATTTATCATAAAAAGTGTTGGTGAGTGTGTGGATGTCAATGTGTAAGCTAGCCTAGAGTTGAACATCACGACCCCGCTGACTTCTGGACCGTGTCCCCTGGTTTCAGTCGGTCCGAGGGGCCGAGGCAGGGGCAACGCGTCAGGCAGAGGACGGGGGATGCCGAAGAACAAGAAGCTCAAGGGCAAGGGCTGGGGAGGACGAGGGCGGGGCCATGGAGGAGACCAGGGAATGGAGGGCGGGCCACAGGTAAGACACGCCTCCAACAGCCGAAAGACTACTATGTGAATATCTTGGTAGTTTATGACCCAACAGTGCTATTTTTTCTTATAACCATCCGCAAAAAAGTGCACAACACACACAATGTCTCACAATGCGTGAGACATTCCTGCCATCTTCAAATTTGTACGGATGAACTAATTATTTTCTCCCTCAGCATCCACAGGACGGAAAGAACTCTTTTCAGAAGAAACGGCCGATCATGAGCAAGGAGTTCATCAACCAACACACAGTGGAACACAACGGCAGATACATCTGCAAATACTTCCTGGAGGGTCGATGCATCAAGGTCCGTACTGATAATGTACAGTTAATACAGTGTTGGCTGGACGACACAGCTTTAAAAACCCGAAACAACTGTTTTTAATTCAATGCTGCCGTTCAGCGCCAAGCTGTGATCTTCAAGCACTTCACAAACATAAAGCACCACCTATTGTTTTACCAATAGTGCTTTTTAATAACACTTTAAGATACCTAAAATGGATGTCTCCTATGGTGTTGTGTTCCATGCTGTGCTATAGGCTTACTGACCAGTGTGTCCAACCAGAATGGCTTTACTTTATGCTAAAACTATTGGCTTTTTAATATTGTGTGCATTTACTGACATATTTACTGACAATATTAATACTAATAAACTTTTGCAATGTGTGCTTTCACAGGGGGAACAGTGCAAGTTTGAACACGAACTGGTTGTGCCGGATAAGAAAAAGGAACTCTGCAAATTCTACCTCCAGGGTTACTGCAGCAAAGGAGATAACTGTATCTACATGCACAATATCCTTTCATATTGGCTGGATTGATACGTTATGATCACTGTTGTCTGGAATGGGTGAATGCTGATTTTATTTTATTTGGCTGTGGCTTGATACAACTCCTTAACTTCAAATTGCACGCGAATATCCTTGCAAGTTCTTCCACACGGGAGCCAAATGTTACCAAGGAGACAACTGTAAATTCTCCCACGACTCGTTGAACGATGTGACCAAAGATTTGCTTGACAAAGTAAGATGAGAAGGGCACAACCATTTTACCTCGTGTTCCCCCAATGTCTGATATTGAATCCTTGGCTTGGCGTGGGGAAAACAGATCAATATGTTGGCTAACGTTCTGATGATGCGCGGCGTTCTAGATAATCAGCACTGAGGAGGAGAATGCACACGAGGATGAGATCGAGCTGGAGAACCTGAGGAAGCAGGGCATCGCACCGCTGCCCAAACCCCCTCCCGGGGTTGGTCTGCTGCCCACGCCGGGCCAAAGCAGCCCCCAGGAAGCAGGGGCCTCTGGCCAGGCTGGAAAGAAGATCCCTTCTCTGTTTGAGATCAAGGTTCAGCCCACAGTGGATCTGGCGCAGAAGATCGGCCTGAGGTGACCGCTGAATGATTTACGATCAAACTTGAGAGAGTGTAAAGTAAAGCATGCTTTAACTGAATTGCATGCTTTCAGAATATTATGGCAACTCAAAATTGTATTCATAATGCAATATTATTTCTATGTTTCTTCTAGCGGATCCAAATTCTCTCCCGGAGGCCAGTTTGACGAGGAAGGCTCGGACCAGTTTGGCGGCGAATCCGAGGAGATGGAGCAGGGCGGCGCTGCCGTTCCCCCGTGCTCCAGCGCTCCATCCGGGCCTCCGCCAGAATCCCCGGGGCCCACGGCCCATCCCAACGTAGGCCCACCGCCCGGACCTCTGAGCCCGCCGGGGCAGCAGCCTCCACCGCTGCACGACTTCACTATGCCGCCGCCGCCGTTCCCCCCCGGACAGCCTCCGCCCTTCCTGGGGAACAGACCCCCCATGAGCACCCCGCCCCCCATGAGCATGGGGCCACGGCCCCCCTTCCCTCCCATGCCGGACCTGCAGATGCTCCAGAGCCTGTTCCCCTTCCCCCCGCTGGGTCAGAACCCTGTGGAGCTTTTCAGCAATTTCCTCAGAAGCCAGACCATGTCCCAAGGTGACAGCAATGATAATGTCATTTTCCACATAGCAACCGTTCATATGATTCCCTCTCTCTTGTATTTACGTCCTGAACTACTCTCTTCCTTGTTTTAGTGGACCCCAGCGTGAGCTTCCTACAGAACCTCCAGCAGCAGATGGGAGCTGAGTCCCAGATGCAGTCCTTACCGCCCGCGGTGCAGAAAGCTCTCTTCTTACACATAACACAACAGCAGCAGCAGCAGCAGCAGCAACATCCACCAAAGCCTCCGCACCAGCAGGGGATGGAGCCCCAGAGGGGAGAGGCCCCGGAGGACAAAAGTTCCATCAGAGGTGAGTGTCCACCGGTGTTTAGCTTTTCGTCCTTATAGTCTCGTCTTAGTTGGCTTGAATCTCAGTCGAACCACACTCCAAATGAATGTGAGGGGACACAAAAACGGTTTATTACATACACATTAATACAAAGTACCTCGAAATAGATGACGTGATCCATCTTTTCAGTAGATATTGGCTGTAGTGTTTGATTTGATGTTTGGCCTCACAGATGAAACCACCAACTGGTACTCGAGCGACGAAGAGGACGGGGGCTGCGTGTCGTCCATCCTCAAGTCGTTGAAGAAACAGAACGAGATGCACCAGAGACAGCAGAACCAGCTCGGACCCCCCCAGCCGCCCCCGTCCACCCTGACCACGGGAGACCCCCGGCTGCTGAAGGAGAGGGCCCCGCCCAGCGACCCCCGGGTCAAGACGGACCCCCGGCAGCGACACCCGGACCCCAAGAAGGAGCCCGACGGTGCCTCGGACCCCCGGCTCGCCAGGGACCCCAGGAAGGTGAGACCCGCGGAACTGCCGAGCGCCTATCGGCAGCAGAAACACCCGCCTTCCTCCCATAAGCCCCCCCCCGGGGAGGACGACGAGGAGGGCGAGAGGGAGCTGAGGGACAGGGCCACGCTCATCCCCCTGGACCCCGGGCCCGGCATGGTGCTGAGGGACCCCCGCAGCCAGCTCCAGCAGTTCAGCCACATCCGCGTGGACATCCTGCTCCAGAGGCCCGCCTTCGCCGACGCGGTGGTGTGGGGCCCTGAGGACCTGCTCCCGTCGCTGGTGCCCAAACAGGAGCACTCCATCAACCTGCCCCTGCCGCCCCTCATCGCCGACGCCCAGAAGAACCGCGTCAACCTGCTGGAGCCCCCGCCCAGCCACACGCCCGCCGCCATCGACCCCAGAGCGGTGGCGGCCCGCCTCAAAGAGGGCGTGGTCCGGATGCCGCCCTCCAGGAACTTGGAGACCCGGTCGTCCATGGAGAGACCCCTGGACCCCCGGCAGCTCAAGGCTCTGGACCCCAGGATCAAACGCACCGGGAGCCTGGACTCCAAGCCGCCCCTGCAGAAGGAGGGCTCCGCCCCCGGGGGAGGGGCCGTCGACCCCCGGCTGCAGAGGGCCGGCGCCGGGGTATTGCCGGGCTCCGCCCCCGCCGTCCGGTCAAAACCCGAAGCGGAGAAGCTGCCTCCGTACGCCCCCCGCCTGGCCTCCTCCACTGGCGGAGGGCTGGAGAGCCCCACCACCCTACTGGGGGGCATCAGCCTGTACGACCCCCGCCAACACAGCAGCGAGCACGCCCAGAAGGAGCAGACGGAGGCCCCTAAAAAGACTGGGATCCTCAAACACCACCCCGTGAAGAAAGACAACACACCGACCACACCCCCACCACCACCAACACCACCACCCTCCTCCTCCTCAACCTCCTCCTCACGATCGCCAACTCAACACAGGGGCCCAGCGGAGGAGAACAGGACCGCCGACTCCGCATCGACCGGCTCCCCACCCCACCACCACCCTCCTCACCACCACCAGTCTCCCGGGGCTCTCTCCCCCGGGCCCCCCGTGGCGGCTCCGGTCTCCCCGGTCAAGCCCCCTGCCGTGCACATCCTCCCCGTCCAGACTCTGGCCGTCTTGAGCCGACCCCAGTACACCGACCCCCGGCAGGCCAAGCCAGGGGGTCAGGGGTCAGCGGCACCGCCAGGTGACACAGAGGACAGCAAGGAGGAGCAGGGGAAGAAGAAGGTGGAGGAGGGGAAGGCAGAGGAGGAGGGGAAGGCAGAGGAGGAGGAGGAGAAGAAGAAGGAGGGAGCCCAGGAGGAGGCGGGGGCCGAGATGGACGATGACAGGACACTGAAGGACGTGTTCAAGACGTTCGACCCCACCGCCTCCCCTTTCTGCCAGTAAAGACTGCAGAGACCGAAGAGAGGACTGTGCTTATGTAAATATAGATATGCTTTGTATATTGTTGTTTAGACTCACCTCGCATTCTTTTAAGGAGCTTTCACATAAATCTATTTATTTCTGTACATAAAGCTTGTGTGTCAAATGCCACTCAGTAGATTCATTTGCTATCTATCATGAGGCACATTTGTAACACAGTACAATGTTGTCCAGTGTTGTTTAAATGTTGATTTTGTTACAAGCTACTGGGCTGATGGCTGTATATACTGAACTTTGGGTTTGTGGCTATTTCTATGGATTGAATTCAAATGAAGTGGCTTGGACAGTTAAGGGACTGAGAGATACAGCTTAGAAAGGTAGAAGGTTAAAGTCTGAATCTGTAACTGCAGTTTTTAACACTTTTGTAGGACTTTTCATGTTACGGATCTTTATGGGATATTCAGTTTTGTGATATGGCATAACAGTCCTTTTTGTAGAACATTCACACGTTTTTTTTTTACACCGTTTTCTTTGCACATATGATGCAAGTTATTTGTCAATGGCTGAAGTTTTTTATTGGTTTTGTGTTTTTGTGTTTAATAAACCAGCAGATTACTTCTGTTTTGCTCATTTTCATACTGGATTAGTTGGAAGGTTAGTATTGGTTTCAATATTCAATTTATGTCAAAGTTGGCTCTTCATAAACTCATATTGAGTTTTTATTCTATAATTGATTCATTCAGGTAAAGTTTGTTTTCTTTGTGTTTGTCATTGTGGGCTGCTACCTTTGTTTAAGAGTGCAAGTCCAAGCTTTACTCTATGTTTGTGTGCTCCCAAATAGGTTCAGAGAATTCGTTTTGTCACATTCAGTGTGATGTTGATGAATTGTGGTTATTTTTCATGCTATGGTTCCCTACATATTTCAATGCCTTTGTTAACTATACCATTAATAATATTAAAGACATTTAACTGTTTACACTTGGTGACATTAATAGGTATTTTCAAGGGATTTCAGATCTTCTCGTTCATACTTGGTTGATCCTTTGAGCACAAAGGATCCAAGCTCATGTGCGCTGTTCAGTGCCCCACACACAACCATAGGAAGGAGTTAAGACGTAGTGCTGTGTGCCCTGAATCCTATCTCAGCCATTTTAGTCGACATTACCATACGTACAATAGCAAACCTCAATTTAGATTCTGAGCACATTTCTAACGTAACATTGGACAAAGCGGACTTTGCTCTTAGTGATCCGACTAAAACGAGTCGACTTTCTGATCTGCCGTTGCATTCCCTCGAGCTGATTCTACGACAAGACGACGCCAACTCTTCTTTGTCAAGTCTCGGCTGCGGTTCTTCCTTGCATCTCGCAGCAGGTCTAATGGTGTTTGGATATTACATTAAACCTGCGCTATGTAACCTGTCTACGGCAGGTATTAAAAAAATATCTAAACTACAAAGTTCCTTAAGAATAAAACATGCCTATCCACGAGTCAATACAGGGATTCTGCTTATACTTGTTTCTATAAATCTTTTTATTCTGGTACCCCACCCCCAATAGGAAAAACGTCACTATAAAGCAATAACTAGCTACAACTCAAGCCACTAGAGACTGCTAATGGGAAAACGTACATAGTTAGTAATTCCTCCATTGTATTGTGTATTATTATAATTGCTTATTGTATCTTGAGTGATGAAGGGGCCAGGCTGGGGGCCAGGGGCAGCGGGGAGGTCCTCCTCAGACCCAGGTCGTCAGTCTCGGGGTTGGAGTTCTGCTGGGCCCTGTGGAGCTGGAGGTTCCTCCTCCACTGGAAGCAGAGTGCTGCGGCCTCGGCTCCATCTGAATGGGGCTCAGGCTGCCTTAAACCCTGGCAGGAGAAGACAAATGTGCAGACCGGAGGCTGGTGTAACACAGTGTGTTGTATTTGCTCCGTCATGTCCCATGTCTGACTCGTTTGAAATCTTACATCGACAACGACACGGCAGTCCTTAGTATTTTAGTGGCCTATGCGTTTAAAATGGGAGAAGCTGAGCTGCACTTCTATTTCTGGTCTTAACTTTATTGATCAACAACAACCAAGATATATAATACTCCACTAATTCAACAAATATTGATCTTTTCTGTGTACGTTTTGTAAGTAAAGCAAAGCAAAATCAACATCTCTCCCAAGTACCCCCCTTGGAACCTGCTCACGTATTAACTTGACACCCCCACACATGACGTACCCCTGGTGGAGAACGACTGCGCTACAGTACCTTAATGCAGGCCGTCTCTGCTGCATGTACCCCCTGCAACACCGTCTTCAGCAGGTTCTGTGCGTTCTTCACCAGGATCTCATCGGACGACTTGCACCCCGGAGTCACAGCATTGACGCTGCATGTGTAGACGTAAAACACAACGTCAATACATTTGGTTCATGAACCAAATGTATTGACGTTGGGTATCGGGGCACCGCATGCTCACCTGGAGATAATGCTGAGCTGGTTGGTGATGGTGAGGATCTGCTCAACGATCAGGGACAGCTCTGCTGTACACTGCTTATCCAGGCAGTGGTTGGCGATGACTTGGACGAACTGTGTGACGGACTGACAGTTTGCTATGACCTCTTTAGCCGTGCCAACGAATGCCTCTTTGTTCTGGAGAAAAACAAAAACAAAAGGAGTTTATTTAGGTGAGAATAACGCACAATGTTAATGATTGTTTATCTTGTTTTGAGTGTATATATTTTATATATATATAAATTAAGACAAGTAACAAATCAAATTTAACTTGACATAAAAGTTGTATTCAGATATAATGTATTTTAGTTCTCGTAAATTACCAGTTATTATAGTACCTCTTCACATGAATTAGATGTAAAATGTTTATTGTGTAAACATTTCTTATGATCATGGTAATAATAATATCACTCAGTCACACATGACTAATGGGACGATACAATGGAAAGTGGGGGTCATCACCGCTATTGGCCCCTTCCTCCTCAGGTATTGTGTCATGTAATATATCTTGTCAGCCATCTGCCTGGTAACCTGGACTATTCTGTTGTCTTTGGGGTCCCAGCTTTCGGTCTCTTGCTTTAGAAACAGCGAGGTATAGGCGAGGGAAGACGCTTCTCTGCACACCGAGAACCCAGACTTATCCTGAAGATGAAGACGAAGTGTCAGTGTGAAGTATTGTACTGAATTATTTCACTATGAAAATCGGTAATAAACAAAATGAAAGAGGAAACCTCACATGTCTTTTGAGGTAGTCTTCTTTCACTGTGATAGCTTCAGACATTCCCATATTTGCCGCGTCTACGTTTTCTGCATGGCTTTTAGGCCAAGTTGTGAAGGTTGTGGCCGTTGGGGTTTTTCCTTCCTTTACCTCACAGGGAGGTGGCGCTAGCCCACCGGGAGCTACCTCTGGCCCAATGCCCTGCAGCGCCATCCTGATACGATCTTTAGCCTGCTGCTGAATCCCGTCGGTCTTGAGGATCTCCTCTGTGACATAGCGAGCCTTGGCGGACCAGCACTGTATCTGTACCTCGAGGCTGAGGCTGTCAGAGACTAAACGAGTCTCCACGATCAGCCGGGCCCTGCTCACGATATCGGAGATCTGAAAGGACAGGTGGTCATTGATGGACCGGAGGTTGCTGCGTGCGCGCGGGTCACGCACATAGTTCAAGCAGTCTTCCACCGTTTTGGTGGCAGCTTTGATGTTTTCCAAAATGTGCTGTGCTGCGGCTTCAAATTGCTGCTCTGCCTCTTCTGCCGTCTTCTCGTCCGTTATGCGCTTGGCTGCCATTTCAGCAACGTTGATGATACTTTGAATCGTGTCGACGTAGTCCTTATTGGTTTTACCCAACTGGCCACACAAAACTCTAAGTTTAATCAGAAGACCTCTTTGGATGAATTCAGACTTGGTGAGTTGCACAACACTTTGCACTAGGCTAAAATCCTCTGCAACCTGTAGGTAGTTCTCAGTTAGTGTTTTGAGTTCTTCCTTGGTTTCAGTGAATTCCTTAGCCTTGTGGGCACTTTTACAAATCTGACTGGTTAGCCTCGCAGCCTCCTGGATCCGTAGTGAGTTTTCAGACATCGTTGACAGCTTCTTTTGAACGGTCAGCTGACTCACCGCACTCGATGGGCCCAAAATCGTATCCAGAGACTTTAACAGAATTTGCATCGACAGAGCCCACAGTACGCACGGTCCCTCCAGTCGATCTACTGGACCTTTCAGTGTACTGGAGAGTTCTGCCAGGAGCCTGGTGTTGTTCTGGGCCTTGTTCAACTTGCTGTGTAAAACAGTAAAACTCTCTGAACCTTGCGGGGTCACGTCGGACCGTGTGAGCAGTTGGACAACGTCAGCAGATAAACCGATTACCTCAGAGAGTTGCTCGGTGGCCGTGGCGGCCATGTTGTGGGTGGTGTTACGAACCAGGGCGCGAATGGCGTGGTACCAGGAACCGGCCACCGGCAGTAGCAGTTTGCGCATGTTGTTGATCAGGTCCGAAAACCGTGCGCTGTGCTTATAAACGGCCTCCGTGCTCATCGCCGAGCTCATCGCGGTCTCCTGCGCTGTCTGGACGAGCAGTGGCGTGAGGGATACAAGCTCTGCTCTGAAGCCATCTAATGACTGGGAGTCAATTGCATCAACAATACAGGAGGCGTCCTTTGCTGCTTGAACGTAACAGTTTGACAGCTCCAGGACAGCAGTGCATACCTGGTTGAGGCCTGTCACATCTTTCCCTTTAGTCACAGTCACCACTTCATACAGGAGGGGCAGTAGATCAAAATCCACAAGCCTGTGGATTAAGTTTGGTTTCTCAGAGACAGCTGGCACCATTAAATCAACCCTGTCATATTTACGATACGCTGCCGCTTTTACAGTTTCCCCCGTTGACTCTTCTACAGGCTCCGTTTCAGACTCCCCCTCCAGAGCAGAGGAGAGGAATCCAATGTTGAAGGGATCGTCACTGCCCTGAACTTTAACATCCAGGTGTTCTTCTTCAGGCTCAGGGGAAGGAGGAGGCGAGACTACCTGCTCCATGCGGACATCCTCTCGGAGCGGGCTGAGGAGATGGGGATGCTGCCGGCCATCCAGTCCCTCTCTGAGCACTTTTACCTGCTGAAGTGCTGTGGTAACATGGTCGGAAAAGTACGGATACACCTCCACGTTTAGGCCAGGCCAAGCCAACAATTCTCTGACAGACCCTTCCACTTTGGTCTGGGCCGTTCGTACCTGCTTCAGCAGAACCAGTAGTCCGTTCCTGTAGATGGGGTTATCACTCCTGTCTAAGTGCCGCTTCACCGCGTCCACCACCTGTCTCAGGTGACAGTTAAAGTGACTTGCATTCTCCGCGAACATCTGATAGTGCTGCTCTTTGTATGCCTCATCACATCCACGGCGGTCGTTCACCATCTCATCGATTGCGACGCTGGTGAACTCCCGTACATCCACCACATCGCTGACAGCGTCTAGCAGCTGACTGCTCTCCTCCTCCCATCTCTCGCAGAGCTCCTGCAGTCTGTGGACCGCTTGCTGTGGCTCATCTCCCAACTCCAGAGAAAAGGTTGCGATCCAAGCGCGGAGTCTGGTGAGAGAGATGCAGGAGCTTTCCACATTCTCCATACTCTTTGCATCAAACGCCATTGCTGATACAAAATGAGCAACTTGTATAAGTCTGTCCGTATACGCTACGAAATCCTCAAGAAGAGGCTGTAGCAAGTCCAAGTTCATCTCGGTAGGGGGGTCCACATCCAGGATTTGCTTCACATTTCCAAGTTCTTCAAATAAGTCAGATACTGAAAGAAATGCATCCAACACTTGGTATAGGACAGTGGCCATCAAGTCTTCGTCAAGCATTTCTAATTGCTCTTTTAATAAAGTAGATACATTCTCAATATGGTGCCAAGGGCTGTCCGGATCCGCTGACAGTTTGGATATGGCTATTATTTCCGACCAGAACTGTAGAATATGTTGACAGTGGCTCACTACTCTTCGCTGTAAGTTGCTGCGAGACGAGTTTGCCACTAGCATACAGTGGAACACAAGATCACGCACCATGCTGTCCAAGCCATTGCTTCTCAACAAGTTGATGGAGAAGGTGTCGAGCAACCTCAGCACACTGTTGCGCCTCCCGGTGTAAAACCCACAAGGACCATGGGATCCTGGGTCGCACCTGCTGTTGAGGGTACCTATGATGTCCTTTACAGAGCTCTCCACCTTGTTGAGGATGTATGTTTTGGCTGCCTGTGCCTGCTCGTTGCTGGGGTGATTGATGGTTGCAACCATAGCGGTGTGCAGCATGGAGATGCACTTGCTCAAGGTCCCCAATGAGTCCAGCAGACTCTGGGCCTGTCTGGGATCCTGTAACGAGTTTGCCCTCTCGACGGTGAGGCCCTTCAGGAGCACTAGAGCGTCGGAAAACTCCTGGAATGATTTGAGCAGAGTCTTGGTATCCAGGGAGCAACCCAGCTGGGAGAGACACTCCAACACCTGGGCTGCAGCGACCACTATCCTCCTCACGGTGGCGTCATCGCTCACTAATAGGACCTGCATGAGAGAAGTTGAACCACAGTTGCCACTTTGTGACTCTTCCACACTTGAAATTGTTTGCACAAATGAGTACATTTTCCCAAGGTTTAACGACACACACACACACACACACACACACACACACACACACACACACACACACACACACACACACACACACTTATATAAATATTTATCTCTGGGGAAACTTAAAAAGGTTAGAATAATAAATAAAGTTCAGAATAAACTTTAAGGAGCGATGGAAAAGCCAGACTACTATCATGTTAAAGCCATTGACAAAGCTCCGATGATAGCTTGACAAAAACAGAGCTGCGGTAATTTACAGCTTTTATTGCACAGACACTTCAGACGTTACACATGTTGTATGTAGACGGCCAACCCATTTAATGCTGCCAAAAACGGCAACTATAAACTATGGCTATAGATAGGACATTCATATTCCACTTGTGATGTTTATCTTTCAAATGTACAATTCAAACATATCTATTACATTTGGGTATGTAGTGAATCCTACTGTACTTTGACCACTCCCAGCATGACGTTTTGCGTGGCTGTGAGGAGTTCTTCCCTGTGCTCGGGCAAACTGGGCTGGATGCTAAGCTTCTGGGATACCAGCAACACATGCTGTCCAGACACCGTCACTGGCTCCAGCAGAGCAGACATCTCCATCCTCATGACTTCGTCCTCGGTCTCATTCATCAGCCTAGGAATAAACCAAACCAGGTGTACATCTGCTAATGTAGGCCCCGCCGGACATGCGTCATCTGTCAAATGAGAACATTGAAGCCCTGCTGATAACGTACCGTGTTCTTGGCATCGGAAGCGTGTGTGAGTGCTTATGTGTGCTTCCCCTTCTTCCCTGTTCCCTAAAAACCCACATACCTGGAGGCTACCGACGCCATGTTCTCGGTGGCTTTGGCCACGGCATGGGCAGCTCCCTCCAGGTGGAGGAACTGCTCGGGATCCTTAGCGTTCTCGCATAACAGTACCAACAGACACAGGTGACCGGCGATGGGAGCCACCACCTGCTCTACCGCCGCGGTCTTGATCAGGCCGTGATCCAGTACGGAGGCCATTGGAGGCAGCAGCCGCAAGTCAATTGCACACGGTTAGACAAAGTACCGTTGTTGGTGCCTATTGCTGTCGGCTTGTTTGCGTGTAGGCCTACTCACTGACATGAATTAATAATGCATTTGACTGCAATGGAAATTGACCTCAGGGTTTCATAGCAACCAGAGCCGGATGACCAACACGCATACAGCTATCATATGACCATGTGGTATATAACTTGGTCATAGCCTTACGTTACTTATATTTATAACTCGTGTAAACTGAAGCTGTCAAATAGACATAGGAACCATTTAAAGAATGGGACTGTTTCTAATCCACGCAACACAACAATTATAAACAGTGTGGCCTAGTGCACATGGTCGTCCAAGTACATTATGTTCGTGGAATCTGAGCGTGGAATTGTTTGCATTGTTTTTCTTTCAGCTTTTGATCCTATAGGATTAGGCCTACAGTCCACTGGAAAATAGGGGTTTTCCAGCAGAGGGCACTATACACCACAATAAAAGCAGAGGAAGCCAGAAATGATAACTCCAATAAATTCACCAGGACGCCACGCCATTCCATTGTAACATTTATCACGAGATAAATATACATCTTTAAAGTTTAAACATCCAAATATAAAGCACACTCTAATGCAAATGATCTTCAGTGACAGTAGTATAATCAAAAAACCCAAAACAATACATATGTGATGATGGTGACAACATACATACACACACAAAATAATCTATCCATCACAGTAAAAAAATAAAATACTAATGAACAAAAACAAAAGTCAAGTGTATTTTCTGCAAACACGTACAGAGATGACAATAACGGGGTGCAGAGGGAAGACATGAATGTGCACAGTATACGCCATGCCAGTGGAATATAGTGAAGGGTTGAAATGAAAGTAGGCCTATTTGTTCCCAGTCAATAAAATAATCCTTGCAGCGTAATAGGGTTCCAAGCCATCAAAATAGGTGGACTATAAAGTGTCTTCTTTTAGCACTAAAGTTTGTTGAGTGCTACATAATTTTGTCACTCCAAGAGAAACACATTAAAATATACTTAATCTTGTTCTTTGGCATTGCACATTCAAAATCTGGCTCCAGGGCATCTTGAAGAAAAAAAAAACGGAACCCCTTGTTCAATTAAAGGGTTTAGTTTAATCCTTCAATATCCCCGGAACAAACATAACTAACAAAAAAAAAAAAAAAGATTATATATTTGGAAATGTTACAGTTGAACAAAACACCATTGGCAGCAAATTCTCTTTTACACAAATGGACAGAAACCTTCAATATTTTTGCTCTAATTGAACATGACGCTCCATTGACTACACATTCAAAAAAGCACCGGATGTAACCCCAACATTGGAAAAGACACTTCAGACCGTGCGTTGTTCAAAAGAGATTCATGTGCGGCCTGGCGCGGTGGAACACTCAGTTGAACGGTGGCAGATTTTCAGGGCGCTAACATTCCGACGTGTTGACTTAAAAAAGAGCGTTTCCCATGAGGCTGAAAGTGTAGTGATGGAGTGGCGCACATTCCCACCTATTTTTAGGGGATTACTCAATGCCAGGGGGGCCTCTATAAATGTAGGTAGACTTCCCTCCCAGACTTTCATCTGGCCACGGGGACTTGAAGTATCTCACATTTCTCCCTAAGCCTTAAGATTCTTCTAACACGAAACAGTATTATGTCGCCGAAAGTTTAAACTGCTGGAGTACAATAACACGAACATGTGTATACCACAAAAACACAATCAAGCAGATTCTTTGGACGTAGACTACACCAACATCATCAAACGTTTTACGCAAACTCCAAAGACCAACGAACCACGTGTTGTTTAGTCTGCAAAGGTTTCAGAGTTTGTTTACCAGCGAAAGGTTTGTTGTTGGATTCAAGTGTGTACCAGTGCTGCAACAGTTCCTCACGAGAGCCACTTTTGATATTGTCCTTTTCTTTTTCCATTGTACTTTGAAAGTTATGTTTTGCGGTATTCAAATACTGCCGACAGCCATGGTTTTTATGGTGTACTTTTTAGGCCTCTTCGCCAAATGGTAATTCCTTCAAATATCACCAACACATACCCAAGTCAAGAGCCTAACTCCAATGAAAAGGAATGCTTGTATTGGGAGATCACAAACCATTCAAAGATATTGCCTTTTTTTTTTTTGCATGGGGGAAAAGGAGATCAATAGATAAGCGATAATGTGGAACCAGGAATAGTACAGAGAAGAAACAATCTTTGGCTTGCAGCCAGCGCTGAATATATAAACTGACCAATCATACATCTGTCACAGCCTATCTTTTGCTTGCAAAAGATAAACTATGGATCCAACAACACATCTAACCCTATCATACATCAGTGCTTTTAAACATATGCTAGATTCAGATTCAGTATGGTCATCATTGGCAAAAACAACCCCTCCTGCCTTCCTCAATCATTCTTGAAGGCAAAATTTGGTATTTTATATGTACACAAAATAAATGTGCTATTTAACACTGCCCTGAGGGATCTGTTGTCCAATAATACGTATTTCATTCCAACAACCCCTGAAGGATGTCGACCTCCGTCGTCAGCCCCACACGGCAGGGCCGGGCGTTACCTTCCGCTGGGGGAGGGGGGGTGAGAGTCCTCTGTCTCTGGTGACAACACAGGACCGCCCCACCAATGTCTGTTTCCTGGACCCCGGCCCCCCAGCAGTAAAAATAGCAGGTCTCCAGAAAATATGGAGAATATTTGAGTTCTCTCTTCCACATATGGAAGACTGAAAGGGACTGTGATCCCCACTGGATTGTCTGGGCTGAGGGGGGGGGGGGGGGGGGGGGGGGGGGGGGGGGGGTAGAGGATCCGTGGTGCCACGTAAGGTCAGTTCGGTCACGCCACTACCCCCACACTCACGTTGTCTCCCCACCACCCCAAATTCGCACTCTCAGTGGTCCTTGTCCATCCAATCCCAGCTCTCGTCGCTGTCCTTCCTGTTCTTTTCCGCCTCGATGATCTCCCTGTAGCGTCTGCGGAAGAAGCCCATCTGCGGAGACCGAGACACAGAGAGAGAGTCAGCGTTGGTACTCGGGTCAATGGGTGTCCAGTCAGCTGTTCCCTACCTGCTGGTCCCCTGTCTGCTTGTTTGTTGTTGCCATTTTTTTTAACCATTTATTAAACAAAACAACATATTCTTTGAAAACTGTTGAACAAGAATGGAAAACCAATGACCAATGGTTTCTTTTTATGGATTTCCGAATTCCATCAAAAACAAGGTTAGGGCTAGCACTTTAACACAACGCAAGAGTGCACTATTGAGACTGAAGATGAAGCAACATTGGGGACACATGTCAGTCAAACTGCCTTTTCCCCCCACAACTCCATTCATTTATCAGCGCCGCAGTTACCCCAATAACTTCTTGATAACAAAGAAAAACCCACCCATGGCTCTCCTCAGGCATTTCCTGAAAATAGCAATACAGGACATGTGCTTTGCATGTAAGACGGGTTTATTTTGGCAAGGCCCAGGGAGAAGGGGGTAAAGGGGGTGTGTGTGTGTGTGTGTGTGTGTGTGGGGGGGGAAACGTAGTCCAGGACCAACATTCCAAGGTTTAGCTCTGGTATTCCCAGTGGAAAATAAAGGAGTAAAAAAAAAAAAAAAAAAGCAGGAAAAAAGAAAAGAAAAGGGGTTTTGTGCTAACGGCCCCTGGACATTAATGCAATTGCAATTCTCCTCACATTGCTCTTTCATGTGAGTGGTATGGTGTAAATGACGGCCCGCCTTGTGCTTTGTTCTCGGCCTGGTTTGTTAAAGAGGGACTGACCCTGGTGGCCCCACATCATACTGTTTTAACCCCGCGGTACAATGGAGCTAGCGTGACCTTGGTGATTCTTTCCAGTGACACATGAGAAACCCAGAGTGAAGCCCATTGTTTCTGTAGAAGAACTAAACGAAAGAACTGTAGTGTAACGCTCCCAGTCCAAAGATTCTGGGTACGATCCCCAATCTCTGTAGCATACCTTTAGGCATCCTTGAGCAAGATCAGCTGATCAACAACTTCTATTTTAAGTCACAGCGAGTCGCTGTCTATAAAAGCATCTGCTAAACGACTACATAAACAGCAAATATAGTAAAAAAACAGCCATTCATTTGGTGACCGATTAGGATCGCTCCACCATATAGTGTAGTAGACTATACCACAGCACAGCTGGATGAACCGTGAGCACGTGTCAATGAGGATGGATGAGACGCTGGTGTTTGTGGGCGTCCTTACCTTCCAGAGCAGAACTGCTAACAGCAGGAAGATGAGGATCCCCACCAGTAGGCTGATGGCGATGATCCAGCCCACGACATAGCCTCGCGGCTCCTGGCTGTGGAGGGCCTCAAACAGTAGCTGGAAGGGCAGCCCCGGTACAGCACGTCACCCCGTAGGAACAGACAGACACACACACACACACACACACACACACATACGGGCGCACACACAAACACACACACACACACGGGCGCACACACACACACACATACACACACACAGGTAAGCAAGAGCACACACAAATACCACAAAAGCACAACCACATGAGCACACATATATACACAAAAGGAATACTATTGGCTCATTTGCTGGATGGAAGACGAGGCATTGCTCATCACGGGTTAACAAAGTGAAACTTCTATTTCACTTACTGTTATTCCTACAGTTGCATTAGGTCTCTATTCACTGTGGATATGTTTTCTCACATCTCAGTGGTGCGCAAAAGATGTCTGTCTGCTGTCTTTCTGCTATTCTTGGACTTATATTCATGGGAAATCTATTGAGCAATACAGTTTGAATTGTTTCTTTAAACATTTAACATCTGCGATCACATTGTACTGTGCTGATGTTGCTGATATACATATCACTCTAGTCTATATGAGTATGGAGATGTTTATTTTTCTATACTTCACTCCCTTCATATCAGTAAGGAGATGTATCTTCTATATATTTTACCCCCTCTATATCAGTATGGAGATGGATGTCTGTGAATTGTGCTTCTCTTGCATCAAGAGGTTGAGGGTAGTTTTGAGCGTTCCGTCTCATTAGGGAGGACTGGAAACTCTGAACAAACGGACGAGTTCCTCAATAAATTAAAAGGCTATCTTGACAGTTTCCCATGACACTGGTCAACCGTCACCAACCCTCAACGACCAGTCCGTCATCCAGTGGAAACTCACCAGACTGGTTTATTTTTAGCTTGCTAATTACAATATTGTGTTAAATTGTAATACAGAAATTAACGGTACAATAGTGAATGCATTGTGCATGTTTCTGTTGAAATGCTTTGTTATGTTATTCGATTTGTTTGACTGTTTTTCCATTGAAACACAAAGATCTATTTGAGAAACTGCTGATAATGCATTCAATCCTTTGCTTTTAAGATGTGGCTGATGGCAATCTCTACTTGTAAAGTTCCTCGGGAAAAGTTTCTTGGGTAAACAAAAGTATTCTCAAGGGGAAACACTTTAACGTCTTAAAAAAAACCCCCACTTTAAATCAATCCACAATGTTTTTCATGACTTTTTATCCCATGGAGTAGGTCATTCCGACCTCAAATGGAATACAAAATAAAAACGAGCGCCGTAAAAGATCGGCAAATGCATTTCAGTCTATTTTCCATACTAAACAAACAAAAGTTGAGAGCTTTACTCCTGCTCTGTTGACCTAGGTTCTTCAGCTAGTTGAGAGGATGGCTTTCAAACTGAGTTGCAACATGATCTCTCATTCCAGCCACTTCCAACTGACAACCCGTGAATACAGATGCAATAAACCCGGACCAGAGATGCTTGTGTCCAAAATGAAAGCACGTTAAAATCACCGTGGGGTATGTGTTTCACTGCGTATATTCAACCCTTGGACTGCTATGAACGGAAATCACGCAAAAAGACGAGACGTCTTTAAACATATTACGAGATGTGAACATACTGTACCGTCACGCAGTACTTTTATCATTCAGAATGAAGGGTTCAAAACCGACATATAAGAACTGACCAAGCTAAACGAATCATTTCATTCATTGGGAATTTCTTTATTGTACGTCTCACGTGCCTAGGAAACTACAGCACAGATGGCCCACACACACATGCACAAACACAGACACCAACTGCAAACCAAAACAAAGAGCAAATGGACAGCGCGGGCCACATATCTCCCTTGAATACTTTCACACATTGAAAGAAATGTAAACGAAATCATTTCATGCCATTGCGTCTACACTTGTAGGAGCAATGCTACACTGGCACCACTGCACAACCGTGAACAAAAAAAAAGAAAAGAAAAAAACAAAACAGAATGCAATTACTCAGATCTCTTGTGACACATTGACCCCCCCCCCCCCCCCCCCCCCCCCCCCCCCCCCCCCCCCCCCCCCCACCCCTTAGCCCCCCCCCAAAACTGATGTTCTGATGTTCTGGACTGCGTCTACTTGACTTTGCTTTAAGATGGGCAAAACAAGATGACGATAAAAAAAAAAAAAAAAAGAAAAAAAAATATACAATTGAGAGTGAACAGACGCGGTCGCTTGTGAGTCACAGGCTGCAAACACATTCGTCTGTGTTTGCTTCGACACGGGCCATGATACTCTCTAACCATATAAATAAATAAATATCATCCATAATACCCAAGAAGAGAGAGAGTCAGAGATCAGAGAAGAGAGAGAGAGAGAGAGAGAGAGAGAGAGAGAGAGAGAGAGAGAGAGAGAGAGAGAGAGAGAGAGAGAGAGAGAGAGAGAGAGAGAGAGAGAGAGAGAGAGAGAGAGAGAGAGAGAGAGAGGGGAGAGAGAGAGAGAGAGAGGGGAGAGAGAGAGGGAGAGAGAGAGAGAGAGAGAGAGAGGGGAGAGAGAGACCATCACTGACTTAAATTGTTTTGGAGCTCAGATGTAGCTGGGAGGGTAGGAGGGGTCAGGGAGGGGTATCCAGACCAGCACTCTCATCAGCTCTGATATCCCCGGGCGATGACTGCAAGGTGCTCAGACTAATCAACCCCCCCCCCCCCCCCCCCCGCCTTCACATCCATTCAATCAGTTAGCACTCAGGGAGGGGTGTGTGTGGGGGGGCGCCGCCTGTACTTGAGCACAGCTGAGGTCCCCCTAAAAGCAGGTCAGTAAAGTTGCCACTATACACACACACCCGCAAACACATCCCACGCGCACACACACGCACACACACACACACACACACAGACTGGGTCCCCAGCTGTCCTGTGAGCGTACATCTCTCTCTCTCTCTCTCTCTCTCTCTAAGTGGAGCACATCAACGAGAACACACTGAAGAATGTCCCACCAGTCTCTACCGACATCTCCTGACATCTCCTGACATCTCTTTTATTCTCGCTTTATGTATTTGCACCGGCAAGCACAGTTCCTCATTCTCCCTTTATCCCTCTCTCCCCCCCTCCGTGCATCCTACTCTAGGAGTATTTTTCGATTAAAGTGTCATATATAGTGTCACATCACATCATCCTCGTGTGTGCGTGTGTGTGTGTGTGTGTGTGTGTGTGTGTGTGTGTGTGTGTGTCTGTCTCTGAATGAATGCTTACAGAGATCTCATCCTGCAGGCCGTTTGGCACCTCCATGGCCCTGTTATCCACCTGGACATGTCCTCTGGTCACAAACTGGATCACAGACGAACTGTCCTGTTGGCGCACACACAAAGCATGGGCGGTTGAGGAGGGTGGACATTCATTTCAATGCATTGCCTTCACCGCAACCCGTTTGTCTACTAAAAGCCCCCTGTGTGACGGTGGCGGCTGCTCTGCTCACCCTCTTCAGGATTTCCGTGTTGAGCAGGAGTTTGATCTCTATACTCAGAGCCTCGTCCTTCAACTGGGGGCCCAGGCTGCAGGAGATGGTCATACACGCTCTGCCGGGCCGGTTACAGTCCTGGTAGAGGAGAGAAGGGAAGTGGGGGGGGGGGGGGGGGGGGAGACAGAGAGAGACATAGAGAGAGACAGAGAGAGAGAGGAGAGAAAGAGGAGAATGAGAAAGAGAGGGGTGAGAGAAGGAGGGAATAAAAAGAGAGAGATAGGAGACAGAGAGAGATGAAATACATGGAGAGAGAGAGACAGCAGAGAGATAAAGGGAAGTCAGTAAATAAGTAAGTACAATGTATTTGTGCAGAACCTATCCAGAGCTTTAGTCACAAAGTGCTCAGCAAAAGTTACAAACAGTGAGCAAATACACATTTCCACAACACATGTCACAACACAAGATGAAGGAGCAGACAGAGAGAGAGAGAGTAACGTGTGATGAACAGATGGTGAAGTGACTGGTTAAGGATCCCCCTGGGCCCCAGTGACCCCTGCTGACCCGTGGAGAGAGTTGAAGTAAACACCAGGGGTGGGAGTATATTTACCAAGACCCTGCGCCCCGACTTGGTGAAGAAGGCAAATATGGTGTGGAAGATGCTCTCTCGGTCCTGGGGAATGGTGCAGGGCGTGGGGTTCCTATGGGGCGTGCAGTTCCCTCTGCCATTGGCCACCTGGATGGGGCGTGAGAGCAACCATTAAACACACACAAACACACTGTTTGACCATGACCATTTTGTATGGGATCAGGACTTTTATTTTGGTTTGTTTTTAGATTTGTCGTTTTTCTTAAGTTATTACGTCGTGGAGCGTGAGAAGCTCCCCAGAGGTGTGCGTTTTATGACACGGTGAAGGAAACTCTGAGGGCCTACTGTCACCTCCGCAGAGCCTGAGAGCCCACCATTGTTCTCTGTCTGTGCAGTGCTGACAGGAAGTTCTGGTGCCCACCCTCCCTCCCTCCGCCAGCCTGCCCCGAACAGAACAGGATTCCCATATGGAGAGATTTAGAGGAGGCTGGTCTTTATGACTGCCCCCAGGGACCGATTTCTCCTTAACTGCCCCCCAGAACTCACCTCTCCGCTAGCCTTTCCCTCCCCACCACCACCACCACCACCACCATGAGCTCTAAAAGGTGGGCAGTGGACACATCCTATGTCCTAGGCCCTCCTGTTTCTCCTGTTGTTCCACTCAATACCAGCGTCTCCGGCTTGCACACACTGCTTTGGAACTGCCTGGCTCTATGCTGAACTGTAACTCTAACTCATCAGCTATACGAAGTTTAGCCGAATTCTCTACAGTGAAACAAATGTATCATATTCTTTGTACCGTCAGAATAACACAGTGAGCTCCAGTGAGAAGCTTTGTGTGTGTTATAAAAGGTCCTCACAGCTGGCTGTAAAAACCTGTATGTGCAACGGTTCCAGCATGCCACTCCTGTGTTTACCACGTGTGTGTGAGCATGTGTGTGTCTGTGTGCGTGTGTGTGTGTCTCCCTATTCATATCCGCGTGTGTGTGCATGTGTGTGCATGTGTGTGTTTGCGTATGTGTGTGTGAAATGGATGTGTGTGTGTGTCGCCGTGCGTGTGTGAGCTGGTTTTGTGTGTATGGGGGGGGGGGGGGGCAGTAGCTCCACAGGTGCCCTGTGCCCTGTCCGTTCAAGCTGTGTGATCCCCTGCAAGTGGTTCCAGATGGGCACAAGCAGGGTGGGATAACCCCCCCCCCCCCCCCCCCCCCCCCCCCCCCCCCCCACCCCCCCCCAGGTCCACCCATTCGCAGTAAATACAATTAACAGGTTGAGCCCCCCCCGCGCCCCCACCCATGATCTACCTATAAGAAAGCAGCGGTGCAAGGGTTATGAAAACATCTCGCCTCTGGTGGAGGTGTTGGCTTTCGTTGTCTAAACGCAGGCTGTTGTGAGACAAAACGGGCCGCTCGGTAGCTTCGGTGGCTGTATCAACAAGTCTGGGCGACCCAGGCTTTTCATTGGCCCGCCGGAGCCCTGTGCGCGCTAGGCTTATCGCCTGCGCTACGAGACCCCCCCCTCTCTCTCCCTCTCCCTCTCCCGGTCTTGCTCTCTCGCTCGTAGGTTAAGCACCCGTTTTAGCCGCTTCAGCGGTCCCGATTGTGGGACACGATTGTGGGACACAATCCCCTGTTTGGAGATCCAGCACACAAACCCCGTGCGGTTTGTGTGCTGGATCTACAAACAGGGGAATGTGTGAGGGTTGCTGGCATGTGTATCCAATAAGAGATAAGGGTGGGGTGGGGTGGGGTGGGGGGGGGGAGGGGGGGGGGGGCGGAGTGGAAGTCAGGAGGGTATGTTGTGGACGGCCGGCCGGCGACGCCCACCTGCGTGTCCAGGATGAGGAACATGTCGGCCCCACTGCCCGACAGGCGGTTGGGTAGCCGGATGTCCACCGTGGAGCCTGGCAGCCTGCTGGGACCGTTGTTGATCACCTGGCCGAGAGAGAGAGAGAGAGAGAGAGAGAGAGAGAGAGAGAGAGAGAGAGAGAGAGAGAGAGAGAGAGAGAGAGAGAGAGAGAGAGAGAGAGAGAGAGAGAGAGAGATAGGAAGACAGACTGTACTGAATACTGTACTGAATACTGTAGCATCATGTACTGTAGAATACTGTAGTGAATACTATAGTGAATATTGTACTGAATACTGTACAGAATACTGTAGCATCATGTACTGTAGAATACTGTAATGAATACTGTAGCATCATGTACTGTAGAATACTGTAGTGAATACTGTTGAATCATGCATTGTATCCTGTGTGTGCCGGTACCTGGAAGGTGAGGTTGAGGGGCTGGAAGTTGCACTCCATCTCTTCCAGCTGGACGAAGCGCGAGGCATCCACGGAGCTGCCGTAGACGAAGGTGCTGGGGTTCACCACTCTGTGGGGGACCAGATCACAGCAGAGCCAGACCAGTGTTTAGACCAGATCACATTAGAGCCAGACCAGGGTTTAGACCAGATCACAGCAGAGCCAGACCAGGGTTTAGACCAGATCACAGCAGACCCAGACCAGTGTTTAGACCAGATCACAGCAGAGCCAGACCAGGGTTTAGACCAGATCACAGCAGACCCAGACCAGTGTTTAGACAAAGATCACAGCAGAGCCAGACCAGTGTTTAGTGTTTAGACCAGTTCACAGCAGAACCAGACCAGTGTTTAGACCAGATCACAGCAGAGCCAGACCAGTGTTTAGACCAGCTCACAGCAGAACCAGGCCAGTGTTAAGTGTTTAGACCAGATCACAGCAGAACCAGGCCAGTGTTTAGTGTTTAGACCAGATCACAGCAGAACCAGGCCAGTGTTTAGTGTTTAGACCACAGCAGAACCAGCAGAACAAGGGGGTTGGTGTAAAAACTGTGTACACGCATCAAAAGACTTCAGGATTGTTTGAATGCACCAACAACAAAATAACAAACAGCGATTGTTTAAAAAAAACGAGTTTGAGGTGGTCAAAGCGATGTTTTGGGGGGTTCGTTTTTTCCTCCCCGTGGGAGTTTTCCTCGGCCGTTGTGACATGAGTCAGCTCTGCCCATCTATTTTTTCCTTTTCGTTTTTTTCTCCAGCTTCTAAAGACAACAGACAGCTTTATCAGCTGCCTGAGCCCTCCTGGTGCAGGGGGAGCCTCTCTCTGAACTAACAACACCAGTAGTGATAGAGGGTTAGAGATAAGAGCCTTTTCAAAGAGAGGAACTTCCAGACATCCAACTACATCCCCCCCCCCCCCCCCTCCCCGACGCCACATCACCTCCCATCACCCCCATCATCTTAGAAATGCCAAATCCCAGTTTCTATCAATCCTAACTGACAAAACCTGTGGCTCACACACACACACACACACACACACACACACACACACACACACACACACACACACAGCACACAGCACACACACAGATCACACACAGAGGACACAGAGAGCACACACACACCACGGGTGGGGTTTCTCTAATAGTAAACAGACATCTCTGTAGTAATAAAGATGTTTGTGTTTAAGTCTTGAAAGTGTCTTACCCAGTGATGGTCGTGTCGACCTCATGGATCAGAGGCAGCGAGAGGTCCAACATGTTGTCCTCCAGTTTGTGCTCAGGGTTAGCACTGCAGCAACAGACAAGGACGAAATGTCACTCAGCTCCTTTTAAAATCCATTCTACAGTATTAGAACGATAAGTTATAGATGTATAAGCTTGTGCTATTAATGTATCTCCCTGACAGTCTTGACAAATGTAAATCGATAAGCGATTATTGCCAAGCAAAAATAAACTGTTTACTAAGTCCAAGGTAAAGTTGATATGGATTCAGGGGTTAATTATTGTCAGTAGTCCATAGATGGGAGGGGAGAGAGAGAAAGAGGAGAATGAGAAAGAGAGGGGAGACAGACATTTGGAATAGAGAGAGAGAAAGGGGGAGAGAGGGAATAATGAAAGAGGGAATAGAGAGAGATAGAAAGGGAAGAGAGAAAGATAGAGTGATAGAGGAAAAGAGTTATAGAGAGATAAAAGACAAGGAGAGAGACAGCAGAGAGATGAAGGAAGAGACGGAAGTAAGGTAATATAAGAAGCTTGTGATGTTAATGTATCCCCCTCACATTCTTTACAATTGCTTTCTGTTTGCAAAGATCGATGAGCGATTATTGCCATGCCAAAATAAACTGTGTACTGAGTCCACGGCAAAGTGGATATGGATTTCGATGTTTGTTATTGTCAACGATGCAATCCAAGTGTGGGCAAATGCAATTACTACCTACAAATCAAAAATAGAAATAGCTTTCTGCTTTTGACTGGATTTATAGTACGCCACGTGAAACACCCATTACTGAAGGACTTACCATGCATTTGATGCCATGTATATGTATACAAGTGCATTTCCTTCTCATTTCTGTGTGCTTAACATGTGCTTTAGGTTTAGCTTGACAATCAGCTAGTACGGTAATTCGAACCTTTTCGCCTGGACCAGAAACTGTAAGGTGTCATTTTCCCCGGAGACTCGGCTGGTGTCGAAAATGACTGCGAGGTGATACTGCAGAAGAAGGAATGAGATGAGAGGTTAGGGACCCAAACATTGCTCAACAAGGGTGACGCTTCACGTTTAAGACCTAAAGGTGGCGTGTAATTCAAACCACGCAGCCGACCCGAGGCAACCGGAGAGACATTCACGTCAGCTACTGCTGAGCTCGCAAATCATTACAGCGTCTATAAATACCGAGCGCTGGGGTGAGAAACAGCGTAGAGCAGAGTAGAGACACAGTCCTACAAGGGTTTTGGTGTAATGATGAGGCCCTGTTGCATTGTGTCCCTGGGCTCCCTGTGGTTATCTCACCTTCGTCTGCGCTCTCATGAATGGAAATCCCACACTGCATTTCAGGAAGTCCAGATCGACCAGTTCACAGGAAATGCCCTTCTCTTCCTGCAGAAGAAACACAGATGAGGAAGCAGACAAGAGAGTGAGAGAAAGGGAGAGACAGAGAGAGAGAGAGGGAGAGAGACAGGGATAAAGAGAGAGAGAGAGAGAGAGCGAGAGAGAGTGAGTGAGATAGTGAGGGACAGATACAGAAGGACAGGGTCCGGGCGGCAAAAATGTAGAAAGTACTGCTGCAGAACTCTCACCAGATAAAAGTAAGATTGAAGCAATCAGGCATGGGGCACATGTGTTTCAACACACGAACACACACACATGCACACACGAGTGTATACACACACACACACACACACATTAGTTCAGAAGAAACACAAAGATGGGACAAAGAAAAGAGGGGAAAGACAAATCTTTTTGGAAGGGTAATTGAACAGACTCCAGGCCGTGTGTTTGGGAACCTTGTCTAAATAATACGGAGCTTCGCCGGCTGTGCTGTCTAAACATTTGGGCCTTGACCCCCGTGAGGAGTAAAAATTCTTTAGGCAACACTTCAGTGAAGCTCTGTTTACTGGCACTGTACGCCGCGTGCACAAGCGCCCTGACATTATTCACCACCGCCACGATTAATAGGATCTCAGCTAGAAAGAGACAGGTTCTGGATCCCTTATTATATCGGCTAAAGGTAACCAAGTCAACATCCACACAGGCTGGCTGGAACTCATATTTCATACACTTTATCCATTCCCCCAGAAAAAAACAACAATAGAACAGTACAAAAAAGGGAGAGGGTTCCATATTGTGTGCTTCCTGTGTTGACATATTTAAGAGCCACTCATCAAACACACACATCACACACGCCCAACTTGCCATCCCCTTATTCTGCAGTTTTTCCCCCCAGCCAGGGACCAATAGAATCCTGGTCTGCCCTTCATCATTGCACTTCGTCTTCCTAAATAAATAGCAAGCAGCATGGATCCTAGGGTGAGCCCCCTTGGGTGGGGTGTGGTTTGGTGATGATAAGCAAGGGGTGGAGTAGGGTTGGAGGATTTGGGGGTGGGGGGGGGGGGGGGGGGGGGGGTGGGCAACTGGCAGTGTTGGAATTTTCTCTATTTCCTGTATACCTCAGTGCTGCTGTGCAAACAACAGTGTCCTTGGGGACTGGGGAGGACTGGGGGAAGTGGGGGTTGGAAGTGATGCCTGTTTACCCATCATGCACCTAGCTGCCACCAAGAGAGCAAAGGCCGGGAAGACATATGGCGGGCGGAGCTCCGTTGGGAGGGAGGGGGGGGGAAGAGAGAGAGAGAGAGAGAGAGAGAGAGAGAGAGAGAGAGAGAGAGAGAGAATGATAGAGAGGGAGAGAGAGAGAGAATGATATAGAGAGACATGCTTAACAGTCCTTCACATTCTCACCCTTAACTGACACTGTCTGCTCTGTCTCTATTTGGGGAAAGAAATTCACGGCAGGGTTTTCAACAAATGGCAGGTCCATTAACCATCACTGACTTTTGTTTATACTCCTTCCAGTGTCGGCAGGAGCCTTCGACGCAGAGCGGGGTTTTTTCGTGAGAATGACAATACACGCGAGACCTGTATTTTATGTTTACTGCATGTCTCGATGTACTCCAGTGTTCCTGCGCTCTTGACCTTTCCCAAAGGGTCACCTACAACTTTCCACTATCTACCAACGACTATCGGTGGAGGATTAGCCCCGACGTTTACAACATGTGCGAAGACACACTTTACATCAATCCATTGTTAGATTAAAGGAGAGTGATATGTTCGATTCAAGCTGTTTAGAAGAGGAGGGCACTAAGTCTTGATGCAGGCATAGCAGCAGGTTAACCTAAAGTTGGAACCTATTTACTGGTTGTTGGTTAAAGGTAATGTCTTGGTTTACTACAATGAGAGAAAAGTGAGGATAAACATGTAAAGCTATCCAGGCCAGGAGTTTAATCATTGTTTATCACCTCACTTGGGTTTAGTCTCGACAATCTCAGTCAATCAATGACCTTTGCGGGTTTTATAGTTTACATACTTGAAATTAAAACTTGAAAACACCAAAATAAGCAGCTCACAGATTATTTTCAAATCAAATCATTATTTCATTTACAACTATTTTTGGCAGAACTGTACACTGAGATACCAGCATTCTTTGTCCACTCTCCATCCCATTTTTCTCCAACTGGGGGGAGTCTTATTAAAACCCGATGGAAAGATAAACAATAGCGTCACTGCCCCAACATGGCTTCTGGCTAAGCTGGGAAAATAACTACAGTCTCCGATATTTCATAAAGACAGAAAAGAAAAAAAAAACCACCCTAACCCAAACAAAGCCAAGCAAATCAACCCAGCACCTTCTGTCTCCCAGTGGGGAGAGAAGACCAGCGATGAGCAGCTCCTGAAAATAATTCACCTCCAGCGCGCTGTCAGACAGCTTGTGTTGCAAGAGCAACAGACCGATAGCAGATCTCTCCTATCTCTCGCGCCCAAGCAAGCAGGGAGCACCAGTTCACAGTTTGCGCTCTGTGAGGAACTACAAAAAAGACATAATTAGAGTCTCCCGCGCGATTTAGGGACCAAGCTTAACTCTGCACAAAAGGGGTCATGTCAACAACACCCCGGACTTCCTTGGGAGTAGTAGGAGTAATTAGAGGTGTCAGGCTTGGTAAACAGTAGCATAACTGGGCTGTGGCTCCCTCGTCACCTACTCCACCATACTCCCTTCCTGTTCCATTTGCTCAGAGTAACCCATCACCCGGACTTATCAGGTTCCCATGCAAATAAGGGTGAGCCTCTGGAACGTTTTGACTCTAAATGTCAACTCATTCCTAAGGATGAGGTCACTTCCATTAGATTGTCCATTGAACTGAAATCCTAAAGAAATATACGGTGCATCGACGGTCAATACATCATCCGTGGGGCTGCATGACGGGCTGTCTCGATCGAATATATCATAAAGTCTGCTGCCGTCTTCGCTAGAATTGATGGAGCAGATGCAGACATAGGTGGACACCAGTTTCCATTCATCCCACACACTGGCTTCCAGGTAAAACCACCCTACACACACACACACACACACACACACACACACACACACACACACACACACACACACAGACACACAACCTCAGGGAAACTCTACGGCTCTTGCAGGTATATTTTTTCCATAAATGATGCATGATGGGAAACAAATTGCTTGGTCGAAGTCCAAGACTAAAGGCAAGCGGGTCACACGCAGGTCACGAAGAAGAGCAGCGTAGCATAGCGTAACATAGCATATAGCATACAACACGAACGGGAGCGATCTTTGGGTTATTGAGAAATGGACCATGAACTGGAGTTACAGTAAAATATTTCCAGCTGTGCACCATTTGCTTTCCATTTCAGCCATTGGTCTGCGTGGTTTTGTGTGTAGCCCACTGGAAATCCGAAGGTTTCGTTTACCTGTGTTGTCTCTGTTATTATTCCAGTTCATCACCTCCCTCTGTACCCTAATTTCATGGGATAATTAGTCTCAATTCATAATTAATATATTACCTTTAATACATGCTACATCGTTCAGTGGGTGATCCCCCCTTAAGAACTTGTCTGACTTTGAGGGAGGTTAATTAGGACAAGTGTTTTTTTGTCCTCCGACATTAAACAGCTATTGCTAATGCTACTGCTGTAGCTAGGCCTTCCCCTCTCCTCTACAGCGTTCATACCCATGAAGTGCACCGTAAATCATGGCTGTTTATCTCTGAGCAGGCAGAAAGCTCTATGCTTCTTGTTCCTTACACTATAGATCCATGATGATGTATCTTTAGAGTCTGAAGACTCTTTAGAATGACCCTCAGTGTAGATGATGAGGATAATTCCAGGTGCTGGAATTTAATACTGACCTCTGCTAAGTTGTATGGACCTGATAGTGTTTGTACCATGCGCCAGTTGCATTGAATTATAGATGACATTATTAAAAAAGTCCTAATAAAATTAATTTGTTTAGTATTTTTTCTGCATTGGAGCTTACGCTATGACTACTTATTTCTGTCAGGTAATGAAGACAGTGTATCGTATGTTGACAATGTAAAGATCCGAAACCAGATACCAACATCTAAATATATAATAACGAATAATACAATAAAGTGAAGCATAACGCATCCCGAAAGGCTTTGGTACACATAATACCTTTTTCAAGAGCCCACGTTGACAGATAACAGTATCTGTTTCTTACATAAAAGCAGCGTCGTCAATCTGCTGCTGCCTTTGATGCTAATTGTCTCAGCTGTAAGAATATGGTCGTTTCTGACCAAGTGTACAATTATCCACGCAGCCCTTCTCCAGTGTCATCCTGGCTCCCCTCCCAAGGTTCCACTGACACACAAACAGTGAACCTCCAGTCCACATCGTCCGCTCTTAGGACTACAAAATGGATCACAAACTGCAGTGTCACCAACTTCAACAGATTTCAGCATTGCAGTAAATAAATAGCTAGCATTTAATTACCGCATTCACAAACACACACACACAAATAGACGCATTAAAACACACACACATGCACATACACACAAGCACACACACACACACACACACACACACACACAGAAAAAGAGACCCAAACAAGCACATACACTCAAAGACCCAAACACAAAAATGCACGCTTGAACACACACGCACACAAGCGCGCACATGCAGGCACGCACCCACACACAAAAAACCAAACACACATGCACGTGCGCGCGCACACACACACACACACAAACACACACACACACACACACGTTAAGAAAACACACCTTCTGCCAGAAGTTGATGTAGAACACCTCCCTGGAGAAGTTGAAGTAGATATTGGTGTCGTACGCATCATCTCCGCTGTTGGAGATGGTGAGATTGAGAGAGATGTTCCTAACCCCTCCCAAAGCCAAGTGGGGCTTGCTGTGCAACCTAAAGGAAACACACACACACACACACACACACACACACACACACACACACAAGAACAATGTAATCCAGTGACCTAACACTTACACGGGGAGGGGAATACAGGATGTACTCCATGAACTCATCGCTGTGGGAAACCCTGGGGAAACTATGCAGTGTTAAGCCGTTGACTTTTTTCATCTTAAAGATTGTAAAGTTGTATGCGTTTGTTGACAAAATGGCAGTAGAGCTGATGGGGGAAACATTTTTACAAAACAAGGAGAGGGAAAAACTATGGCCCAGCTCCAGGTCACTTGAGCTGAGCATGCGTCATGGCTGCCCTGTTCCCCACGCCCGGGTTGCTGGGTCTATTGCGTCACATTATTCCCTCACAACTGGGAACAACAGCCAGCTGAGTGAAGGAACTCAGCTGGCCACAAACTGTGAAGAAGTAACGTTGAGTTTTATATATACGTATATATGTACCCAGAAAGCAAGAGTTCGCCGCTGAGTCGCAGGTCCGCGGCGCAGTCGTCCGACAGGCAGTTTTTCTCAAACAATGTCTGGAAAACAGAAACGTGCACAGTTGG
Organism: Lota lota; assembly: GCA_026745465.1. Lineage (NCBI taxonomy): Eukaryota > Metazoa > Chordata > Actinopteri > Gadiformes > Lotidae > Lota > Lota lota. Next base: position 651,167 of record JACYXH010000484.1, on the reverse strand, counting down.
AGTGACCTCATGATGTTCCTGCCCTACATACACACAGAGCTCAGAACCTAGGGGGCAGTGTTGCTTCTCTTGAAGCCACGAGTGAATTAGGATCCCGTCCCGTCGATCCGGCAATGAATGACACGCTATCATGGGAATCTTAGATCTCTTATCGAGACACATTGATGACACGTTTGGTTGCAGGTGCTGAGCGTCCGATGAATGGTGTCCACGAATGCTTTGGAGAGCAGTGGCACTTTGAGGAGCACATGTGCGGTCAACCCAGAGGTGGGCGCTAAGAAAATAAATCAATCAGTCGACTGAATTCCACTCAAGTAAAAGTCAACACAACCCCCATACTGAGCTGGTGCGGATCTCGAGTCATTATAACCCTAACCTCAAGGTATTGCATACATGCATAGCCAGGTAATGGGCAAGACATGCCACTGGTTGTACTTATATACAGCCATGAAGCGTGTGGGGAGGTTAGTTTCAACCAAAATAATCTTGGAAATGAACAAAATCCAAATGTATGGAGAATAGACGACTTGCTATTGTAAATGTTTTTTCTAAAGTAGTTGGATAAGGTTTCTCGAAGGGCCGATGCCAGAACAAGATTGTAGCACTGACATTGTACAGCTGATATTTTCATCATGCTTTGCAATTAACTTAATATACATTAACTTAATAGAACTTCATATATAATAGTAAATCACTGAAATTGCCGACCAATAGTACGATAACAGTTGATACGAATAAATGATAAAGATGACTTGGTAACACTTTACAATAAAGGTACATTAATTAACCATTAAGTAACATTAGTTAATGCTGTAATAAGCATTAACAAACAGTTCATTAACAGTTACGTAATGGTCCAGTAATCATTTACTAATGGTGTTCAAGCTAAACATTATTTAATAGGGTTAGGGTTAACACTAACCCCTATGCTTATGCTTTATCATAATGCTTATTACTGCATTTATTAATGTTAAGTAATGGTTACTTAATGCGCCCTTATTGTAAAGATTTACAGACACAATTTGACCATCTCACCTCGTTCTTCACAGCGATCTTGTTGCCCTTCTTCCACCGCAGCACCGGAGCCAGGGCGGGCAGGTCTCGGTCCGAATCCCCAGCCAGGACATGCTTGCCCAGGCTGTAGGCCACCTCGAAGGTGATGGCGGTGAACACGTCCTTCACGTCCTTCTGCAGAGAATCACAATCACAAGGCAATCTGAATCAGGAATCAGAATTACAACCACAAATCAGTATTAGAATCTGAATTAGCGATCAGAATTCTACATTTGAATCAGAAATCAGATATCTGAATCAGAAATCAGAAACTAGAATCACAGTCAGAGCGCACAAAACCACACAGCACGGCCGTCGTACACTAACCTGCCCTTTACTAACGAGCCATGCGTCATTACGTCACCGTGGAAACTATTCACACTGGGTGTACTGTAAGGAAAACAAGCCCGTAAAACAGCTGGTCCTAAACAAACGTGTAAAAAGCACTGGAGATTCTGCTTATGTTGGAGCAAATATGGAAACATGTTTCCAAGCTTCTAGCGTGTCGACGTTCATATACCACACTGCCAGAGAAGATCGTTAAAATCGAATATATGATATTAAAGTATTTGTGTAAAATCAAAGGAACTGAATTAACATCTAAGTATGATAAGCCCCATATTTGATTTAAGCGCCGGTCACGAATGCAGGTGCGCTCACTTAGGATTTAATGCAAATCCGTAAGGAAATCCCTTTTCTAATCAGCGTTGTTTATTTTGAATTGCTGAAATAAAAGCCTGGGCTGTACAGTACATGTAACAGCATGCAGGGCATCCACAAAAGGAGCATGTGGATGAGTGCTATTGATAATGACGCTTGTAATGACCCACTGGCATGGGCTTCCTGTGCACAAAGCTTTGTCTCTGGCTCCACAAACTGGTAACCCAAAGAGGTGTTTTATTTGGCAGCACGCATGGAAACCACAATGTCTGAACAAAAAGCCTAGAGTGGATGTCTTCATTAGGGGATAGCATCGGGAGACGGGGGAAAGTTAGATATTAATCTTCGGTTTTTCTGTCGATTTCACTTCATTCGGCTCTTTGAACGGTACTTGGATGAGGGACCGGAACGGATATTAGCATCACGCGAAGCGGCGGTAAAAAGTTCCCACAGGCCCGAGAGGCCGCGGGTCTCAGCTCTTAAAGATGTCTGCTAGCACGCGGCCAAATCCATAATGTAAACACAAGGGCTTCACTATGCCTTTTCCGGTGGTCACTTGGGCCATTCATTCTCTTGCTCTCTCGCTCTCTCTCTTTGGCCATTATCACAGTTTTCCTACGTCCACCCACCCATGCCCTTTCCTCATGCAGGCGTAGCGCCCGTAGGTCAGACCTATCAGCCCCGATTAGAGGAAAAACTCCACCTTCTCCCTGGCAACTGTGAAAAAAAGTTACGAGAGGAAATTTCAGTTATAAGACACGACATGGCCGCAAAAGAAATACTGGAGAATTTCGCCAACTCCGCTACCCAGAACGCTTACATTTTTTGACTTAACTATTTCACTTTTGGTATCCTTCCCAGGAATTTCGTTTTTATACTCCTATCGCTCAACTGCTACCATTGGCGGTGGAGAGTCACTCAGAGCTAGCTAAGCTGCTGGTCCTCAACACCCCAACTGGTCAATGACAAGGCTCACCGACACACAGCAGAGGTCAGGTCCCCCCCCCCCCCCCCCCCCCCCCCCCCCTCGGCCATAAGGCTGTGTGCCTCATTGATCTAACAGACTCTTGTGTTGTTCCAGCTCTGGTTTAGTTCAGCTGGGAGGCATCAGGAACAGTAGTCGTACTCAGTGGGTGACAAACGGGGTAACCATACGTGAGGGGCCGGTAAAAGCAAAATAGAAAAGAATGAATTCTCTGTAGTTATTTATGTCAAATGGTTGTTGAAATGGCCCCTGTCCAGTGCCCTCAGAGTGAACCTGGCCCCTGGGAACACTCAGAGGAGCCTGGGGGTCCCAAACACTGGGCTCCCAACGCTGTTGCTCTGTTTCTCAGTCATGAGCCAGATTAATAACGATGATGATGAACGAATAATGTCTGCTATTTTATAAACCAAGTTGTTTGTTCATATTAGTTTGTCCATACTGTGCTATTTGAGAACAACCTTTAAACTCATGAGAATCAGTGCTGTTTCTCTTGGAACAGTGTCAGTGTTATTGTGAAGACGAGGCTTTATTTCCTGGTTGAAATGCGTACAACTTGTTGATTTTATATTATTATAAGTACATACAGAACAAGTCGTTCCTCAAACAGAGTATTTTGTTACAGTGTCCTGAAATGGTCCTGTAAATATTCTGCCACTAGTAACAGCATACACAGACATAGCATTGGTAGATGGGTGGGTGTAATTGGAATTAATTATATACTTGCGTTATCAGTGCCATTAGAATAAGTATGCAATCTCTTCACAAAGTACTTAGTATGTGTTTTAATAACACATTCCCTGTATCTGCACCATGGTCCAGTCAATTAATTCTATATTTGGCTTAATGGGACCCCTCTTGAGGTAATTGCCGTGTATCTTTAGCTTTCTGCGTGAAATGAGTCCGCTCACAAGAGAGAGTGTGTGACAGGTCTCCATCTCTAGTCAAAGGCAGCCATTGTGCTAATCCTCATTGAAACTGGAAACACCTGAGGAAAGGGGTCCTTTTCTTTTCATGTGTGCTCATTCCCCTCCAACACAGGGGTCTGGCTAGGAATGTATGAACCTAGTATGAAGTCATTTAAAACATGAATATCACAGATATTATCATCAGCAAAAACACATGTATGCACACACAGTGCACACACACACACACACACACACACACACACACACACACACACACACACACACACACACACACACACACACACACACACACACACACACACACACACCCTGTTCAGTCTCATATCTATACATGTGTCTCTTCCTGGTCTAGTCGGCTTTAAGACCCATAGGTGTTAAATGTAAATAAAATAGAGTTTGTCAGAGTTTTGGATCTAAACCTAAACAGGCTTCTACTTTTAGCGGGGACTCTGATCTCTCTCTCTCTCTCTCTCTCTCTCCCTCTCTCTCCTCTCTCTCTCTCTCTCTCTCTCTCTCTCTCTCTCTCTCTCTCTCTCTCTCTCTCTCTCTCTCTCTCTCTCTCTCTCTCTCTCTCTCTCTCTCCTCTCTCTCTCTCTCTCTCTCTCTCTCTCTCTCTCTCTCTCTCTCTCTCTCTCTCCCTCGGCGTAATGTAATGTGATCATGGTGGTGGCAGAGCACCAAAGCAGCCCTGTTCCCTCACGGCGTAGCTTCCTCTGCATGGGTGTGGGGAGCATGATGTCAGCTCTGAAGGGCTCTGATCCTCAGCTTGATCCTCTGCCTCATGGTCGGCTGAACAGAGCTCCTCTCTTTATATTCTCAGCAGCCACACACACAGACACACATACACACACTTACACACTCCTCCGGCTGTTAAAATGCACTTAGTGTATACAGCTGATGACCGGTTATGGGAACCAGCAACTAGCAAGTAATATAAAGACACACGCATGCACACGCACATGTAAACAAACACACACACACACAATATGTCCTTTTCATGAAACTTAATTTATTGTCCACAAGGGTTGCTGAATGATGCCAGTTCAGGGGATCTTACTCATTTAACTTTATGATCTGTAAACAGATCATAAAGTTGAACGGTGCATCAATTAATCTCATCATGTGAACAGATAGAAAGGGACCACTGTTGTTGCTAATTCCTCTCCCATATGGCCGAGCTCTATATCATCAACGTTACAGTGTCTCGGTTTCCTGTTGAATCTTAATGGGGCAGAAAGTAGAACCCTAACCCTTTCCTGACTTCTTCTTTCCCCATTGTGGGACTACTAACTAATACCCCCCCCCCCCCCCCCCCCCCCCCCCCCCCCCTTTCAACACTAAACAAGGGTTAGATGCGGGGTACTGGGTAATTGTTGAATCGTCAAATGTTTGCTCCATTAAGACCCATCCTTTGGATAATACAGGGTTGACGCCTTCTCCTACGGACATGGGCGAGAGTGAGTTGAGTTCCACACGCGTACTGCTAACTGGTTTACTGGATCGGTTATCTGGCACCATGTTGACCTTTTCCCCCAGAGAGGAACTTTGTCTTCTTCATATGTTGCCGATTTTCCATTGTGCATTGTGCAATTTTGGAAAACCAATGCAGGAAAAAGCATTCCTTTGTTTATCAGTAACTAGATCGGGAAGTCGGGTCGATTGGAGGTTTATGTGTTCTTCCGGTCCGTGTTGTTTGTGTATACAAACAGCAACAAGCCTCATAACTTTCTCACCTAAACTGACCGGCAGTGTACCAGAAAGAAACCCAGGCTGGAGGACCTGAGTAAACCCTTGTACGCGTATACAAGGGTTAACGCAGGTCCTCCAAAGTGGGTTAACCCCGTTAAAAGACGTGGGTCCACCAATACCCACAATGGTGTAACCCTGGTAGGTGCTAGATGGAAAAAGGGGTGTAACTACTGCCAACTTTCCTCAAAGTGGAAGATAGCATTGTCGCCAAGAGGGATATGGAGGACACGTCCCAATGGTGCAATCTGTACAAAGCTTGACTTGGCACAGGCACCTTACAAGAGGATTTGTGGCAAGCAGAGATTGCAGTGAGACTGATTCTGGTGGTTTCTAAGGTCTCCATTTCAAATCATGGTTGAACCTCTGGTATCAATGAGCCAAGAGCTTTGACGTGGCAAGGATACACGGCGTCAACAAATTTCATTTTAGAGTTCAATGATTTCAAATATGATATTACGGATTGTTTAATTCATTTGCGTTGCTACGGGTTGCATTGTGGTTGAATGAGCTGAAAAAAATTATATAAAGGGTACTTTTATTTGAATAGAAAAGCCTACATAAAGCTTTTTTCAGTGTTGTAGTGACTGGTATGAGACCAATGCTAATAGCAATGAGACCATTCATGTGTGAACAGCTGTAAGTTTTCATCTGATCTACTAATCTCCTAATGGTCAATCTATCCGTCATACCCTGTTAAAATAGACCACTTATCTCAAATTAGTTTGGTGCTGCCAACGTCATGGCCTTATCTTGATATCCTCAATTACAGACAGTATCAATAAATAACTGCAGAGCTAGTTCACTTGATGTTCTACCGCTGTCACGATAAAAAAAACACCTTGATAAGCCAGTCCGTATACAAAACCAAATAATTCAAACCGATGTGAAAAAAGGCAGACATTAGGCATTAGTCATACCAAGCGCATGAGGTATGTATCTTGACAGGTTTTTCCTTTCAATGTTGTCTTCACCGTTTACGTCTTAAAAATCCAGCGCTGGAGTTAAGCCGCGTCTAACTGATAGCAGTGAGAGAGAAGCTCCCAAATGTTCAGGTGCAGCCTTTAAATGCCAACCTGGAGTCTTTATAAATCACTGACCACCACTGCCTGCCATTCATCAAAACACCGTATTTCCCAGAAGCACTTGGAACTATGTCAATGGCATGCAGTTGTTTTGGCATTGATCTTGGAGTCCTCTAAAAACCAAAAAAAACACACCTTCCTTTATGCCATTATTTCTCTTGTTTTTATTGCAAGGCAGAATATCGCCATATTCTTGCTTAGGTAAATTCGATGTTAATTTAATCCATCAAGGAGATATATTATGACAAAATAAAATATAATTATGCAATGCTGAGTGCTGCTCCAACTGGGAACTTACAGGTAGGGCAGGCACATATGCACACACGCACACACATCCACTCAAGCACGCGCACATACACACACACACACAAGCACACACTGTCCCTTTGCCAGAGAAATCCACTATTAAATTTAAAAAGTGCTCATTATACGGCCTTATCGTTCAGCAGGAAACGTATACCATCTGTGCTGTCACGCATACAAAACATTCCTTTAAATAAACATGATTAAGAGCTGTCTATTGCTTACACACTGTCTATGAAAAATTCCACTCCGTTCCAAGAGAACGTATCATGACACTATCAAAATCGACCTCCCCTACTCACACACACACATACACACACACACACACACACACACACACACACACACACACACACACACACACACACACACACACCACCCCCCTGACCTCCCTCCAAAGAAACACACACACACAGAACACGCTTAAGTCAACCAATACGGTCCCTCTCTTTTGGTTCATTCTATGCTGGGGGTTTGGGGGTGAGGGGATGGGGATATACATCACTCACACCTGCGAACACCTGAGAGAGCAGTGCTGAGGATTTATTGCGTAATGAAACAATGTCCACGTCAACACGAATGACAGGAATCCTTTCCGGTCTGGCACAAGTCCCTGCCTCCCCCCAAACTGGGCAGATGGAGTTTTGTTTTGCTGCTTCGACAAACCTTCAACTTTGTTATCGTTTATACACAATGTCAACATCCCTGTGCGTTTATTTCCGCACCAGTGCGGTTATGTACAGCAACTGTCATGTTTGGGTTGGATTGGAGACATTCAACAAACACTGAACGCGATGCCTACCACTCGCACAACTGGAAACACACAGCTGTGTTCACTCTCACACATTCACAACACACACACGCACGCACACGCACACACACATGCACACACACACGTACACACACGCACACACACACACACACGAACACACCAGGTCCTCAACAGACCTTGACGTGAGCCCCCAACTGTTAGGCATTTTTGAAATTCACAACTTATCGCTTGCCATATTCAGAATCTAATTATTGCAACGTTTTTAAATCAACTGTTTGGGAACTTGCTAGACGACTCGTAGAGGTGGAGAACTCTGAGAGGTGGAGAGGTTTTCTGACAAACAGAAGCGCTGGAGATTTGATCCGAGCAGACTGGAAGGCCTCAGTTGGAAATGCATCTTCATTCCCGGGATTCCAACCCACTGAACCCCTATGATCTTGACCGATCCAACTTCATTCCCTTTCCGATGTCCATTCAAGCTGATGCTGGGTCAGGAGTGTGGAGTCACCACAGGGACATGATCAAGACTCCTATGAAGTAAAACAAATCCTCCTCCCTGTGCTGAAGTCTAAAGACTTCCTTTCTCTAAGTCATGAGTCTCGTCCATATTTCTGGAAACACAAACAGGAAGTTGTTTATTCAATTCAATCTTTGTCCTCAAATCGGGTCAAACATTTCTTGATCTGGTCAAATTTGTTAATTTGGGATAGTTTGTTTGGTTTTAGTGGGGTCTTCAAATTAGAATTCTGAGCTGGGTTTTCATGTTTTTGATAGAACGTTGATTTTGGCTGTCTGATGAGCTAGATAGTGGCCACTGGCCAGACAGATTAGTTGAAATGTGTTTCTTTTTGTTCTACTATCTGTGTGTATGTTGGAGGTAGTCTCCATCCTGGTGATGAGGGGAAGATTCAGATGCTTCCTGTAGACGATTTGATCACTGCACAAAATCAGAGACACCATTGCTTTATAGTTATTCTTGATGGCATTGTTTTTTACAACTACGCCCAGATAAAACCAGGGCACTGAAATATCAGTCTGTCAATAACCTCCCCTAAATGCAGGTTCTATAGGCAAATGATTTAAATGATGTCATTGCCTCTTGTCAGTGGATTCTAATGCAGTATGCGTTTTAGAACACAAGAAGAGTTAGCATCCCAAACTACTATGGAAATGCAAAATTGACAGATCTAGCTCCAAATATGCATTTCATAATGGATATAGTGACTAGGTTGTCAGGTTGCGGTCAGAGCCCAGGTCATAAAGTAGATAACGTCAATCTGATATCTCGTACAGTGCATGCATACTACTACATTCAATGTATGTAGTAGCCTAGTGTATGTATGCAGTATTCTGTGTGGAAAGACAGGCCCCAAAAGACAGACCACTCTTCGCAACTCTTCTTCCAAACCGCCATTTGTTCTATGCATTATACAGCACACAGACACAAACATAAACACACAAACATAAACACATACACACACACACACACACACACACACACACACACACACACACATGCTCACACGCAATCCCTCTGCAGTGGATGTGGGAATCATGGTGGGATAAATGCTTTCATGTTGGTCAGAGTTGGCCACCCATTACGTTGCCTTGCGGTGGCATCGGGTGGCAGTAATGTGGCCGGCTGTCTACGAGGAAACGTTTTTATCCAGCATGCCGAGTTGCCAGAAGCAACAAAACATCAAAATCAGTTCACTGTTTGGTTGCCGTTGAGTTAAGTAATAGGCATTTTGCTATAGCAACTGCTCCATGCGATCAAGCGATGGTAATTTGATACCAAAAAGAAAAACGGACTTATGGGAATATATGGGAAAATACACCGGTCACATCTTAGTAGTAGACAGGACTACTTATGTCAAGTTGAGGATGACTCATTTTATTCGGTAAAACAAGCCTGTACTCCGCGTTCCGATAGAAAGAACCCTGGACGGGACTTCAGTCGTATTCCTTTTGGCATCACCATTCCGGGAAATCCTGTGCAAAATACTACCCTGAGCTAAAATAAGTACGAATCACTTTAGATTTTTTTTCCACAATGAATCCACAGTGCCCTAAAGACCAGAAGTTGCAGACAAAGCATTTCGTGAAGAAATTTTACGACAGGATCTTTTTATTTTATTATTTTTTATTGCAGCGTACTATTTCTGTATATTTAAAGATTTTCCCTCTTCTTCTACTTCTTCTTCTTCTTCTTCTTCTTCTTCTTCTTCTTCTTCTTCTTCCTCGTCCCATCCGGCTCTTACTAAATAGGTGCTTGACTCACTGGCGGTAATGGAGGGCAGCTGGATGTGATTACCTTCCTGCCATGAACTCTCATTGTATCAGCTTTCTTGGCCGGGCCGCAAATGAAACCAGAGCAATGGAAGCGGGGGAATTGCGCGCTTTTCCTTACAACTGTAAAGCGAGCGGTCGGACAAAGCAGGCAGTCAGGACTTCAGCCACCACGTGCTGCTCTGCTTTTGAGCAAGGAGTTAAAAGGAGGAAGGGGGGGGGGGGGGGGTTCTCTCTTTGGGATGAAACAAACAAACCTGGGGAGGCTCTGGTGTATTAGAACTGGGCCAAACTATGTTGGTAAATAACCCCTGGATGTTGGTTTTATGTGGTTTGGAGTACATTCGCGTGAAGAAAAGATGTATGTGTGTATTTTGTTAGATCATGGTACTTCTCATACTTCCCAAAACATTTATACATATTTTTTCATGAGCATTGCCACAATTAGGTTCACTGGCAAACATCCGATCGTACATCCTGTGTTTGTGAAAGATCCATTTCAGAAATAACCCAAACGAACTCATAGCAATCCATCTGCGATACCCTTCGCCCTCAGCCCTCTGAAGACCCCATCCTTTGTAGCTACATCCATCCCAAAAGCAGGGCGGACGGTCACATTCATGGCCACATTCAGAGATAAAAATAAAACAAATAAACACAAACAAATGACAGCCATACTTGTATACATCACCACCGTCCACTTAAAGACGTCTAAAAACAACACGGTATGTATATATATATATATATATCCTGTCCTCAGCGCGCCAAACAACTGTCATGCAGTGTGGCTGGCATCCAGGAAGCTTGAATGGATGTCCTCGGGGCTCGTTCAGCCGAGGACAGCTCGTTCAGCCGTTCGTTTACCGATGCCCAGCCTGGAGACAGCAGCCTGGGGCAGGCAGCACACCAGCACCCTGGGCCTGGAATACCAGCCTGGTGCCAGGGCCAGTGCCCAGGCGGACATCAGATACAGGGGCGCACACACGGGTTCACTCTCCGAGCTAATTTAGACAACCAACTGTCACATAGACGAGGCTTCAGTTGCCTGTTCTAGCGTCTCCACAGGGACCGTGCTGGATCTGTGGAGAGATACTATGCCGTGCAGAACCACAAATAGCATCCCCCTCCCCCCCACCCCCCCCTCCGTTGGCACGGTTTCAAGGCATGTGCACGTGGCCGAGGCTGAAGAGATATTGCTGGATTATCAACACGCGCGCATGTACAGAGGGATGGCTGAATGGCCGCGGCTGTGTGATCCCAGAGTGAGATGGACCACAGAAGAAGGCTTTAGGAGCTTACACAACAGGGCTGTGCCCATTACGGTTTGTAAGTCTGTATGTCAAGGCTGGAAAACACCATTCCCTGGTGACCTTGCGGTACAATAATCGGTGGGTTCAAATGAATGAAGTATGTATTAGTATGTAGTATTTTATCCTAAATACAACTATGAAAGTGAAAAAACAACAACAACTGATGTTCAGTTGTCGTAGTAGTGAACATACATGAAATGCTAACCCTGATCACCCTCCTCTGAAGTTCAACGTATTTAACTTTCCCTCCATGTTATACCTCCCGGTAACGCCTAGCATGAAGCATGGGCAATACATTCCACAGAAGATGAAATCACACCTCCAAACCATAGGCTGCCAAACACGCATTTGCACTATTTCTGTTCTTACTGCTGTCCGCCAAACTGAATCACTATGGGCTGTGTGGAGAAAGTGATTCATACCTGCAAGCCATTTCACTGGGAGTGGCCACTCTAACACGCCTAGCTAGGAAACAACAACGAGAGGGTGTGCATACAATTACACAGTTATCTGCCCATACTCATTTAAAAAGCAATCACAGCAGCTCTCACCTATCAGTAGGTATAACCGTAGCAAAGAGCGTGTATCGTTTATTTTGCTAATAATAACCAAACAAAGAACATCTGGTGGGCTGGTTTGGTCTACTGTAGCGCCTGCCAATGAAAACATGTTCAAAATTATCCACATGAAAGACTCGCATAATATCAGCAAAAAACGTTCACTTTCAAATTCTGTACCCCTTTGTGTTTAATGTGTGCAGTTTTGTGTGTTTGGACATATTATACAATCCACATTCCACTCTTGTTTCCTTAGACTCGATTTTAGAAAATGTCTGCTTATCCCTGTAACAGCTCTGTTGCTACTTAACTCAAACTACGCAGAACAAATAGGACTTTAACCGTGTGTAGTTAAATTCTAACGTTAACGTTACTGCAAAGCCAAAAGGTCTTATTAGACAGTTTGATTTACTCCACTCATAAATGGAGGCCGACAAATGGTCAGGGTGCAAACAGTCATGCATGAGAGTGGCCCAGAATAGTTCATGGAACGCTTCCACGGACCACTCATGGATCAGAGCTGGTACCTTCAACTCCAAACCCTGACACTTTATCCATTACCAGGGGCCAGCTGGGAGCTCTGGTCAACATTATGTCTGTGTAGTCAGTCAGCCAACACTTTTATCCAAAGCAACATACTGCAATCTTGCTCAAGGATGTCTACAGGTAGACTGGGGACACGACAGCTGTGTGAAACCCAGAACCTTTGGCCTGGGAGCGGAACACCCTGACCCACTTCCAGGCTATCCTGTCCCCCTTCTGTCTGACCCAAACCCCCTAACATCCCAGAGCCCTGCTGTGGCGCTAGACTCTCTGCTGGTTTTATCGCTGGATGATTCAGCTCAGGGGAGAGGAGGTGGGAGCGAGGCTGGGGAGGTGGGGAAAGGGGTACAAGACAGCTCCAGGAGATGTACCGGGCACCAGCTGTTTCCCATTATCATACCTCTTCGGGGCAGCAGCAGGACGGGCTCTTACGGGCAGACACACGAGGAAGATAAACGATGGGACAAGGCCGCCCAGGACAGGCTACAGACACCTCTCCTCTCCGGCTAGAGGAGCCAGATCCCTTGTGATTGCAGTGATTCTCGCCTTTTCCTGCCAACATTCCGGCCAGACACCTATGATGATGCAGACCCGGAGGAGTTCACAAAGCATCATCTTCAAGCCGGCGCTCCCTTTACTTTTCCTCAATTGTCCGTAGCTTGTGTCGGGCGGGATGTAAACAGTCTGCGGCGATCTGGCGCTCTCCTAGAGCCAAGGCCTCAGTCAGCCTCTAATTACCGCCCGGCTCTGCTAAGCAGGTGGAATTTTGGACGAGACACATGGCGAAAAAAAAAGAAAGGAAAGTAAAATACCAATCCTCCATCCGTAATACAAAGTGAAAAAATATACCGTGTCCTTTAAACAAACTATACCCGCAGGCGAGACTAAACATCCTTTCGCAGCCAGACACCCTATGGATGTCTTTCTCACTTTAACGCTCAAATCACAGGAAGGTGTAGCGCCATGTAATGAGTCTCTACGCTAAAGAGCCTTTCAATTAACACATTACACCCAACCAGACTGTGATTATACAGCTTGTCCGTCACGACAACGCTTGCTCCACTGTAATTACAACCGCCCGCGTGGCGGTAGCATGACCAACACAGGTACAAAACAGTGCCTGAAGGTTGTTGAAGCCCTGGTCTGATTGATGACTCTCGCAGTTCTCTCTAAATGACGTGTGTTTATCTGTGGAACACTGAAGTACAAGGCTTTTGCCACTGCTTTATTAGTCACCGCTGTGATGTAATGTGTAATGTAATGTCATCGCTTTGCCCACCCAGCCTGGAAGAGAGTGTGCTTTGGTTAGTGTTTAAATGTTTCCCAGCCTACTTCATGCAGGACAGGCAATTAAAATGGTTTATTCTACCGTGAAATACAGTCAAAACGATGAGAAACCCAAAATCCGATTTCCCCTGATAAGCAGAGCTCAGCATAACGAATCGATGTCCGTTATAACGATAATGGGTAAACACACGGCCCAATAACAGGGAAAGCCTTTGATATGTGTGTATATGTGGGTTTGATGAATCTCTTCACAGCCTTTCTCTACGTTCGATACGAGTCCAGTGTGCTCACACTGACTGGCTGACCCAATGGAGTTCTCTCCCACAGTGAAAGTGCCTGGAGTGCGGTGTTAAGGATGCCAGTGAAATTTACAGGCCCCTGTGAGAGCCGCCATATTAGCGGTGTGGGGATGGGGACAGGGGAAGGGGGGGGGGGGGTTGTGTGAAACAGCCCCAGGACGTAGACACGGTCTGGGTGTGTATATATGGCATATCAAACGGCACACAGTAGGGTCACTATGCAGTGACAAAGGACACTATGTTTTCTTGTCCCTGTCCCTGTTCCTGCTTGGGGGGGGGGTGGGGGGGTGCAGGGGTGGTAACACACATACACACTTCATGACATGGTTCTCCCACCCAGCAGGAGGGCTAAGGCCTGCTGAGGGGCCCCGTGGGCCCAGAACCTCAGGTGGTTGGTGTGCAACAATGTGGCTCACAGTCTCTCAGGAGTTTGGAACCTGGATCACAGCCTTCCCTCTGTCTGGTCTACCAGGTTTTACACATTGCATTTCTTTGGGGGACATTTTAGTATTTTTTTTGTTGTTTTGACTATCTGTCTGGAAGTGTTGTATCTGTATGGGAGTAGCACAGCTGTTATTGAAACTATCAGAAATAAACACAAACTAAAATAGCTACTATTTACTGTTAGTGTGAAGGCAATGTTGATAGAAGGGGGGCAATGTAATCAGGTTTGTCCGAAAAAATTGTCAGAGTCACATGACGACATGTACCTCACACGCACGCACAAACGCACAAACACACAAACATCCACACCCGCACACAGGCTTACCTTCACATAGGCAGTGAAGTGCTGGCACACCTCTCTGTTGATGTCTAAGTGAAGCTGTTGGCTCAGCGCGCTGACCTGCGCGCCGTTCTGGGAGAAGTAGATGCGGGAAGGCTGGCTGCGCTGTCTCTTATCCACATCAGCTGTCAGGTTGTACAGCAACTCTGCAGAGAGACATAAACACAGCTACAGCAAACCACCTACAGTTTACCACTGTAAACCTGACAGCCTTGTGTGTGTGTGTGTGTGTGTGTGTGTGTGTGTGTGTGTGTGTGTGTGTGTGTGTATGTGTGTGTGTGTGTGTGTGTGTATGTGTGTATGTGTGTGTGTGTGTGTGTGTATGTGTGTGTGTGTGCGCACGCGCGCGTGTGTGCATGTGTGTGTGTGTGTGAGTGAGTGTGTGTCTTGGTGTGTGTGTGTGTGTGTGTGTGTGTGTGTGTGTGTTGTAGTGTGCAGCTGTTCACGGGTGTTGCTTTAAGAATGGTTTGTAAACGCCAGAGAAGGTGTGATAATTCCCGGTCAGTTGAAAGTTAACACTTCATCGACTAATGCCAGCTAAGGACTCACAGCGCGGTTCGTCATAAGGCACGATCAATGGGGAACATTTTCCTTGTGTTTGCTCGTGGGTTATTGGATTAAAACTAAACCAAACATCCCTGTCATTTCTGTAACATTAAATGATCCAACATGCCAGGGAAACAATGCATAATCTTAAGGCATGCAGCACCGGTGTTTTAGTGTGTCTTGTTTGTAATCCACACACTAAATGGCAGGGAAATGCCGAAGAAGAATGCTGGTGCTTCTATGTAAAACAGATTTCATCCTGAGGTATTATCATGGCTAAAGGTGAACAGACTGGGAAGTACAAACAAAGGAAATTAATTTTCCGACTGGCTAACTCGACTAGCATGACGATGAAAGAGGATTTGTGCCATAACAACCGCCCCTCCCCTTTCACGGCCGGCTTCGGTGGAAAGAAACAGACCCACGCCCCCTAACGCTTTCCAGAGATACTGAATCGTACGCCCGAGGTCAAACATTACAACAGTTTCCGAGCAGCCCATATTTGGACTTAGTTTTTCAGTTCTCTTGCTCTCTCTCTCGTTGAAAATCCATTTCCACTGAATGAATCAGCCCCATTCTGTAGTAACTGCCTGAGTAAGGGGGAGTAAGGGGGAGGAAGAGGGAGGGGGGGGGGGTGTCCTGCTGGTAAAATCAGTGGGTGGGGTGCGGCCAACACACCCTCTCGTTTACACCAAAGCCTACTGTTCGCCCCCCCCCCCCCCCCCCTCCTGTTCGCCCCCCCCCCCCCCCCCCCCCCCCCCCACCTCCAACAGAGGGGGACGCCATGACCTCACTCCCGCAGAGCTTCAGCAGGTTCTCATTACCGGAGTCACCAAGAGCCGAGGTGCGGCACTTTCCACGCCGCGCGCCAGATAGCCAAACACACACAACAGAGGCTCCGTTTGTGACGAGCGTGGCCCTGCTCATTATGTAATGGCAGTCTGGTCTTCCCTGTCCCCTGGGTTCGGGGGAAAGGGGGGGGGGGGGGGGGGGGTTGGATAGGCCCACCCAAACACTGTAGCGGGACAACACCCTGACGCCACGCGCACACTGAACACCCGCTGGACAACAGACCGACTACCAGAGGGTCGCCACAGCATGAGGATATTGATTGCCGTTAGCCACAAGCTATTCACACTGCCACTCGCTATGCCGTGATAGCATTCACCGAGTTACCGTCATTATCTAGTCAATCAGCAGACACTTTCATCCCAAACGGCTTGCAGGGAATTCATTGACATGTGGTTAAGGAACAGGTGTCGGGATTAGGTAGGTCACAGAGACTGGGAATCGAATCCAGTGCCTTTCCGCTGGGAGTCAACCACCTTAACCCATCCATACGCTATCCTCCAACCCCCCCGGTTCCCTCCATCCCCAGCCATGTTTGTATTCGGTGCTGTGTGGGGGTGGACCGTACCTATCTGTCCGGGCACCTGGCGTCCACGGAATTGCAAGCAGGTGGAGAGGTTGAAGCAGTTGAGGTTCTGGGGCCCCTCGTGACACTGGGGCACCGTGATGTTGATGGACACGGGCAGGAAGATGGACACGTCCACGCTGATCACAGGGCGGGTCCTACAACAGGAAACACAGGGGGGAAATGAGGATGAAGATTAGATGTTCTATATGAATGCCAGACAGGAGATGCGGGTGTCTGATCGGAAATAAAGGACTAAAGACTAAATAAAGTCAAATTAAGTAATACAAATTAAAAAGAATAACACTATGCAAAGAACTACCAAAAACATATGTATGTAATAAAGACATATATACACAGTAGTAGGAATAAAATCGAACCAAGATGTATGTTTAAACATTGTTTATAGCACACACACATTATTGAGCGTGTCTAAGGTGTCCAGAAGTCCAAATGTGTGTGTGTGTGTATGTGTGTGTGTGAGACCAGGCATTCAGCCATCTCAGGAGAGCAGTGAACTGTGTGCTTTATTCTGCTGGAGGAAGAAGGAGTCATACTGGCAGCTACCCACCTCAACAGCACCACGCTGTCGGCCATGAAAGCCCCAATGGTGACATCTGCAATAAGAGACATAAACGTGAGTGTGAGAAAAAGCACTAAAACGACTTAAAACCAGCAAATGTATTACAAATATGTTCTTTACACCTGCCATGTCTACACAATAGACAAGAGACCATTCACATAGAATCACTGCAATACTTGTTCAGCTAGCCCAAAACCGGAAGCCCACAGTGGAATGCCCTAAACAAGATGCCTTTTGTAAGACACTAGTCTGCCCATTTTGAAAGACTTTAGGGATGAAACCGAGGCTTTAACTGTCTAATTGTCTCCTCTTTGATGTCTTCGTTTTTTAATTTGCCAGAAAGGCTTCTTTGTTAGCCTTAAGCCTTCGATGTCTGTTCTTTTTTCTTTAGCCCACCTGTGTTTGTTAGCCTTAAAGTCTGTTCTTTGTGCCCCACCTGCGTATCCGTTGCCATCCATGTCCACACTGCCAGAGATAGACTGGCCGAACATCTGCAGGCCTGGGCTGATGCTACGTCCAGACAACCTCTGTGAGAGAAGGGAACAGCTGGCTGAGCAACCCCAACTACACACATATATTCCTCATGCAGACTAAACATATATTATGACGATAATAAATTATCGTAAATGTTCGCCTTTATTAAGCAAGTGAAAATAAAGTATGGGTTTCAGTTTATGAATACAAAAAATGGAATGGAATATGTGTAAGGAATATGTGAATAATTCATAAGTTAGCTCATTAAAAGCCTAGAGTTTTCAATGTCTAGATGTTAATACATAATAAAGTGTGGGCAACCATCACTGGCAACCAAAAATGACCATATTTGAATTGCTGAGCAACAATTGACCACAATGAATAAATAAATAAAACCCACTCCCACTTGTTAAACAAAATCATGTGTGGGTACGTAGGCAGAAACACATGTGAAACCTGAGATTCAGTGCTTTTGGTGCATCTCGGCTGGATGGGGGTGGGGGGTGGGGGGGTGGGGGGGAGTACTCAACCCCCGTGCTGCGCTGCCTCGCGTGCCTCAGAGGAGGGGAGAGAGTCGCCTCGCGAAGCCAGGCGGTGGTGTTCTAACCGTCAAACCTCTCTGTCGTGACGAGGGACGGGCGTACGCGAGCTGCTTTGTAGTCGCTAATGAAAACAAGCTACCGGGGAACGGCTCGATCCCGGCGACAGACGAAACGCGACGTCGGTGGAAAAAGAAATCCAAGTTGAGAAAGAATTCTCAGGGCTGGAGTACCACCTGGGAAGTTACCGCGTATTACTCAGATGCTGCGACCATTGCAGAGTCAGCACACACACACACACACACACACACACACGCACACACACACACACACACATGTCTCCCCTTTTGGCTGCTCAAACACAACGCTGTGAGCGGTTGGCAAAGCCCTGCTTGTTAAAACGAGATGACGGAATGTATTTTATACAACGCTGTTCGCAGCGCACGCAGAAACCAGCGGCCGTCAGCAATGTCGGTTTAAGATGTTTATTCCCCAACAATAATAAAACATTGGATCGTTTTGTGGCTGTCTTTCTAGTCCACGGTATCATTAGGCTATTGTTTGCATCCCTCAGAAAAGAATACAGCTACGGGTCTGAGGTAGGACTCTGCAAGTGAGAGTATGTGTGTTTGTGTGTGTGTGTGGTCTTGCGTTTGTGTGTCGGCGTGTGTGTGTGTATGTGTGTGTGTGTGCATGTGTGTGCGTGTGTGTGTGTGTGTGTGTGCGTATGTGTGTGTGTGTGGTCTTGCGTTTGTGTGTTGGCGTGTGCGTGTGTGTGTGTGTGCGTGTGTGTGTGTGTGTGTGTGTGTGTGCGTATGTGTGTGTGTGCGTATGTGTGTGTGTGTGGTCTTGCGTTTGTGTGTTGGCGTGTGTGTGTGTTGGCGTATGTGTGTGTGTGTGGTCTTGCGTGTGTGTGTGTGTGTGTGTGCGCGTGTGTGTGTGTGTGTGTGTGTGCGTGCCCTTACCATGGAGTACTTGGTGATAATCCCTTCACTATCCCCGTGGTAGATGTACACAGCTCCGGCATAGTCGTCTTCTTTAGGAGCGCCGATGGCTACATCTACAGGGACAGCAGACCAGAGATGCATTGAAATGACAGTGGCTGCTTCCATAGGCCGTTTTAGCGAATGGGGTAGGCCTACTGAAATGATGGAATATGAATATGGATATCAACACTGTTATTGAGAAAGAAAGAACGTAAGAAAGAAGGAAATAATGAAAGAAAGGTAAACGTGAAGGTGAATCTTCCATTGAGTCATTGTTTGCCCAGTTGGACCACCTATTGTCAACGAAACGTTTTCGCATAGAATGCCTTTTAATAGACACTAAGGTTTTATCAGTGGCCATAAAACAGGGTGAGTCTCGCAACAAGTGAGGAAACAACACCGGAAAGAGTTGACCCAAAAGTTCAGATCTACATTTATGTACTTTTCCATTCCAAAACTCAAGCCCTCCCAGGAATGTCCCATTATGATGCTAAGATTATTTATTACTCATACTGAGGCTTTGTAGTGCATTCAAACCAGTTAACTCATATAAATAATTCATAGTTGAACATTCGGAATTCATTAGGTTATTATTAATCCAATGATTCATTCTTGTCTCTTTTGCGCCTCACAATGGAAGTCTGCGAGTGCTGCGGTGGTAGCAGAGAGTCGGCACTTAAGCAATTACAGAGACTGTGTCTCCCCAGTGAAAGGCCTGATGAGTTACAACGTCCCGGGTGACTTGTGTCTGTGGTAGACGCTGTTCCCGGCTGCAGGCCTCGGGGCCGTCTCCCACACAGACATTCACCCAGGGGCCGGCTCCCAGCCATAACCGAAACATAACAGGCCCCCTCGGAGCCAGTAAGAGTGTGAGAAAAAAAAAAGCGAAGAAGCTAAATGAAAAAAACGCTAATGGCTTTAATTAATCATGTGTGATTGCGCAATTTAGCAAACACGAGGCAATGACTTCTAATGATGCTCTCCCCCGCAGGGGGATCTTAGCAGCAGCTTGTTTGTTTGTTAGAATGAGGGGAATTCAGTTCACCTACAACATCTGTTGACCAAACAGGGTTTCAGTTCAGGGTAGATTAGTTTAAAACTGTGAAAGAATATAAACTGCATGACTATATTATCCTAATAGCAGGAGCACCAAGATTCTTACTACAATAAAACAATAATTTCCACCTTGATGGAATAATATTGAGTCATTGGCCCGCGGAGGAGTATCCCCAGACTTATTACCTAAAACATAGAGCTTCGAGTTATGCCGTGTGATGAGGACATATTTTAGTGTTAACAAATGCCTAATGGTCCATGAATATCATAGCACATCCCTATTCCCTCTGGTAACACATGTACCCAAAAACAATTATTCCGCCTGGAGCTTCACACCCGGGTCTCGCCTGTAAGGATGACCCGTGGCCTGTCCTTTGGTGAAAACAACAACGGCTTCAGTGATTGGACGGGTAATAGATGGCGTATCGATTACTGACCTTGATAGCCGTCGTCGTCGATGTCTCCGATCGCGGCAATGCTTTCTCCAAAATGTGCGTTGTAGGCATTGTCGCCCTTTAAGACGCCGGCTTCCTCCATAACTCCCTTGAAACAGAACAAGAGGACAGCATATGTATTCGAATGAGGAACTGAATGGTTGACTACTGCTGTATTGAAACCATGGTTAACAGTACCGGTGCTTCACAAAACTGTGAACACATTGCCGCCACATAACTCCCACATACTGAACAAGCTGTAGCAGAAAACGAGTCTTAATCGTTGTATGCTAAACAATCCTACTGCTGGATCCAATGAAGGGTTCACATTATAGTTGTAATATCAATGTCGTAACAACAGCGGCAACTAAATTACATCAAGCACTAACAACTGACAGATCGAGCAAACACAATTATCTAGTCACACAGAAACCACTTCCACGCAGGTTAAACAAAACATTGATGGATGGATGGCGGCACGTCTCACACACACACACACACACACACACACACAACACACACACAGAGTGAACATA
>JACYXH010000484.1:575000-627500 GCA_026745465.1 Lota lota | reverse complement strand
CATTGTTCTCAGCAATTACAGCCCCATGACCTGAAAGGAAATGGAGAGTGGTGTGGAGAGGCCTTCCACTAACACGTTGGAGAGCGAGAGCGAGAGCGAGAGAGAGAGCGAGAGAGAGAGAGAGAGAGAGAGAGAGAGAGAGGGAGAGAGAGAGAGAGAGAAAAAAAAGAGAGAAACCTGACATCTTGTTTGGTTCTATTCTCTGTCACCTGGGTTCCTACTTTAAACTTTTCTACGCAAACCTCAAACCAAATATAACATATTCTCTTCAGAGCGCCAGACGCAACCTTGTACTCGATACCTTAACAAAGCTACCGACCAGCACAATGTTGTTGGTGCGCTGTGCTGTGAATATGACATCTGTAGTGACCGAGTGCACGACAGACTGCAGCAGCTGTCTATCTGGCTAACGTTCCCTACTATAATAGAATACCTGACATTCTATGGGGGGTAGAAAATTATGTAATTTAAAAAGCTAGAAACAGTGGAGAAGGCGTATTGGTGTCATGTTTTGGGGTAGGGTCATTTTATATCCAAGTTTATAGGTCTAGAAAGAGTTTAAATGTATGACGCAAACTCGAAAATAATTCTCTTAAAAGTCTCCCATGAAATACATTCCAAAAACATATTAGGAGGTTTTAGTGACGTCTCACAAGCTGAAGTCATTCACAATTGAAGTGACAGTTTACATGATGTATTTTGAAAACAGATTCCAGGTGGTGGATTCAAAATGTTTATCCAAGCATTATTGTAAGAATTTAGGATATACTAAGTGTAACAAAACTGCAGAGGGCAATTTAGAAAGCAAATACAGCAAATTGCAGACCAGAGTAATACGCTCAGTGGCAAAATAAATATTTTGTTTCAAAGAATAAGGAGTTTCAAACGATGCATGTAAATCGCTGTTCAATTTACTAACCTTGATATAAAAATATCTAAATATCAATCTTAATATAAAAAATGCGATCGAGCGAGAGGAACCCTAGCCACAAAGAATGTGTGTGTGCCCTCTACGGCCAGGGAAGGAAAGAAAAACATCGACCCAAGACATGTTTACATTAATCTTAAACATGTGTCCTCAATTGAGCATAACTGCAACCTACGATTTAAGAAGATTTCCAGCACATGTTGGCCCTGGGCAAAAATAAAGGACGTATTGTATCACTACCGTGTGGAATACAAACCTGTGTTCAACTGACCAATGACATATACTTCACAATCTAGCAGGTTCTCCTGTGTGTCCATTTGACCTGTGCTGAACTAAATTACATGTTGACTCCACCTGACTTTTGCTCTAGCTGCCTCTGTTGATTTAGCAAGATCTCTCATAATGTCATGGCCTTGTCCGTTGCCTTTTTTAATATGTACCAATGTTTCCGAAATCGTACAATGACACAACTGTGTTAACCGGGGGGGGGGAGAAGACGGACGGGGAGGGGGGAGAAGACGGACGGGGAGGGGGGACGTATGGGGGGAGAGGGCGGATGACAAAAGAGGTAGGATATGAGTGTGCTATCTGGAAGTGCACAGTAGAGGGGAAGGAAACTTTCTTTCCCTTTATCATTATCTCTGCTGAAGGCGGGCCAGAGGAGTAAAAGGTCTCCGCTGCTTTGATTCCCACCTCCCTGCTCATTGAAGGGATTGGACGGCACACAATGTTTGACTTTATCCCCCCCCCCCCTATATGTTTAACAAAGAGACATATAGTGTTTTTCTTCCCTTCAGTCACAGCATCTCTAGTTCAAAAATCCGCGCGATTCAAAGGCAATCCAAAACATTCAAGTTAGACAGGAGTCATTTGTGTGCGCACGGGATGTGGGTGGCCGGTGTGTTTTTTTGTCCTGCTCGGAGAGAACAAATGCGGCATAACTCGTACGTTTCGCTTATCGCCAACATGCCGAAACATCCGCTGACATCGCCGTCTGTCTGGCGCACGCCCGACAGGACGCTACCGTGGGCCTCCACTGTTGTCCAAAACAGATCCTCAAACACGGCACAGCACCGTCGCCGCGCAGCCGTGGTCCATTAAAAGCCCCTGCTTCCACACATATCTGTGTCACTTGGCAAATCGAAGCGCCCGTCTAGACAAGACAGTGTGCGGGGAGGAGAAGGAAAAGCATGAACTGCTTTTGGTCGGCTCATCGAGATGTGAGCAACAAGGAAAACATTAGATCC
The DNA here is from genome assembly GCA_026745465.1 of Lota lota. Lineage (NCBI taxonomy): Eukaryota > Metazoa > Chordata > Actinopteri > Gadiformes > Lotidae > Lota > Lota lota. The sequence goes on along the minus strand of JACYXH010000484.1, from coordinate 625,325 downwards.
TGAATGAGGCCGGGTTTGTTCTTAAAAATGACGCTAACGAAGAAACAAATCCGAACTTGCTGAAAAGGATTGATTCTTTTTTATACAGGCCAGTTCTATCTAAAGCCTCGTCTGAGAGTTCACAGTTTTAGTTTTCCGTGTGTGAAATATATAGTCAACCCGTGTTGACACACACACGCACACACACGAACTGATACAACCACACAACCGACGTTGGATAAACAGATGTGTGAAAGATTGCTGGATAAAGATTGTTATTGAAGAGCTTCAGCGAGCGAGGGCAAGACAGCCCTTTACGAGCCTGGACACAGAGCAGACGAGCCCGAAACACAGGGCAACCTGAAGGGCCTGAACACAAACAGGGTATCGTATGGATTCATTAGTGCATTGCACGTGCACCGACACTGACCTCTGTGAACACACCCGCTATCCCCGCTTGGCACGAGCCATGCTCCTCTCCGTACTTCTGCTTGTAATCTGGAAGAGAAAGTAATAAGAACGAAAAACCACAAGTTATTTCACTGTGTGCCTCAGCCAGCGTTCACTGGAGTTTTTCCTGCATTCCATATGGAGCTAGTCAAAAGAGGCCTAGCCAATAGGAGTCCAGGGGCAAGAAATCAGCCAGCAATAAGAAAAGGGGGGAGTGAGGAACAAAAAGGGGGTGCAATGGCATATGCAATAGAAAAGTTTGTCATGGGGGCCTCTCTCACGTTACCGAAAATATTTAACTTGGATCTGTTGCGCAACTGAACTGTACTTGAAGCCCCCACGCAAGGCCTGCACTGTCCAGATAACTGGAGGATATAAATATATATAAAGAGAGAGAGACAGAGAGAGATGGAGAGACAAAGATAGAAATTGAGAGAGAGAGATGAAGAGAGTAAGCTAGAGAGGGAGAGAGAGAGGAAGAGAGAGGGGGAGATACATATATATATATATATATATATATATATATATATATATATATATATATATATATATATATATATATATATAAGGAAGTGAGAGGCAGACCTGGGAGTTAAAATATATATTAAACGGCCTTAGAAGAAAACCTCGCTCAGCCACAAATCCCTTCACATTAAACATTTAAAAAAAGAGCTGCACGGACTCCATTTTTTAGAGAAGTGAAACGTGATGTCAGTTGTGGTGGAGTCAGCGGGAGGCTGGGGACGACTGGGGGTCAAACGGGGAGATTTCCTCAGCAGCGGCTTTAGTCTTCAGGCCAACCTCTGTTTCATGCAGTCGTTTGGGAATCAAATGGGGTTTCAAAGAGGGACTCTAAACTCGTCCCTCTTCAGTGGCAGACATGTCCATGTTCTTCACATGTGGACATATGGACCACATGTCATTCCAATTTCCAGGCCCTGATTCTTGCTTGACAAAGTGCTTGTGTTGATTGAGAAGAGGGTAACGGAACGAGACAGATAGATAGATATAGAGAGAAAGAGAGAGAGAGAGAGAGAGAGAGAGAGAGAGAGGGAGAGAGAGAGAGAGAGAGAGAGAGAGAGAGAGAGAGAGAGAGAGAGAGGAAGAGGTTGTGACAGATAGTGAATAATAGTGAAAGACAGTGAGAGAAGGGAGAAAGAGAGTGAAAATGATACAGAATAAAGGAGGGGGAGAGGAGAGAAAGACATACAGGAAGAGAAAGAAAAAGAGAGGATGTGAGGGAGAGGATGTGTGCGTGCATGCTTGTGTGCGTGCATGCTTGTGTGTGCGTGCATATGTGCGTGCATGGGCGACGGGCGCCTGTGTGTGTGCACATAGTGTATATACACTTCAAGGCTGTGCTGCCTCTAGTTTACAGCTTTGAAACACCCATCAGACAACAGAGAGAAGGGTGGGGCTGCCATAACTCACATAACATGTGCCATCGTCACCGAATTCTACCCTGCGACGAGGGCACACTGCCTGGGCTTTTCGCTGGGAGTCGAACACCCTAGCCACCTCCTTATCCTGCCCTTGCCACATGTTACTGTAGCTTCACCACTGCATCTTCTAAAAGCCTGTCTGTCTGTCTGTCTGACTATCTGTGTGTGTGTGTGTGTGTGTGTGTGTCTCTGCCTTACCTTCATAGCAAGGGATGAGGGGTCTGGTGTGCCCCTGCAGGGTGGGGGGGATGATAGAGCAGTATCCGTGGGGCAGGATGTGCTCCGCGTCGTAGTACACGTTCTTCCATCGGTGGGCGCAGGCCTGCACACCACAGAAGGGGGAAAGTCCTCAGAATCCCACCGTGTACACAACACACCCCCTGCAGACAGCAGCAGGCCATGTCTCCAGATCGATTGAACCAATCACGGGTCGATACAGGGGGGGGGGGGGGATTTGCACGTTCACGCATGATCACAGTGTCGCGATGGTGACTGTGTCATAATAATAATAAGAATAATACCAAATCAGACTTGTAGAGCGCCTTTCATTTGGTTTATCAAAGACGCTTTGCATGGTGCAAAGCTAAGAGGCGAATAAAACAAAGAATGTTTATTTTGTGGATAAACGTTGAATAGCTTTACGCTACTCTGTCACAAGCTGACAAGAGTAACACACGCACAGGGAAGAAAAAAAGCCAGGTTCCTTCTCTCTCTCTCCCTCTCTCTCTTAGAGAGAGAGGGAGAGAGAGAGACAGAGAGACAGAGAGACAGAGAGACAGAGAGACAGAGAGACAGAGACAGAGAGACAGAGAGACAGAGAGACAGAGAGAGTGAGTGAGTGAGTGAGTGAGAGGGAGGGAGGGAGGGAGGGAGGGAGGGAGGGAGGGAGGGAGGGAGGGAGGGAGGGAGGGAGGGAGGGAGGGAGGGAGGGAGGGAGGGAGGGAATGAATGAGTGAGAGAGTGAGAGTGAGAGAGAGAGAGAGAGAGAGAGAGAGAGCTGGAGCCAGGGTGTCTCTTGTGGCGTCCCTGCGGCTGACAGATAAACGCCATTCAGAGAGGGGGGAATTAAAGAGCATCTGACTATGACCATGACATCTATGCTCTGTGGTGTGAATGTCCCAATTACCATTCAGCGTGGGCCGGCTTCCTGGCCACCGTCTTAAAGACAGTGGGAAGGGGAAACCTCCTAGCATGTCCTTTGGTCAATGTTTCCCAACACTTCAATTATTTCCCCCCCCCAACAGCTCATCCAAGCCATGTGGAGGCAACCATAAAGGACTGAGGTTCAGCACGAGTTCAACAGCCATTTGTTACATATTAGACAGTGAACCAGAGTAGAAAAAGAAAAATAGAGTAGGTGGGAATAGATCAGATCAAGACACTCCCCTTTCCCTAGGGTCTCTGTAGTTATATTTTTGGTGCACAATAACTAAAGGGAGATATTCATGTAATTTCCACACATTATGCCCTGCACTTTCTATAGTTATATTAGTAGCATACAAGCGTCATGTCTATCTATTGTCATGTCTATCTATACGATGACTTCTAAGATTCTGTTATGTTGTCTTGTTTTACGCTGATGTACCGCACCAAAATCCGGTCATTGAACTTTTGAATGAAGAACATATTCAAATGTATGAATAGCGCTCCGTCTAAACAAATACAGAAGTTCTGCATATGCTAGCTCCCAGATTTCCTCTAGCCGTGCATATAGACCATACATAATTAGAATTACTAATCTGTAATTTCCCCTGTTATGATAGCACAGCTGAAAGATTTTTCCAAAGCTTTTTTCGACTAAACAAATGTAGTGTGGGGAAGGGCCTTTTGAAATGTTTGAAAGTGAAAAGTGGTGCTGCGGAGAGAAGGCTGTTTTGGTTTTCCCTGACAGAAGCAGACCATGTATGGCGTGGTGCTGTTGTCATGTTCTCATTCTGCCTGAGAGCCGACTGGTCATGAGCAAAGCCCTCAGCGAGGACGAAAAAACACACAAGAGAAACCTTGTAGCTCACATCTGCCAAGCAGCCCTTCACTCTCACTCTTTCTCTCTCTCTCTCGCGTTCACTCTTGCACGGAAACGTGAGCACCATTCAGATGAGGTACACACAAACAGCAGCCTTTAGGAGAGGCCCTCAAAACACGTGGCTCCAGAAAAGCCACCACCTTTCATATGTCAAACAGCAGCGGAAGAGAGAGAGAGAGAGACAGAGAGAGAGAGAGAGACAGAGAGAGAGAGACAGAGAGAGAGATAGAGAGAGAGAGAGGAGGGAGAGAGGGAGGGAGGGAGGGAGGGAGGGAGGGAGGGAGGGAGGGAGGGGGGGGAGACGGGAGCGCCACAGTTTATGCATATGGTCATTGCCGTGTGCGATCTATGCGCAACAGCTCCAAGATGTTCAGTAGTTCTGACAGACAAGGAGACTCAGAAGTTGAAAAGGTTCGGAAAACACCGTGCCAGTACATTCCGGGAAGATGAAAAGAACAAAAGGGAAATTGTCAGCCTGAACACAACCCAGAAAAAACAAATGTTCTGGAATTCTTAAAGGAACCAGGTACTGTTATTTTTTTCTTCTAGCTTTGGACAAGGAGTCCATCAACAAAGGGTTTAAATGCACCTGTCAGGATAGTTTACAATAGCCTGGCTCACTAGGAGGGAGGGAGGGAGGGAGGGAGGGAGGGAGGGAGGGAGGGAGGGAGGGAGGGAGGGAGGGAGGGAGGGAGAGGGGGGTGTTAACGACTGCTGCAGACCCCCTAGAGTACAGTTCAGAGAGAGTACAGTGGCCTTTGGACTGTCCTGGAGGACAGCAAGGTCCCTTTAGAATGACAAGTCTTTCGCCATCCCTCCTACAGCAGACTGTGTGTGTGTCTGTGTGGGTGTATGTGTGTGTGTCTGTGTGTATATGTGTGTGTGTGTGTGTGTGTGTTTGGGGGGGGGGGGGGGGGGGTGACATTTAATGACCGGCTGTACTTGGGATGGGGACGGCCGCCGCGGGGGACGCAGCCTAAACAAACTGGGCCAGCTGCCCTATGATCTCTGAGCAAACACCCAGGCCAGCACCTCTGGGATTAGCACCAGCAGGTCCCCAGCTACGTTCCCGGTCTTGTTTTTGTTTTGTTTCTTTTTCTTTTTCTTTTGACGAACCCCCCTCCTCTGCAAATGATTACAACACCACCAAATACCGGGGTAACTGTTTTAACGGCGTTCGTAAACACAGCGACAAATCCCAAATGTTTGCCACTCGTCGCCCATAGCTCTGTGAGGGACACGTTTCTTAAATCGAACTTTGTGTCGTAAAACAGCATTCGATAGAGCCTAATTGTGGAACATTACATTGAACTCTCCTGTGAGGCAGCGAAATAAAGAGAAGGAAAAAGGAAAAAAGGAGCGGTTTGATCCTTGTGAACAGCTGTGGTCAAACAATGCGGTCGATAAGTACGGCCTTTGTAACAAAGATGTCCGCATCATCCGACTTGGGTTGGTGTACGTTTGAATACATTATTTATTACAGGGAGTCCACATGGTTCCCATTAAAACTATTGCTGCACTCACCAGTATCTGGCCGTTGGGTTTGTCCTGGCGGGACAGACTCACTCCCATCCACTCGTCATCCCGGTCGCCCTGGCATGTCTTTCCACAAGACTCCCTCTGCTTGTTTCCTGCAACACACGCCCACACACACACACACACAGACAGACACACGTGCGCACACACACACACACACACACACACACACACACACACACAGACAGACACACGTGGGCACACACACATACACACACACAGACAGACACACGTGCGCACACACACACACACACACACACGGGTGCACGCACACACACACATGCACACACACACACACACATACACACACATGTGGGCGCACACACACACACACACACACACAGAAACACACACACACACACACGTTGGGTACGAAACAATGAGGCCACTTTTCATTCACATGCTTGACTCAACAGGTCAGAGGATGTGTGTCGGATGCAGGTCACGAGTCAGCTATTGTCAGTGGCTCTCGGGTCTTAATCTTATCGCAGCAGAATGCCCCAATGATACGAATGCCATTTGACAACGTCAAAAATATGCGTATCTTGTGCAATCAAATTCAACCACTGTAGGCTGCCTGTATGTGAATCTTAAGACTGCTGGAACAAGTCGCTATTTGAGAGAAATCGAAATGTCCCGTTTAAGACCGCTTATTCTATCTGTAGAACTATCATTGGCAGGAAGTTTATAAAAAGCCACAAATGGGCTCAGCTTCAAGTGACATGAACAGTGCAATTCATCATAGTCAAATCGTTGTACACAAGAACAAAACTGTTTCTAAAACGACTTCTCTTCCTTTGTACCAAGACAGAGTGGATTCCCCATAATACCATGAAGGATCTAACCGCTGCTAATTTTGAACAATCTTTCATAGGATTACAAAGGACCACCAGGACTCAGTTCGCCCAGCCAATGTGATCCATCTACTACTGCATCTCCAGTGGGGCATATAGGGGCCCCCTATCTCCATCTCTGCCCCAGATGCTTGGGTCTGATATTGTGGTGGTCGGCTGTGACACGTTGAGTGATGGGTTAATCTTGTGGCCTCCACTCTCACCATAACAGAACAGAAGTGGGTCGAGTAGAGGGTGGCGTCATAACACGTTGGGCCAAAAAGTGCATGGAAAATATTAGCTAATCGCATTTATCTAAATATTTATCTAAATATTTTATCGAAACGCGGTTTTTGAAGTTGTATGTTTAGAGGACGTATATCGGCCTACAAATACAAGGGAGAAGGAGGGGTGTGTGTGTGTGTGTGTGTGTGTGTGTGTGTGTGTGTGTGTGTGTGTGTGTGTGTGTGTGTGTGTGTGTGTGCGCGCTGGTGGGGGGATTGTGTGATAAAACAAAGCAGATGCGTGAGGAGTTGATGAAGAGCCAGAAAGATGAAGTCTTAAAAATAAACCAATGGAGCTTCCCCAGACGGTTCTTAGTTTCTTTTTTTTCAACTTTGCGTGTTCTACGTGGGCAGCAGAGGATCAGCTTCTGTAACTTTCTGTAAACCTAGTCCTATACATGCTCGAACAAACTCAAGTTCGAGCTTGCGTGGTGCTGAAGCTGCGTGTAGTAGTCTATAGCCTACATCAGCGGGGGGGCGAGTTCGACGAGGTCCCACTATGCCGGCGTACAGCCTACGTTCGGTGTGTGTGATCTACTGTACTGACCTCTTCCCAGGTCCATCTCGGTGCAGCGGCGTGCCGGGTTGCTGTGAACACGACACTTGTACACGGCGCCAGGCGTGTGCACGGAGCTGCTGTATGTGGAGTTGGCCTTCGGCGCCCCGACCAGTACCCTGCAGAAATATATGTACCACGGCGGTGGTGCATGACTGTCATTCACTCCACTGCACAGCTCTACTTATGCTTATGTATACTGTAGGCCTGTGTTTCTTAATCGGGATATTGTAAAGCATAAGATATGATCTTAGGAGATGCAGCCCAGGCTGTGTTCATAACTGAGAGCCGTTGACACAGACGTATATAAAGGTGGATAAAATAGGCAATTGTATTGGCCAAATAAACAAAGGCGTTACTGTAAATTATGACACATATTGGGAACTATTTAATTCAGTAAATCAAATAGGCCCTACGTTATTGACAGTAGCCTAAGGATCATGCAACATATGGTTTCAGAGCGGCTGAATATCATTTGAGGAAGGAAACAGGCAGGCAGACACTTCTCATAAAAGTAAATTACTCGCATAATAAACGTTCCCTGAAACCCAAGTGATAACGAGAGCGTGAGTATCGTAAGGCCAATAACCTCACATTATGAAACAATAGGAGCGTTGGACTCACCAGCGTGTATTGTCGTGATAATGCTGCAACACAGAGTAACCGAAAAAACTCGACTGAGGTCCACGGAACACTATAGGATGTTCTAAATCAATGTTGTACGAATAAGTGAGGGAAATCCAAAGAAACACACAGAAAACATTTCGTACTCCCGTTGTGAGGGTCAGCAGCGGAGTCATCCTTTTGCGCATTATCTATAGCTGTGATGAGTTAGCACCGCAAAAAAAAAAAAAAAAAGACAAGAAAGTAAGAAATTTACGCAAGTTAAAACAGTTGCAAAAGTTAACATCCGGTGGATTCAAGTCTACCAAAGTCGGAAAGATGGAACGGCATGGGTTTTCAACGTTTTAGGAGAAAAAAAAAGACGGAATGGTCCGGTCCCGGTAGTAACGGTACGTCAACTCCTCTCCATTCTAGTACGTCAATGTATGAAAGCTGTTGCACACAAGATCCATGCCCTGGCGATAAATGCGGTCACGGTGTGAGGGGCGAATGGTTTGAAGCGTCGAGCATCACATTTCAACCAGGGGTTTGGAACTGAGCTCACCACCAGGCCGAGGGAGCACTGCTGCCCTCTATCGGTGGTCGTGGAGTTCAAAAAATGTTGTGGCTTTTTTTGATCCACCACGACATTACACTATCAATGCAATTGATGACTATTGATGACAATTCGCGATGCCAACTTTCAAACATGACCCTGAACAAAGGTTATGTTAATACACTGCAATTTTTTATTGCAGTGGCACATCATATACTCAGACAGGACACAGCAAAATCCATTTATAAAAGGGTACTTATAAAGTTGCAGTGTGTAGTCCAAAACACAAGACAGCATAAACACGTGACAAAAGTGTACTATAAATAGGATTTAATTCGTTTTTTTCTGGAAATGTATAGCAAGTCATATTGTGTACAGTTGAACCATTATAGCACAATTTATGACATATTTTTGGAGGGTTTATTTGTCAGTTTTCCACAATATATAAAGTATAGAAAAGCAGTGGTAAACAAACAAGGTAATAGGTGCCAATATGTCTTAATGTGGTGCGACAGCACAGTTAAAGGGTCATTACAGTTTTACAGAGGAAGTGATGCAGACAAACGAATGAATAAAATCAACTGACCATCAGCATCAATACATGATATGGATTATTGCACAAGCCATTCGTTACACACACACATCTAAATAAAAAGAAAACCATAAATCCTTGTCTAAAAAATAAATCAAACAAACCAAAATATCAGAATGTGTAAATTAACAACCGCTATTTCAGCAGAAATCTAGATTCATGGAAGATTCTCGTACATATATTTGAATTCCTTTTTAACTTAAACATAAAGCTACGCACACCATAGATGCCCCAGAATTGCGCGCGCACACACACACACACACACACACACACACACACACACACACACACACACACACACACACACACACACACACACACACACACACACACACACACACACACACACACACACACACACACACACACACACACACTTAAAATGTGAATGGGAGAAGGGCTTGATTAAGTCTCTGGCAGTCTTGCCCTTCAGCAGCAGTGTAATTCTATCCCTCAAGAACACTCCATGTTAACACTCATCGAAGCCAAGGCTGTGGGGAAAGAAAACACAGACAGTAGATTACTTAATACAGTAGAGTTTACGCTGGTCGTTACCCTGTTAAGAGAAAGGTCAGTATAAAAGCTGAGCCCAGACATATTAACATGCTGATATCAGCGTCTAACCTTTCTGTTGTTTATTTGTTACACTCCACACCTCTGTTCTCATTTTGGATGCCGAGTGAGAAAGTGCTGAGCCTTATACATTAGTGTTTGTGTGTTCTGTTGCATGATAACCTTCCTGTGATCTGAATGTGCGTCGCCAGACATGTGTATAACATTATACATGTATAAAGTTTTATCACATAAATATCATTTAAATAACCAAGACAAAGTATTAACATACAAGTCCTCATAATCACTTTGTTACACCTATAAAAGACAATGGTAAAGTCCATGTATGATGACATAGGCATATCAACCAATAAGGACGGAGAAACGCTGCTTACAATTGCTTTAGATTCCTCTTTGTCAAGAACGATCTGTACTTGGTCTGGAGGGAACTTCAGCACCGAAGTTAGGACTTTGGCCATCGTCTGTTACATGGGAAAGAAATTAGACAACACTTTTCTTTTTAATCCACATTAAAAACATACTGATAAATTCGACCAAATGGGACGCGTATGAACGCTGTTCATTTATATTATGACAGTTTGTCATCATGAAGGGCTCACACTTCTCCTCTGTGAACTCCTACCCATGACACCAGCGGGCCAATCAAACCCCGCATGTTGTAAGACACTTAACAGAATAAGGCACAAAAAAGCCTTATCATCTGTGTAATCAGTTGCAGCCCCATCTGCCAGGGTGCATGCGTTCCTCCCATAAATACGAGGATAATGAGAAACAGGACTGCAGCCCCATGGACCCTAGCCGCTCCGCTAACACTACACCACGGCCGGAAGTCCAAAAATGGCAAGGCTACATCATGTGAGACGTATGTGCTCCCAGGCAGCCTGGGAGACATCCTCTCACACAGGAGGCCTGCCGTAGCGCCATTAAGAACCACTGTTTAGTACCGGGTCCTGGAGAATCCTGCTGGCTTCAGGAGCCAGAGGACTCCGTTTCAACAGCGCGGCTAATTAAGGAAGGAATTGTTAATTGGACCCTGCAAAAATACTCACAATGACTTTTAGATAGCTTCCTGAGCAGTGCAGTCGTGCCCCCCCCCCCACACACACACACACCTTCTAAGTGTGGGAAGATGTATAGACTGACTCTGTAGCACTGCCCTCCATGTTGTTTTCTGTCACTTTAGTGCTAGTGAATCACCCACCTTGGTTTCCCGGCCCATCATGTACTCAAACAAAACCTTCCTCAGGTACTCAAACTCAGTGGGTTCCGACAGAGCGTCGGTTCTGCTGTATCCTGGATCTGGAGAGAGAAGGACACAGAAAAAACCTTTGAGTTTGGTCATACTGGTTTACACACCAGTATGTTGAAATAGAGACATTACTACTAAGCCAAGCATAAAAATCATAAATCAAACAATACAATAAGTATATAATACATGATGTTCAAATATAAAACGACACAAACCATCTGTGGTAGAATGCAATACAACATAGAGATGTCTTTGTAAAGAATGTGGTTTCCATCATGTATCAACACTTTGTACAGAAAGGTTAAAGCTAAACTCCACCAGCCACATTCTGGCCGTAGCCTTGCTACATGGCATCATGGTTGTTTTAGCAACCCCAAAGGCGGAAACACTTTGAGCACAGCCATGGGTTGCAATGAATCATCGAATATAACCACAGGAAAGAATGGCCATTCTCAGCATGGGGATGCTAGTAAGAAACATTTTATATGCACGGCCTCCTGCGGCCTTATGTCATTATCCTGAAACAAGAATCAGTAAAACAACACAATGGGGAAAACGCAGTGCAATTTAGATAGGGGTCGGTAATAGTAGCAGCCAAGACCCTGGGATTCTTCCACTGCCCTATCCTCATTAAAGGCTTAATATAGATGAGACGGAAGCTGGGGCTACTGGATAACCCACTGCTGGCCTGCGAGTGTGTCTGGAAGAGACATCTAGGAGAGAGGCTCTGAATGTGTGCGGACGTGCGAGCATGGGGTGAGTGTGTTGAGAGTGGAGAGCGGGCCAGCGACAGGTAGAAGGGATAGCGGAGGGGAATCCAAAACAGGGGTTGATGCACAGGCGTGAATGAACGGGAGTGGGGGGCTGCCAATAAAAAAAAACCTGCCCTTTGACCTTTGGACCCGGGGACAACCCAGCAGAGCCCACGACCCCCTCCCATCCACACCTTACGCCCCCTTACTCTCCACCCACGTACTGGGAGGAAGAGCAGGACATGCAACCAGATATCAGAGGCTCCGGCCTCTACCGGATACCGCAGCTCTTAGGTATGCTCATCCTAACTATGAAAGAAATGGGTGTTTGGAGAAAAGTATGCTAAACGTTGACATCACACTGACCCGAGAACGAGGGGCCACAGATAGAGGAAAGGGAGGAATACTACTGGTCTTGGGAAGGGAGATTGTGCGGCGGCCGTGATACAATGGTCGAAGATTTAGAGAAGGAAGGAAGGGAACACGTGTGCTTGCGTGGTTTTGTGTGGGAAATGCAAGACCGCGAGCTGCAAAAGCCATTAAATCCTGGGATGACTTCTCTTATCCCCCCCCCCCCCCCCCCCCCCCCCCCCCCCCCCCCCCCCCCACACACACACACACACACACACACACTTCAACATTTGACAGCAGATTATCTTTATTACACCAGAAGGAAAGCTCCACGAAGAACCTGGTCCACTCTACGTCACACGCACAGACAGACAGACACACACTTCATGCAAGGCTTTTGATCCATGGGTAAGTTGCATGCGTGCAGCAGTCCTAGCAGATTGATGGCATAGAGTAAACCAAGAGCAGAGCAGCGGCCGTATATGGGCCATCCATATATTAAAAATGAAATAAGTTTACACCCAGCTGAGACTACTGCACTACTCCGATGACCAATTTGATCCTTCTCTCGAAGTGGGAAAGCCCAAGACAAATGAAGGAACCATAACTTAAAACTTGAGAGCACATTGGTCATTTACATTTTTTGGAGCCAGACTTGCGTTGTACAATACTTGGTGAGGTTAAGCCAGAAATGGCAGGGATGAAGAGGAATAGTGTGAGACATGGACTTTCACTGTTTAACAGTACCTTTGCAGGGGCTTCCCAGATGAGTTACTACAGCCTTTTTGTGGAGACATCTCATCGTGTCTTCAAGCGAGTGGATCTAGGGTGGAGAAGATGCAGATGTACAGAATTTATGGAAAACACCAGTTTAGAAGAGCCAATTTCAAATTTTACCCTAAATAGTCCTATCAACCTTGATCAGACGTTCTGAAATGCGAATGTGGCAATCAAAGGAGAATGTTTGCTTTTTTGTACAAGTTAGATTTGGTGCAGAAAAACATTAAATATATGGTCAAACGTGGAAGGACCAAAGGAAGCGTTTAGCTGCCATGTCTTCGATGAGAGACAGTATTTCACTTCTGGTCATCCACAGGGGACTAATTGTGAGAAAGGCGATGTGTGTGAGAAAAACCATGGGATGGGGCAGTTTAACTGTTTATAAGGTTAAGACAAATGTATACAGATGTGCTGAACAATGAAGTTACTGCAGCAGGGGAGCCATAGTTAACTCATAGCTGGAGGACAGCACAGTAAATACAGTGAAAGGGAGTCGGGCTGCACAGAGGAGGGAGGGGAGGGGAGGGAGGGAGGGAGGGAGGGAGGGAGGGAGGGAGGGAGGGAGGGAGGGAGGGAGGGAGGGAGGGAGGGAGGGAGGGAGGAGAGAAATATAAACATGACAGCTTGTGTGGTAAAATTTTCTTTCACCTGATCCCCATTTTAAACTTTTTCTACCAAACCTCAAGAGAAAGAGAAGAGAGAAAAAGAAAAAAGAACAAAAAAGAGACAGACAGTGAGTGAGCAAGAGAGATATGGAGCTAGACAGCGAGAGCACAAGGGAACTGGGGAGATCAACGCAAAGAGCGATAGCGACAGGGGAAGAGAAATAAAACAGAGGAGTGACAGCAAGATGCAGAGAAAGAGGAAGGGAGCTAGTGAGAGACAGACAGACAGACAAGAGAGATAAAGGAAGAGGAAGAGAAGAGGGCGAGGGGGGTGGTAGAGACTCACTCGGTCAACAAACTCCTGTTCCTTCAGCCTTGCCTCGCTCAACAGAGTGTTCCTCTCAGCCAGCTGAGCCTGCGGCCGGTGGGGATGACCGGGACAGCACAAACAAACAACATTAAAGTGGAGCACTTGAAGGGGGATGATGCAGGACAGATACGTCCATTACTACACACAATGGGCCCATTGATGGCGTTGGGTCAGCAAACAAGCCGCTGATAAAGAGGTAATGCAAACATGGAAACGTGTAGTTACAAGCATGGATAGACTGATATCAAAGCCAAGACGCTCACCTGCAGTTCTTCTATGCCCATCTGAAACAAGGAAAGGGAAGATGTTCATTTGTTGGGTCACTTAATGGAAATATTGAGTCTGGTATGGGTTTATGGGTTTTATACATTTAGCAGCTTTTGCTTCCCAATTCGGCAATGGCACATTTTTAACACCCAGCTTTAAAGACTTTAATTGACCCTAATTGTCCGACCACACAATCACATCTCTCATTTTTATGGGAATAACACCACATAATTCAGGACTATGTAGGCTAGAAATAAGGGCAGGAATCTTAATGATCAATTACAGAGTCATTACCCTAATCAGAAGAGAGTCCAGCCAACGGATGCTAAGCAGTAGCCAAACTAAAGTCTAACACACAAATACGGGAGTGCAGACACCCAATCTTCCCACTGGATATACAATACAGTCTCCTGAGAATGTGGCTTGCTGTCTACAGAGAGAATATTTGTGCGACCCTGAGCGAGAGGAGGCCTCTCGGAGCATAAACCCGCACAATCCCCCCATGAAGTGATTATGTCACCTGAAAAGCATGCAGTGAAAGTAAAAGAAAAAAAAAGACTGCTAGGACTCTCTGTGAATCGGTGCCTTGGAGTTTAAGCGTTGCCTATATATTATAGACACGTTAAACGGATATGTATATTTCTATCTGCGACGGGGTCTCAAGAGCTCCACGCCAGCTGGGTAAAAGCGATCTGGCCTGCTACCCAGAGCGCAGACTACGCATGAGAACCTTCTCGGGAGTATAAACCCTAAGGCCGGCGGATCAGCCGCGCCGACGATAATTGGTAACAGGGATCCAGGCTAACTGGAGCCCTGCAGCCTCCCGTGTTCCAGTAAGAGCATTCCAGGCTGATTCGAGTGAACCTCAGAGCATCCGGCGCGCGCTGGAGAGCCGCCCGCGCCGCTGGAGTGAGAGCAGGGAGCCTCGCTGGAGAATGCAGACAAACGTCCCGCAACTCTCCAGAAGGGATCTTTCAATTATGACCAGAGCAAGGGGGACAGAGCGGGGGGAGAGCGGATCTTAAAAACTATTAAACCTGTTACAACTCAAAACAGTCGAATGTCCAAATAACAGGGCATTTTGAGGGACGTCGGAGAATGCAAGACGGAACACTGCCGTGTAGGAATGACTGTCCAAATAAGTAATGGATCCATCAGACTTTGTATGACTTACTACACTAACGCTCACAGTGAGTAGAGAGGTAACAGAAGTGGACACCGTTGATGGCTTTAACAGAATACAACCATTAATAATAGTAATAGCCCCTGGCATGCTTTTCCTCAGACAGTCAATTGTTGATCAAATACACGCTTCAGTCGATACCACAACGGACAATGGCTATGGGCAATTAGAACGTGAACCTGTGGGGTCAAAGGTCAAACAAGGTACCTCAGAATCACCACCAGCCCTTGCTTGCAGGTCCTCCAGTTCTTTCTGGACTTGCCACACTCGATCCCCCATTTCGTCTTCACGACTCTGGGGGGGGGGGAGGGGGACAGCATAAACATTGCTGAGTCACTTCCTATGTGTCATCGGAGCATCACTGCCCAAGTATTTCGATTTTTGCCCAATTCGTTCTTTTAGACCTCCTAGCTTCCATTTGTTTAGAAGAGAGTTTCAAACAAAGACAGCTTAAGCTGCCCACTGTGTTCATGAGCCATACAATGTAGGCATCAAAAGACTAGAATAGAAAAAGGTCAAATTATTTATGAACCATTATACGACACTGTTGTTGAATCCTTCATCCCGATTGGTCAATAACGTTCCAAGGGTGTTCATAAAAGCTTCGTTAACGAGACACCTTTTAACAGTGCCAAATCAATGAGCTACAAATCCAACAACGGCCAAATATAAATATTGACCAGATAGTTCCTTGACAACGCAAAAACAATATGCTCAAAGCGCCGTGGAAGAATATTTTAATTTCAGCGGATTAAAGTAAATAAAAAGCCAATAAAGTTATAGATGAAAGTATCTAAAAACTAATATCTAATCAGTGTTTGTAACTGTGTTATTACCAATTTATAAACCACTCCAGGATGTCCTGTTATTGGAAAATAACGTAATATTAAAATTAAAATGTTAAGTGGTATTAAGTGTTCTTTCCAATGCATTTACTACATTTTGTGTGTGTGTGTGTGTGTGTGTGTGTGTGTGTGTGTGTGTGTGTGTGTGTGTGTGTGTGTGTGTGTGTGTGTGTGTGTGTGTGTGTGAGAGAAGATTTATCTTGATATTTGGCCTATATTTTAACCTCGGGCCAGAATAGTCCAACTATCCGGTCGACTGTCTGTGATTGTCGTTAAATGAAGTGTTGTACCACATAAATAAATAAATAGGTGCAGTACCTGCAAAACCTGTTCATATTTCTGAACAGTCCTTTGCAGGTCATCGTCCTTCTGGGCCAGCAGCTTATGAAGCTGGCTGACTTCTTCCCGGTTGCTGTTAATTAGCTCAGCTTCCACACACTGAGCCTTCCCTGTTGAAGGAAACCAAGAGGAGCTGGTCTTAGCATACAGAAACATTGCATTCATTAACCTAACCCACTAGAAAAGCATATCTGGAACGTGACAAGAACGGACCGCTTTGAAACTACTTGGGTTATTTGGAACGTGATTTCGTAATTTCTCATTAATCCCGGTTTGTTTATTTAGTTCTACACATCGTCTAGGATTAAAGAGATGAAATTCCAACCGACTGTTAAACATCAACCAAAATGCGGCAGTGAAGTGTGGTTGAAGACGCACATTACATTAATTATAATGTGCATACATACATTACTTTGTAATCATAGCTTATCAGAGAAATCACTGCATACCAAACAATATTGTTTTTACAGTATAACATAACACAATGGTGAATCACACTTGCACTATTTTTTCTGAATGAAATACTACACTGCCCACTTACCAATAGTCTCCTTTACTGTCAGTTCAATCTCCCTCTCCTTTAGAGCCATTTGTGTGTTGAAGTCCCTCATGAGCTGCTTTAGAGCAGAGTTTTGCTTCATTTCCAGATCTTCCAACTCCAACCTGGAACAGAACAATCACGTGAATACAGCAGCAATACTCTTACAACCAAATGAGGGTATTTTCTTTGGTTAATATACACATTCATTTCCACCTGGACTTACTTCAGATTCTTGTCATTCTCCTCCGTCAACTCTTTCTTGAGGTGGTCGAGATCCTGCTCGTGCTCTCTCCTAAGCGACCGGAAGTCTTTCTGCAACCTGGTGAAGTCTTTTTGGATTTTCTGCTTCTCGTTCTTGACCTCAGCCAGTTTCTCCTTCAAGGACTCGAGAGACTCTCCATCTTCATCTACCTTCTCCGGTCTCGGAGCCTGCACTGTGCTGCTTTGTTCCATCCTCACCATATCCTCTTGCTGCACCAGCGTCTGCTTCTCCAGGGAAACCATGGCGACCTGTTGTTGATTAAGCCAAGCTTCCCTCTCGAGGAGCTCTTCTTTCAGATGACCTATTTCGGCAACAAGGTTTCTATTCTGCTCCTCTGCTTCGTGAAGTCTTTCTCCAAGTTCTTCTAGTTTAGAGGGAGTTTCATCTGACTTCGCATCCAGAGCGGCCGTTTCATCTCTCTGGAGTAACGAGATCTTCTCCTCGTATATGCGTTTCAACTCCTCTAAAGACTTTTCCTTCTCTAGCCTCTGGTTGCTTTGAGTCTCTTCGAGGTGTTTCTCGTGATCTTCTTTAAGCTTTCCAAGTGCTTCCTCAAGGTTTCTTCCCTGTTCTTCTAAGGTCTCTATGTGCCGCTTGTTGCCCGCTTCCTTTTCATCGATTTCCTCTAAGCTTGACTTCAAAGACTGAATGATCTGCTCTTTTTCCTCAAGCTGTGATGTCAACTGTTTTTTAAGCTGACCAATTTTCTGCTCAGCCTTCTTTTTGAGCTCTGCCATTTTCTTTGCACTCTCCTCAGACAGTCTCTCTTCAGTGTCCTTCAGGCTTTGCTCCTTGCTCTTCAGTATTTCACTCCTCATCTTCTCAAACTCTACCTGTTGAGCCTCAAGCTCCAATTTACAAGTGTGGTTCTCCTTCTCCAGGATGTGCAGCTTTTCCTCCGTCTCTTGGACCAAATGGCCGTTCTGTGTGAACTGCTCCTGTGTCTGCTGTAGATGTTCTGTGAACTCTCTTTTCTCGCTTTCCCTGATACTGAGCTGCTGCTTGAGGTCAGCCGAGAGTTGCTCACACTCTTTCGTCTTTAAGGCCAACTGGTCTTGAAGCTCGCAGAGTCTGCCGTTGCAGCTCTCCAGCTCGGAGGCAAGTGCGCTGACCCTCTGCTCCTTCTCGCTCAGGGCCTGGTCCATCTCAGACTTGCTGATGGACTGATTGTCGATATTCGCAGTCAAACTCTGCAATGCCTGGTTCTTCTCCGAGATTTCTCTTTCCAGGTCTTGCAGCCGGTCCTGCAGAGACACGACGGTGTTGTGGTTCTGTGTGAACCTGGACTCTGCCTTGTTCTTAAACTCAGACAGGCTGTTCCTGAGTGTGTCTGCTTGATCCAGTGCAGACTTCTTCTCCTGCTCAAGCCTCTCAATGGTCTCCCTCATGTTAGTAACAATCTGCTGACTCTCCTCTTTGCACCGCTGGTTCAGAAGATTTATGGCTTCCTCCTTCTCCATGACACTACCTGCTACCTGACCTTTTAAGGTATCAATGATGCTTTCTAAGTTGCTGATATGCAACACATTTGCACTTATGTTTTCTGATATCGTTTTGTTTTCTTCGCTGAGCTTTTCAATTCTGAGGACGTTTTCTGAAATGGACTGAGAATGACACTCCGCTTCCTTTAGCAGACTGTCCCTCTCATTTCTTAAGGCTTCAATATGCTCTGCCTGAGCACCAAGCTGAGCGGTCAACTGCTCAATTGAACTGCATAGATTCATGTTCTCCTCTGTCTGCTTGCGGAGTTTCTCCTCTAAAGTGCAAATTGTATCCAATTTAGTGAGGATAACATTTTTTAGCTCCCCCACTCTTTTCTGGTTACACAGAACTTTGTCTTTCAGCTTGGTCACCCTGGACTCAACTCTTCCATAGAGCTCAGTAGAACCACTCTCAACCTTTGACTGAACCTCCCTACAGTAGTGCTCCATTTGGTTGGTGATTACCGTTAACTGCTTATGGAAATCACCTTCCTTTGCTTGGAGTTGAAGAGCAATCTCCTCAAGTTTCCTCTCCAAGTCTTCACCATGCTTGCTTTTGGAAGTTTTAAGAGATTTAAGTTCGCCTTCGCTTGTATCCAATTTTTCGGAGAAAGCCTTCAAATTATTCCTGCTCTCTTCCTCTGTCCTACTCAGCTGATCTTGGAGACTATTTCGCTCATTCAGAGCCTGGTTTAGGTTCCTTTCCATGGACTCAATTTGCTCCTTAAGCAAAGCCTCACTCTGGGACAAACCCTCAAGCTTAGCTGCTGCTTCCTTAAGCTCCATTTGGAGTTTCTGCACAGTGGTCTCTCGAATAGCCAGCTCTTCTTTAAACTTGTTTATCTCAAGCAATGCTTGGTCCTTCTCTACTCTGATAGTACTGAGCTGCTGAGATGCGTCTTCCAATTCCAGTGCCTTCTCCTGCACTACATGCAAGTGTTTCTCAGCAATATCCTCTTCCTGTTGTCTCAACTTCTCTTGCCAGCGATGTTCCAAATCCTCAACTTCATGCTTATGGGCTTCATGCAGTTTCTCTAGCTCCTCCTTGTGGTTGGTCTGTAACTCTGACATGGCACTGCTGAGACCGTGGGAACTTTTCTGGTCCATCTCTAGGATTTTATCTCTGACTTGTTGCTCTTTCTGCTGGAGCTCTTCCTCCTTCTTGGCAAGTTCTTTCTTCATAGACTCCTCATTTTCCTGAAGTCTTTTCTTGAATTTCTCCTGCATCTCTTTGACCTTCTGTTTAATCTTGTCCATTTTTGTTTCCTGTGTCTTAAGCTTACCTTCCATCTCTTTTACAGTGCTTGCCATCTTCTTCGCATGGGCAGCCTTTTCATCATCCAGCACTTTCCTCAACCGTTGTTCCTCTTCTTGCCTGGCAGTAATGTCCTCAATGTGCAATTTCTCTTTCTCCGAGAGTTCTTTCTTAGTCTGTTGCAACTGTTGCTCCATTTCTTCAAGTTCCTTCAACGTTCGCTGAAGTGACTCCTCTTTTTTCTTAAAATCTGCTTGTGTAACTTCTAGCTGGTGCTCCAACTGTTTCAACTGTTTCTTGCACTGAACTAGATCCTTGGTAATCTTGCTTAAATTAGCATTTGAGTCCACCAGGCTCTCCTTCGCAGACTGAGCTTGTGATAGACTGCGTCTCAACTCTTCCAATTCATTTGACTTCATATTCAGGTCTTGCAGAACAGCCTCTGATTTCTCTTTCAGTGTTTTTTCTACAAGGATGCGTTCCTCAAGTTCTCTTTGTTTCTCTTCCAGAACCATTTTCAAGTTGTTGAGCTCCTCCTTTAGTGTTTTTTCCATACCTCCAAGTGACTGTTCATGCTGCTGCATGATATCTGTCATCTCTGCATTGTGCTTTGCTACCTCATCTTGTAGTCTCTGCTCCATGGCTTGCTGAGTTAAACTAACAGAACCATCCAGTGCTGCAAGCTTCTCTTCCAGAAGCTGCTTATCCCTCAACGCCTCAGAGAGTTCAGAAGATAGACCCTCAAGCTCTGTTTGTTTCGCATCCAATTTCGCCAAGGTTTTCTGGTTCATGTCTTCAACGTGGGCTTGGAACTGGAGTTCTTTGTCTTTCAAGATGGACTCTACTTTGAGGCTGTGATTTTGCTTCAGCTTCTCCAGAGCTGTGTTGTGCTTCTGCGTTAAGGTGTCAGTGTGCTTCTCTAGCTGTTCCCGTTGCTTCGCCTTTAATGCCGACATCTGCTCCTTGTGTTTGGCTCTCAATTCTTTCATCTGCTTGGAGAAATCATTAGACTGATCCGACCCATCTTCTGAACTCTTTTCTAGCGTGCTCTCGAGCTCCAGTATTCTCTGCAATCAATATATATTTGTTATTAGTAACAATGGATTGTAAATAATCATGTTGATGTTATATTTGAACAATTGCTAATGGAGGCTAAAAATACAAACACAATGTGATCTCAGGCCCCCATAAATCATTCTACGTTCAACCTTGGGACTAAAACAGCCCTAGGAAAGAGCCTCACAGTTCTGGCAGCTTCCAGCTCCAACTGTGTCTCTCTGACTTTGTTCTCAGCCTCCGTCTTCTGGGCCTCCATCTGCAGTGCTGCGTCCTCCAGCGCAAGAGAAGACTGCTGTTCCCTCTCCGTTGCAGCCTGGGAAAACTCCTCTTTGCATTGCTCCTAAAAATAATAGTTGAATTTTAGAGCCATGGACACTAAAAATCATACTTCAAATCATACAATCAAAAAATATGTGTGTAAGAAGAAGATGATAAGGATTTACCACAGCTTGGTTAATTCGAGCCGTTAGTTCATGCTCTTTGGCAGCAAGCAGTTCATTGTGTTGTTTTTCCATATTGGCAACAGCCTCCTCAGATGATTTCTACAACATTTTAGTCAGACAAATGAAGCAACCGTTGAACATAAGAAAGTGATGGTACAGATCTTGTGCACATCCACTAAAGAGATCATGCAGAATAACTATCACATTCAGAAGAATATGGCTAATGCAATTTTCATGCTAATTAAGAAAATATCTGTCATGAGTTTAGGAGGAAAACAGAATCCATGTACGGCTAGAAGGATATTTTCCCTAGTGGTTCACTGGAGTTTATTTACACATTGTAAATTGTCATCTTCAAATAACAAACTTATATCTTGTGCGTAAATAATGAAATTCACAGTGTTAATGAGATTGTTTTCATAGCTCTCGAAAACATGGCCTCATTCCATTCTTCGAAAATCTCGGATGCAAAATCTGCAGTCTGACCTTCATGATGGAGACAACCTCTTGCTTGACCCTGGAGAGTTCCTGCTGCAAACTCTTCCTCTCCTCCTCGCCCACCCGCTCCACCTCCTTCACCTGCTCCTCCATCTGAACCTGCAGCTGCTTCCTGGCTTCCTCCGCCCTCTGAGCAATGCCCAATGCCCTCTCCAGCTCTTCAAACGCTAAACAAATGTATTGCAAAATGTATATAAATAACCATACTATCGACACCATTCGCCATGCATATTTGAGACCGGTTCCCATTGTACCTGACTTCTCATTCTTCTCCTTCTGCTCCTGCAGCCCCTCCTTCTGGGAGGTAATTTGCAGTATCCTGGTACGTAGCTGTGCGATCTCGTCTTCTTTCATCTCCAGCGTCTCATGCATCTGACGCTTGGTCTCAGCGATCACCATGCCCTAAAATACACAGTTTTTAGTTTATACTACGTAGGAAGAGTGTGGACATTTATAAATAGACGGTGTTGTCTCTATATCGAAGGCCCTAAATCAAGCTGTTGGTTTTTAACAGCCGTGGACATTTTGAGGGGCTCTCCACATTCCTCAGAGTAACCTCAAGAGCCCCCGTCTCTGTCCTGCAGAGCGCGGGGGGTTAAAGTTGACCAGCTTCAACCAGGGAACATCAATGCCGGTGACCCCTGCACTCGGTGGCAGAACAAAAACATGCCCGTATATCACGAGCAGAGGGTCTGCAGGACAGTCAAGATGTGGCCGAGGCTTGAAAGAGCTCTGCTTGCTCACCTTGTCCTGCTCCAGCTGCTCAACGAGGTTCTTGGCATCACGCAGTTGCGTGATCAGCTTCGTCTTCTCTGTAGTGTGCAGCTCCTAGGAAAACAAATGAAAATCTTTCAAAATGATTGTTCTCCGCCTCACTTTAAGTCCCTTTGAATCAAAGAGTCTGCTAAAGGACTAATTGTTGACGTAAAATGGCCAACTCAAAATGTAAGGGAAATGAGTCAAACATACAAACAAACACATTATGATATATCAGCAACACATTGTCTTTACTTGTATGCTTGCGGACAACATCAAAATGAGAGACTTGGCACACCAGCCAGGCAGCCCAACCCACAAGCCTATGATCGCAAGCGTCTACACAAACCCCAAACAGCACATAATGTGACCCAAATTACAGCCCAGGTTAACACCCGCGGCCTGAAGTGGCTACGCCTCCGCACCACTTCCATTTTCCTCGCGATTGGTGAAGGAAATGCAGGGCCTACTAAATCACCCAGCTGTTTGATCTGTGACTCCAATGACGTGTGTACCGAATGTACGGGTTAATAGCGCAGCAGAGTTTAAAAGTGCAACGTTCCTCATAAGGTGGAATTGGTTAGGATTTATACATTTTGCATCAACCGTTTACTAAGCATTACTGTACAGAACCACCAACGCTGGAGTGAATTGCTCTAGGTGGGAGACCACACTTAATCAATTGCAAATTCTCTTAGGTAAGGTGTGTGTGTGTGTGTGTGTGTGTGTGTGTGTGTGTGTGTGTGTGTGTGTGTGTGTGTGTGTGTGTGTGTGTGGACAGGTCTGTTATATGCTGTATTTAACCGAGACAGCAGCTCAGCGGAGACTGACACAAGAGCACCAGGACACCTCAATGCTGCTAAGGAGGGCTAAGTGCCTGTTAACCTCTGCTACGCCTGACTCAAGAAAACAGCAGTTTTTTCCCCCCAGACAGCTCAACATCCACGCACACATAGAAGGTATGCAGATGTGTACACATGAGGCACCGACTAATGATCCAAATGAAGGGAGCTTCCAGATGCTGTGAAACATCTCCAAGGCATGCAACTAAACCACCAGAACCAGCCAAATGTTTCTATAAGCAGTGTTTGTGTATAATGTGTGTGTGTCGAAGGAAATGAAGTTTCCAGTCATGTCACATCGACATGACCTTTGCTGCTTGAGCCGAGGCCAGGGTATCTTGAGGAAGTGAGAACCACAGCATTTCACACAGCGCAGTAACCTGCGGTCATTTAATTGAAAAATAATAGTGTGACACTTTCCTGAGAAAATATGTGTAAATGAATGAAAATGGCCCTCAAGGTTCTTCATCAAGAGGCCAGGGGGGATGGGGGGAGGAGGGGGGGGGGGGGCTGTATATATACATTTGTAACAGCGTGGACATTCTATGAAGACTTTTACTAGTATATATGACGTGTGAATGTAGACTACAAATACTCTTTATTTAGAGTATAAATAAAGCCAAGGGTTGCCATTGATTGGTAGGCTGTGCGGGCTGCTGGCTGCCAGATGTTCGCCAGATTCACTTTACCTTCATTTTTTCCAGCTCCTGCAGCCTCTCCTGCAGCTGCTCCTGCAGGGTCTCGTTCTCGCTGCCCAGCTGGGCGCTGCGCTCCTTGTGCGTCCGCAGTAGCTCCTTGCACTTCAGCAGCAGGTTCTCCTGCCTCGTCACCCTCTTCTGGAGCACCTCCATCACTCTGGCTGAGTCACCACTGCCCTCTTCTGGTCAGGAGGAGTAACGCGGCACCACAATTGTCATTGAGATGAAGATCATGCAAGTCTAACAGAATGGGCGGAGGTAACCATTTTTCATTGCATAACTAAAACTAATGATTGGTTTTAAAACAGTGAATGACCATTCCCCAATCAATTTGTTATGAACACAGTCATCATAGTAATACCAGTAATTAATATGTTTAAATTTGATCTTAGGATGTGTATGCCTGTGATCTCAAATCATTGTTTTAATAGCTTTATTTTAAACAGTACTTCCCCTGAAGTAACCATTTACTCTGGATCAAGATAGCATTTTCCCTTTCGGGATCGATCCAACTCGACTCATCGAATCCCCTTAATCTAATCGAATGCCTGCTGACCGTTGCCGACGGCACCCTCTGCGTCCGTGTCCTTGGTGGGAGTCTGCAGTGCGGCGGTGGGGTTGGCAGCATCTTCAGATGCAGAAACCTCATCTTCGGAGGGCACAGTGAGGTCGGTGACCCCCTTGAGTCTTTTCTTCATCAGAGCCACCTGATAGGGAAAGCAACACCATGAGTGACGCGGCACCAGAGTTCTCCCCGACCTACCTGCCACTGGGTTATGTGAACACGCTGGGGCCATTCCAGGGCCAGCACCAGATTCACCCCTGTATCGTTACTCACACATTGATCCTTCACACAAGCACACTGATGCCTCACATCATCACATATTCATGCAGGTTGCAGGTTTGCATAGTTAAAGTGGCCATCTCGAAGAGCTCCAAAAATGTTCATTTCGAGAAATGTCCGTTAAGTCACTATCTATCGACGTGGTGCTTGAACCTGTGGCCCACTGACGAAAGCCCTTGAATTTGCAGTATTATGAGTGTTTTGAACTGGGTGTAGATGGTGTCTTTCCGGCTATGCATTCAAATGACAAGAAGCGCAGTTAGTGAACTGCGCAATGTTTTTCTTCGCCACAGGTGGGGCCAAATTCCGGCTATGCATTCAAATGACAAGAAGCGCAGTTAGCTAACTGCGCAATGTTTTTCTTCGCCACAGGTGGGGCCAAAGAGATCGAAACGAAGATCTTCGAGCTTAACACTTTAACAGGTTCGGTCTGGGTTTAATAACCTGACTACGATTTGGTTTTAGCTCCTTTAGGTGTTTCGATATATGCAGAGATATAACAAGGTCAACCTGTAATACATAGGCACTCATCAGACAGGATCCCAGGCTACAAGCCCATGAGAACTGACCTGGGTTTGGAGCACTGTGATCATCTGGTCCTTCTCCTCCAGAGTGGCATCAAACTCCTCCTGCAGGTGCTTCTTGGCCAGCTGGTCCATTTGAAGCTCCTAAGCAGACCATTCAACAGATTCAAACAGTACACATTGTATGTGATTACATGAAAGTGAAACTCAAAGGGAATTATACACTTAAATTTGAATCAGACTAAAATGATTCTAGTGTTGTGCCCATCACCTATTAGTGTGCTTATACTGTAAAAATAAATTAATAACAATTTGATTAGACAATTAACAATTAAACAATATGATTTTACCAAGTAATTTAAGTCAAATCAAGATCCAAATCAGTATAGCATAACCTGTTTAACAGACCTAGATCTCTCATCTGTTTATCTGAGCGTGTTTACTCTTTATTCTAATTGAAAGCATTGGAATTGTGCATTACCCAGTTATTCAAATTGAACATTGTGTGCATGTACACACACTGCATGCACATATGTACTGCAAACTCATCTGAGGTAAACAAGAGAACTAATGATGTGCTACTTTACCTCAAGTTAAACCTACACTATTAAAGGTTTAAAAAAGGAGTATGTTCTTTGAACTGTAACTGAAATAAAGACTGTGCCATAACAAAACAAAGCAAACCACAAATCAATATACACTGGCAGTCCGCAGGGCTTCTATTTCGATGTGAACTAATGATCCTGCCAGTGGAGGAGAATCTTGGCTGCAAAGATAGTGATGCTTTGAGCCTATTAGGACTCATCACATTTATAAACAATAATTGGATTTTACTGCATATATATTTTCATATCACTTTTGCATCCTTTTCCCTGCGGTATTTATAGCACATCTTTGATAGCAGCTTCTCCTTTTTCAGACAACAAAAAGGCGAAAACAAGATCTGGATGCAGGGAAACATAGGAAACACTTGGACCTACCTCCCTGAGCTCTCCTATCCTGCGCAG
Source organism: Lota lota (assembly GCA_026745465.1). Classification (NCBI taxonomy): domain Eukaryota; kingdom Metazoa; phylum Chordata; class Actinopteri; order Gadiformes; family Lotidae; genus Lota; species Lota lota. The sequence continues at coordinate 598,947 of JACYXH010000484.1, read as the reverse complement.
GGCTTTGTCTTGACTCTGACTTAGGATCACCTGGGGTGCGAGAATAAAGAACAACCGTCAGTTAACGGCGACAATGCTCCCCATCCTCCGGAAGAGACCCGTGTTATCCCATGCAGCTTACCTGGCTTTTCTCTTTGTCGCGCTGCACGGTCCGATAGGCCGTAACAAGCTGAATGGAGAAGATGCGGGAGATAAATAGCTATATCACACACAGTGTGCAGCGGGAGACAACGTAGCGGCTAACGCCCACGGAATGAAACGTCAAGATACAAAAGAGAAGAGCTCCAGCGGGGGGGGGGGTCTGTGGGGAGGCAGCGATCCTCCGTGTGCGAGCCTCACCTCTGAATACTTCCCTCGGTAGGTCCCCAGACTCCGCTCCGCCCTGTGCAGGCGGTGCAGCAGTTGCTCTCTGGAGAGCGCCTCCACGTTCCCCGGGGAGTCCTCCGCCTCGCTCTCCACGTCCGACGAGGGGTCGTACCCGGGGGTCGCCGGGGGCTCGACCTCCCCCAGCGTGGTGAGGGACTCGCGGGACGCGCTGCGGCCCAGGCTCTCCTTGGACGGGGAGCGGAAGAGGCCCTCCGCCCGACTGGCGCCGCTGCGGAACAGCGACTCCACCGAGGGCACCTTCAGCTGCAGCTTCTGGGCGAACGTCTGGGGCTCCTCTCTCCGTGGAGGCTGCACACCATGAAAATAATTTAGAATACACCATTTTACTCAACAAGATCGACGGCAAGAAACGAATGAATGTAAAAGTGGAAAAAAAAAAATAGTTTGTGAGAGAACACTGCTACTGCGTGGAAGGGAAATGAAACTTGCCTGCGGAGAAGCACTTCCATCTCCATTGATACTACCTCTGGGGGACCTGGATGCTGCACTGGAAGCCCCCTGCAAGATAACAGCACATAGCATGAGGGAGAGCCGCCGTCAGATGACCTGACCCTTAAGACAGTTAGTGAATCCACACCCAGCGTGCTACTCCCTGATTACTTTGGAGGGAGCAATATTAGTATTGCTCACAGCAATGCAGGCAGCAATGGGATCCCTCATGCAACTTGGAAAAAAACAGAGGGGTTATATACACAAAACGGAAGGCATCTCTGCAGTACGTTACAACAAAAAGGGGTTAACACGTAGTCTATGTAACAGCCACAAAGACGGAAAACAAAATGTAAAAAGACGTTTAAATTGTCAATTAGAAGAGCCTGAGTTTGAATTGTCAGTGCTTGGCAGCGCCACAAGCATCTGTGTTAAAACAGCAGCACAGAGTCAAAGTATGCTGAAAGAGTGTGGACTTTAAGCCAGCTTTGTGGGTTAATATTACTGGAAAGAAGCAGGTTCAGAGAAAGAAGATAGTTTTTCCTATGTCCAACGCCATGCTTCCCCTTGTTCAGAGTCCTTTACTTCATTTCACGTTTATCGTTGTTGGATGTCTGCTGAAAAGCTTAGCCAGGACAAGGCCCTGATATACAGGTTACTGTTTACTCAGGACTAGTAGGTAAACCGTGCGCTAAGACATAATTTAACAGTTTGTTCATCCCCAGAGGAGTTAGCAGCAAATCTGATTTGCGTCACTTTTAAGCAACACAATTTAGTTTACATTGTACCTAGCATAAATTTACTTACCAGCATACGCATAGGAAAAAGAAACAAAGTTCATTACTAATATTAATACTAATATTGATTACGGTTTTTCATTTTCCATCAATACAGCATTACTTAAACGAGGTATTCATTTTGCACCTGAATAATAAAATATTATAATATGATGGAGAGAAACTAGTACAACCAGTATTAAGTTCAGGAACACATTTTTGTTCTGTATGGAGAAGAAGCTCATGTTTCTTGTGCCCTGGGCAAGCTGTATGCTAAATTGATTAGCATGCTATCTTTAACCAAGTCTATTTGTAAGGATTTTTGCTTTTCGAAAATATGATTATGACAATGATGGCATTATGATAAGATTAAGGTGAAACATGATAAACATGACAAAACTCATTTTGGAGGAATAAGAGGCCAATCACTTGATATTGAAGATAACGACAGGAGACACATTTCTGTCTGAGCATGTAACCTCCAAATTGCACCAAAATGTTAAGCGGTAGCTGGGAAGCACTGTGTTCCTTTGTAGATAATATTCTGTAAGAGCAGTCAGAGGGTAAAATCAATGCAGAGACAAAACCTGTGCACTATAGTTTAGAAGAAGTTAAGATGATTGATTGGCCTGTGCTTCCAGAATGGTTGCATAAAATACTGATAGCATGTTCAGCTGTGGTGTTGTGTCTTCCCAGTTGATTGTACTACTTCAATTTTAAAGACTACCAGAACTTTAGTGTCATAAAAGCTATTTTTGAAAGAATGAATGTAAGACTGTATGACTCTTCGTTACCACTTCATGACTTTTCATAATAAATGTTGTGCCACTATTATAGTATTAGTTTTTTTCTTTAAATCTGTTCATTCTTACCTTTTGTGACATTTTAGTTTGTCTAGTCTATTACATTATTCAAATGGGCTTTCTAAATGCAATCATCAATGCATACTCTGGTTTCATAATAAGGGTTCTATGACAATATACAACAAGGTACACGGTTTGTTTATTTGGGAAAACAGGACATAACTAAACCTTGTCCCATTGAACCACAACTTGTGAAATACAAATACAAATCCCAAATAAATAAACGCGTGGGGATGGGAGACAGTCAGTTCAAATAACGAATAAGGGGTTCTGGGAATTTAAAAATGCAGGCATCTAAAGTCTAAAGGATCTCTAAGGGAGAAAGCATACATTTCTATAACAGATTAGAACCAAGTAAAATGGAAGGGGTGTAAACCGGCATGACGTAAAGGCCAAAAGCTTCTATCCCACAATACAAACCATGAATCCCCATTGGATGCAATGTTAGCCTACAACTGAGATGCCTTCAGGTTACTAAGGATAGTCCATGGGAAACGGGATTAAAAGAGAGAGCAGGGTGCAAACAGCCCTCACTGGAGCTACGTGGGTACCAGTCTTCTACCTACTCCCCGGAGGCCCACAGATGCAAGGAAGGAAGAGAGGAGGTGGAGAAGGACGATGGGGGGGGGGGGGGGGGTAAGAGGAGGTAGGGGGAAGCAGGGAGTGAGAACAACTCACCACACTGGCTACCTGGGCCGTTTTGGGTCGTTTTGAATGGTCCAGAGCAAAGATAGTATACTCAGAGAGAAAAGCGGGCTCGGCTATCATCCCGGCCAGCGCCTGAACCCGTCAGTGCAGTAACAAGACAGAGGGTATGGAGGGGAGGAGAGGGAGACAGAGACCAATGACAAAATAACACCATGAGTGCAAAACAGTGCCGGGGGACTGTCTGGCCAGAATGCCCGGAAAATCCCATCGGGAGAGACTGGCCAGAGAGACGAAGATGAATAGACCCGTAACGAGTCTGAGAGATAGTCTGAGAGACAGAGACGGACAAAAGGACAGAGCATGTGAAATAGAGAAAAGGGGCGAGAGGTGAGGAAACTGATTTACCCAGTCGTCATTGACGCCATGGACGGCCCGTTAGCATCCCTGTATAGTCTCAAGCCATGGTAGCAATAGCTCAAACAAGCTAGACTGGTTTCTGTAGTTATCACAACAATATGAACGTAATGAAGAGACTGTTCCAGGGAAGCCAAAGGGTGTGAAACTGTTAGGTGAAAAATTAAAAAAGGTGTGATGGTTGAAGAACTTCAGAGTGAGAATGGGGTGAGCTGTACATTGTGAAGAGCTTCCGCGATTTCAGAAGGTAAAAGGGAGCGATGATTCCTGTACTGGAGCCATTAAGGCTGTGCAAAGTGTTTATTGGCTAAATTTGCCCAACAACATATTACACTGTACCTACCTATGTTTTGAGAATCAGTATAGTATTGAAAAAACAATAACTGTAATTCTCAATAAATAATGTTTTACACCCTTACTAACCAATAACCATCAAACCCTGAGAGAGGGCTGGGTTATACGTTTAAATGTATTATCAAGATAAACACAGGGAATTTTACACGGTATCGATAAATACCATGATACTCGCTCATGAATTCAAAATAACATTACTAACAGTCTAACAGAGGATCATTACATTTTAGTATATGGACTTTTAAAGTATTCGACCAAAACCAGTTTTCTTTTTTCTCTGATGTTTCAGACCTCATATTTTGATCATTTTACAGGCATATCTTGCCTCACTATAAGTCAATATCGATCATAAAACAATTCTTCATAAATAAATAATGGACAATATAAAGCCTGTACAATGGCACAAAGATCAAACAACCACACAAGTTCAGTCTTCTAAATAACCCAAAATAATAATAATAAGATACCTTAAAGATCTTCCACATAATGACCACAAGTTACATACATCACTGTAGCCACATTGAATATAGGTTCATTGCTTCAACATGTAATGGCAAATGTTTCATAGCCTGCCCACATCCATTAAGAAGGTTTACAAGTGGGGAACGCTGTACAGAGGAAGCATCAATAATTCAGCCACATGTTGTAATATGTCCTACATTTTCCTAACAAAATGCCTTTTTTTGTTCCCAGGAAGGGATTTCGGGCTTTGGAATGTTTTTGGGCAAAAGGGTACAATCTAATTGTTTTAAATAGAACGAGGGGATAAAAACATGATGTTCCATTAGCCACTGTTAGATTTTTTACTAATTTAGCCATATTATTCTCAAGACAATCCATTAGTGTAACACATTACACTTATATATTAGTTTGATTATGACATTGGAAACTGTGAAAAAGCAGAGAAGTAATGAGTAAGTACACAATATATTACAGCAATATTAAATATGAATCTAGATTCTCACAAAATAAAAATAGAATAGTTGTATTTAAGTCCTGCTGTAATAATGAATTTTTAAACCCCTGAACACTGGAATATCCAAAGCCCCCTGTACCATTATTTGCTCAATAAACCAGCTTTGGGGTAAAGAATAATAAGATCTTGAACAGAACGCATTTAAGGTTGAAAGCCAACAACTGTAAAATAAATAGCCCACCATAGCCTGCCTTGAAATGCAGAAAGGAATTTCTTTGTTTTAGGTATTTTTACTAATGTAATGCTTTATTGTAACTCATGACTAATGGTTAAACACAGTTAAATAAAAAAGGGGTGCTAAGCCAAGACTTTTAGATTTGGCCAATTTTCAAGTGCAGGCAGAGGTTTCATCTATCTACATAATGCAGTGGGGTTAGGAGAGGAATGATTCACCTTTCCAGACTGGAATATGAACATAATTGTGATTAAGCTTGAGTCAAACAGTGCTGTACCTCTCTGTCACTTGGAGTCGGTGTGCCATCCTGTTGAAAGGAGGGGGTGTGGCTACTACGCCTCTCTCCAGGTCCCGCCTATAACAACAATGTGAGATGACACATCAGAGGTTGCAAAAAGACCTTGCATACCTACACACTCCTACCAGGCGTTTGCACTCACACACATTCAAGCAGGCACACAAGGAATTTGAGACACCTTGTGTTTGAATGAAGGTTAAATTCTGCTTCTTTGTCTTTAATGTATCAATATTGGTTTAGCAACAACCACTACTGTGTTAATTGTAAAACCTGTCACAATAAACCTCTCAAGTTTAAAATGAAATGGCAAGCATATGCTACAGCCAACAGCTGACACCCACAGCATCCAAGACATTCACACGTCACACTTTCGATTTGACGACAGCAGGACATAGCTCAAGACAAATCAGTATATATCGAATGCTGATGTGTGCGATACAAATAAAGGTATAGGTGCCTTTACATCGACTACAAGAGGACCAGGCTCCATGATCGGACCATACAGTTCTGGATGGACTTGAGCAGCAGCTGATGACAGCAGTGGTCAGCTATGTTGGGAAGCTAACAGATTAGCTAGATAGCAGCTAGACATGTTACATGACGTACGAATTATGTTCTTTACATGTACAACATTGTCAACCAACTATGTCATTACATCGTCCTCTAATTTTAGGGCCAGTGTCGTTGGGTATCCTGATCCCAGAAACATTCCTGAGGCTATAGAAGAGCCAGCAGAACAGTGGTTAGCTAGCAGTTAGCTACCAATATCACAACAACCCGACCTGCTGGGCCTGAAGTGGTGACTGCGCGTTCCTCTGCGGAGACTGCTCCTCGTTGATCTTCTGCTTGAGCTTTTTAAACATGGCTCCACGCCGGTGTAGTTATTCACACTTCACGTAACTACTTCGCAGCGTATATGTGTGTGATGTTCTCTTGCCACCCAAGAACGTCCCCGGCCGCTCTACTTCCTCATTCGTAGTCAAATTCCAGCAGGTGGCTTCATTCACTGCGCATGTGCAGCCAACGTGGGCAAACTGCTGAATCGAATAAAGGTCCACGATGAAATAATGAGCAACAGCGCCTCCACTAAAGTGAACGGACTCAATTGAGATTGCTTTTTTTGTCTTATGATAATGAATCCGCTACATTTATTGATAAGGGAATGATATGATATATTGATATTATAGTCAAGTCAAGTACATTTTATTTGTATAGCCCTTAATCACAGTTACAGTCTCAAAGGGTTTTACAGGCCATATATGTATGACACCCCCAACCCTATCCCCCTAAAGGGCCAGAAAAATCTCCCTTGATTATCAAGGAAGTAACCTTGAGAAGAAAGTCGGAGTGGGGGATCCCTTCTCCCAGGGATGTTAGGAGTGCAATGGGTGCCATACTTAAAATACATAGTACAAAGTAGTACAACAAGCATACATTTTAAACACAATGTGAAGTTGTAATTGATGCCATGGAGGCCTGTTAGCATCCCTTTATAGTCTCAAGCCATGATAGTAATAGCTCAAACAAGCTAGACTGGTTTCTGTAGTTATGCCTAACCGTGCTGCCTATTTCAGCAGGCTTATGCTATTGCTGGCTAACAGGTCGATTTAGCTGTGGTGACAGCTGAGGGACACTCGTAGAAGTCAAATGAGAGAGTAAAGAGGTAGGTTTTAGGTTTGGATTGGAATTTCACAGCAAGGTCAGTTTCCCTGATCACAAGTGGCAGACTATTCCACAGATAGGGTGCTCAATAAGAGAGAGCAGATTTATTTGTAACTTTTGATAGAAGGCCAGCTCCTGAAGACCGCAGGGGCTGAGAAGGGCAGGGACAATAGGGAATAATAAGGTCCTTCAGGTAGGATGGTGCTACATGTCTAAAGACAAAGTTGGGGCGAATGCAATCTCTACATGCATTGTTGGCACTAAACAAACTAATACTTAAAAGGATAGGTTCTGTTTTTAAATTTATATTTTCAGATGTAAAGCAGCTATACATTGTGTAATAATAAATAAATAAAATATATGAATATATTATTTAAATAGCGCGTGTTTTTTAATACGTTAACTATGTTGTATTAAATATTGATTGGTGTGATACAGGATTTAGTTTGGGATTAGGATTAACCTTGACCATATCAAGCTTTAATATATTTGTATTGAGGTAATTCAGGAATAAGCAGAGTAGGGTTTGGTTTTTCATATTTTTGATCAGTGAAGGATTAACATGGCCAGAACAAACAGTATTAAGCAGATTCAAGCAATGACATTTTATCATCATGAAAGCTTCCAGACAACAATGAGTGTTTAACTATTAGTTTGTATAGTGTCTACAATACATGCAGAGATTGCATTCATTCCAAATTTGACTTAAGTCTTGTCATCACTGTAAATTGCTGCCATTACAGTCTACCCTTTGGCCAATCTCCCAGAAATTGCAGCAGTATGCCATATGGCAATTTATGTTTTATACAAGGAAATTACTCTTCACGTAATGTCAACAAGCAGGCTGCTTACTAATGCAAATGTGTGTCAATTGAACAGGTCAGAGATATTTGCACCAAGATGAGAGATGATTATTGGTGACCTTCAGCATTTCTATTTGATTGTTTTAGTAATTACGCAGCTTTAACCGGCCTTTCTTATCAGACTTCCATTCATTAGATAACTGATTACCTGGGTCACAGTGGCCCCTGGGTGGAAATTGATAATATAATAAGACTCTACAAATACACACACAGCTGAGACTACCAATGCAAATATGGTCGCTTCTTTTAATGTCAAAACACGCTTAGTTATATAAAGAGCTCTCAATTTATAGCCCCGAATTCATGAAGGGTACATACAAGTGTACTGCTCAAAATGTACACTGAACAGAAAATATAACTACACGATTTACCTGTTTTGGTCATTTGGGTGCTAATGTTCTTGACTCAACTGGATCTTTTTCCATGGGTGAGCGAAGGTGGGTGGATGAGTGATGTGGTTAACGGCAAAGTGATCGCAGATACCCTCTCCCTTGTGGCAGTTTGCCTCACTGTGACTCACAGAGTGGAAGAATCGGCCAGGACATTGGGAGCCAACTGTCTCTGCCACTGCAGTTTTATTTTGAGCCTCTGGTTTTCTGCAGCACAGTTCCATAATATGATGGTTTGGCAAACGGCATATGGCAAGCACTGACTGAAACCATTATACTAAACCCCGAAGGTCAGAAAAGGCTGTACAAAATATAACTGAGAGTGTTATGTAAGTATGTAATGTTCATTGTACAAAATTAGTAACCAATTGTACCTTTTCCAGGTGAAATTGGTTTCCTGCGAAGACAAGTAATCCTGTTTTGAGCATCCTTGTTGGTTTCCTATCAACATCAGCAATCCATGGTTTTTTCTTTTTAAACAAGCAACCCTTTTGCGGCCCAATTGTGAAGCTTCCCCTGGTGATTTTGATTGCCTCCACGATTTTCTCAGCGGCCCCGTCTAGGAGGCGCACAGATTTCTCAGCGCTCAATAAATGGCTTTTGGTGGCCAATGACAGCCACCCTTCAACAGCGCTTCACAGGACAAAGCAGGTGGTTTGAGTCTGCTGATTCTCTCTCCTTCAACTCATCTCCAAGGCAGTAGTGGAAATAACAATAGATTGCTTTGCAGACGTTGAGAGGTTAGAGATGTTGGACTTTTAAAGCAAGATATGTTAAGTTCCATTATTTGGATAGCTAATGTTGCTACTCCTGCTTCATGTTGTACAGAGCCATCAGGGAATATAACTACGACAGCAACTTGTGGGAGAACCACATGTTGATAAGTGGGGCACTTCAAGCTTCTGCATTCTGCTGTTTGGTGTGCGCTCATGACCTTAAGGAGCCAACGCTGTAACCCACCCATTTCTCTCCTCTTCACACACTACAACCAGAGGATTACATGCAGTGCTCTGCAGGAAGTCTCCTGTGGTGCCTGAGTGTTGAGTTTCTAATGGATCATTTGCAGGGTTTCTCTTCTGCTTGGTAGCTAAAGAATTGTAGCTAACAGTGGCGCAAAACCAAAAGCCAATACTGAATTTCAGGAATTCGGTTATGCTGTTGTAGTATATACATTCGATTAGATTAGATTACACTTTATTAATACCCCGGAAGGGAAATTCTTGTGTTACAGCACAGCAATACACAGCATGTCAATATGAGAGTAAAGGAATTGCATACTGACATATTTTGGTTTCTTACTTTACAGTTAATGCTACAAATAATCTGATGTGCATAGACTAATACCGGTACAGTTAACATTATGAGTTCCACAACAATCCTGCCTCAATGTGTTTATACATGTGTGAAGCAAGTCATTGTTCAAAGGCTAGTTGTCCTTTTCCTTAAAAAGACAAATATATATACATGCTATGCATTTGTTATTTTCTTTTATAAAAAAATATACATTATTGATATAAATGAATAGTACCTAATGTAAAATATATAATATAATATATACAATCAAAGTGTTCTGCAGTACCGCTAGCTCCTCCCCATGTGGCACGGATAAGCCACTTGGTAGCTGGCCAAGACCCATAGCTAAAACCCGTCTGGGTACTACGGTGCTGTGCACCTTAGATGACACTGTGGAAACAACACATGAGCTCGGGTTCCAGTAAGGTACGGGTTGAAAGTGGAAATGTGGCATTACCTGTTTGTCAGAAGGAGTTGATACTCCCTGTGAGACAAGTAACATTCTCAGCCAAATCGTGCTGCAAAATAAAGCAGTGGGTTTAAAACCAGTGGTGGATGAAGCTGACCAGGTCCTGCTGCAAGCCTTGCGGCCGTGCAGGCTGCAGGGTAGTGTGTATATTACTCGTGAGTGACATGGCTGTTCCCCTGCCTTCTCCAGAGATGCCGTCATGATGAGAGTAGAGGCTAAGTTCTTGAAGATGTTTAACGAGCCCATAGATGGAACCATTAAAGAGCAGGCAGAGGCCCCAAAAATTATTTTGTTAGTCAAGCCCGTTTTTATTATATATAATAAAAATAATAATGTAAATCCATCCATTTCCTTCCTTACCTACCTTGGCACAGACACCATTAGGCAAGCAACATGAATCCAGAGACCATTAAGGACGAGGTGGGGGTTAGGGATCTTGGCCAATGATGTGTACAGCCCTTCTGAGGACATTGGGGATCAAACTCAGAATACCCTCACTGCACCACATGACTGCCTGCCCCCACATCACTCCCTGCCCCAGAATAACAAAATATAATATTTGCTCAAAATATTGAATCACAAATATATTGAATCCAAAATTCCAATGTACCAAGGGAAGGTGAGGGCATTCTAATTCCCATACAATGGTTACTTAAAATAGAGAAATACATTTAGTTGCCCTCTAGACCAGAGCGGGTTGTGCCTAATCAAGATGGACAGACTGGCTCAGGGGAAGGGGAAGGGGAATGCAATATTATAAAGTGGGTCATTTCAGCAAAGTTACAATTGGCCTTAAGATATGGAAATTATTGATATATGTTAGATCATAGTTTTCAAATAATTCCTAATGAGCAGAGACCATCTTTTTACTTGGCCAGAGAGTTCTCTCTCTCTCTTCAGGAACATTTTGTGATGTAACTGTGGGAGTGTGTGTGGATGATGGCTGGTTTAAGCAGCCTCACCTGGCCAAGTCTGACTGGACTCTGGGGCTGGGTGAGGATGCACCCCTGTGCACATTGAGTAATCAGTGTGCACAGGTTAAACCAGCCATCACCACACACACTCAGAGAGAGAGCTTCTACATGGCAACATGGAGCACCAGGCTATGTATCATTATATGCTAAACTTACAATAAACCGGATTTCCAACCCCACCACCCTGCATCCTTGTCTGGAGGAGCCCATTAAAAGTCACCAAAGTGGAGTGTGGCAGCCACCCAGGTGGCGTGTAGCAATGGACCTTGTTACAGTAATATTCTATGCTAATCCCAGGAATGAGAACAGGATCATGTGAAATGGTTTAAATGACAACTCAATCCTGAAAACATACATGAGCCAAGGTATGCATGCATGTAAAAAATATGACATTACAGGATTTGTACCATACATGGGTGCAAACCTAGCAGGGATTTGCACCCATTTAGAGTCTGTGATCACCCTTTTTTGGCCAGCAATACATTTACTGTAGTTTCAGATCAACACATCACAAAAATATGACATTGATGTTTTAACTGCTAGCTCACAGCGATTCAAGTTCACCCTCAAAATGTTCTGTATCAAAAAATAGTAAAGTGTTAAAAAGTGGGTTAGTTCCCCATTGTCCTTTTTCTGAAATTGAAACTGTAAAACCCGAAAAAACCCTGAGTTAGTTCAACTCAAACTGTTTGAGGAAAAATATTGCCTTAATCAATTTTAAATTATTAACTCAAACTTTCTAGGCATAAAATATTCTTTAATTTGATTACAAATAACTGAAATATCTATTGTTAAGGTAACATAGTTGAATAAAGGCAATGTACCAATTCCATTCAGTTCATTAAACTTAAAACTACAAAGTATTTTACACTCTTATTTGGCATTTTTCCAATATATTCAAAATGACACTTACAGTATACTGTAAAGGGCAGTATTGTCACCCTCTCACCTGTATGAATCGTAAATAAAATGATTACTATGGTCCCGCTGCTCCACCCCGGCATCTCCCTCCGAGGTTAACCGGCGGTTTTATTGCAGTATCCCCCTGGAGACCCCTTGCATATATCTGATATAAAAGGTGAGTTATGGACTTGTGTCTCCTGTCGCTTGGTTCCGGGCTCAGCATAGCGCCAAGAACTATCATGAATATTTCATAACGGACAAAACTGAGAACTGTCAACTATAGTGTTACTTCCAGAGGATGTATGTGTGCCTAGGTTTACAAGTTGTTGCCACATCGCTGTCCAGAGATGTCCATTAGACAATGATAAATGACAATTTGTGGTCGAACCTGCACATTACCGACTCCGATACAAGCTGGATACGGAGGATGAGTTCTGTCAATGTCGTGCTCCTGCGATGAGTTGAGGACAAAGGAAAGATGTGTTTGGGTGACGAATGGTACCTGTAATTTCATCCATCTCTTTCTTCTGAAGAACTGACAACGTACGGGACCAACTCTCACCAAACAAACTAGAATAAGCATTCAGTTGCACTCTCATTTCATTTCAAACCGAACAGCCCATTGGCCCACTGAGGATGTTTGTTCTGTATGAATAAATGTGACTTGACTTGACACTGAGTCAATAAAGCCACTCAGTAATGCTGTTATTAACATACTCATGTCATGTAGACGTTATTTTATTCAGCCCATGGTAACCCTGCTCATGTCAACTAATGATATGAAATAATATGATAAATATTTATTGTAACTAAACAACCCACAAATTCACTAAGCGTTAATTGTTAAATAAACAGTATAAACCGACAAAAACAACATTATATTTCAAGTGTAGGCCTACTAAACATTGAATTATCTGTATATTGCACTCAGTATGCAGTCCTGCATTCAATACAGTCTTCAATACAGTCACACAATACATCATTATAATCTACCTGTGCAAATATAGACCACTTGACATAGCTTGATGATGAAGGGATTCTGTGAACATTGAACCCATTTGTGTTTAAATGTGATGCACAACAAAGACCTGAGAGGCACATCTGAGCGTGAATAGAATGGTGGGCAGCTGCCACTTTACAAATGCTTCAAACCAATTCACGGATGACATTTAGTGTTTAGCAATGTGTCGGTTGGATGATGAAATTAAGTGCAGGCCATTTCACAATCCCCTAGCCGCTGGAATATTGTTGCTGTTGGTTAGGATCTGTTTGGACTCCAACCTATATCATTACAACAGCAGAAGACATTTTCTTTATCCTAGAAAGTGAATCTAATGGGAATTGATAACAGTGCAAGACAGTCACGCAAAGCCTTCTCATTATGTCTGCGTCTCTCGGACACTCGCTCAAAGACAAGCATCTAAACGTCTCTCTCTCTCTCTCTCTCTCTCTCTCTCTCTCTCTCTCTCTCTCGATCTCCCTTTGTCTGCTTTTTACTCACAGGCTCAGATTCAAATAGACAGGCAGAGGACGATGCACTGGCATGTATGGTCTGGACGTTGATGTGCCTTGTCATTTTGTATTTTTTTTGTTGTTATGTGGGGTGGCTTTTATTAAGTTCTTCATCGGGACGTCACCCGCAATGACCGCCTCCATGTTGGAAGCATAGGAGTATTCGAATGTTAGTTCTTGTGTTGGTAGTTATGTTTTTTTGGTAATTGTTTAGTCATTAATCGTTAAATGATTTGTTATTATGGGAAGACATTGTTGTGTTTGAAAGTGCCACAGGGTTTCTCATGCAAGATGTGGCAAAACAAAGTTCTCGCAAGGTTACGTCATATCTAAGTTGATTTAGGATTTTACACTATTACAACTCTCTCGATTCCTCTGTATATGGCCGAGTATCACCAACAAAAAATCCAATGATGCATTCGGATGTGCAAGGCTTGTTGTATCCATATGACTGACTATGTTTCCTCTATGTCCTCCTTGTTTCCTCCCATTATGACTGATGCCTGCTGCTTCAGTCTGGCTCATCTCCCTGCTCCTCGTTTAGCCAGAGCTCTCTGCTATTCTGGTAATGCCGCTCATGTGTCGGGTGGACTGACACATTGGCTGCGCCTTATGGCCGAGACAAGCGCATACAATTAAAAGAAAAACACTTTGTTTTTGTGTGCGTGTGTGTGTCTACTGACACTGTCATTTACGGCCATATTCAACAGAGAGCTAAGACATGAGAATATGAAAAACTAGATAATGATTATTGAATATTGCAGTGATCATTTGGCAAAATTCATACTTTACCCTTGTTGGAGTTAGATACATAATATATAAAATGAAGCAAAATAACCTGCTCGTTATAAACTGCAGAGTTGAGGAAAATCTTCAGAGACTTCATAGCCCCATGAAGCCATCTGCAACTCAATCAAAAAACATAATATCTGCTGACTCTGTCTTGAACCAACCCTGACCTGATACATTATGCAAGCTCCAATCAGCACAAGCACACAAACCCCCACACACACATACACACACACACACATGCACGCACACACACACACATACACACACATACACATGCACACACACACACACACACACACACAAGCACACACACATGCACACACACACACACACACACAGTGCAACAAATTTTTTGACATTTGTGAGCAATGAACAGAAAACAAAGGCCAAGTTTTAGCAAGAGGACAAATAAGACTGCATCCCTTGAATGCACTAAAGCTAATCACGTGTCAAAAATGTACTTTGACTGTCCAGCCTTAATCTCTCCAACACACGCACACATACACACTTCCCTGACGATGCCTACAGCACAATGATTTAGTTACCAGGTAGGCTTTAATATCGGGTGACGTTGTATTTCCAACCTTCAACCAGAGCCCCTACTCCTCCTGGTGACTAACGAGTTCCCCACGGTGACATGGGAGCCAGTGAAACTGTCAACATTCATCAGCATTTAACTGCTGGGACCCTCTCTCTCTCTCTGCGGCTCGCAACCGACACTTCCAGTGAGAACACTGCGGAGAAACGGGAGGGGATAACCCCCCCCCCCCCCCCCCCCCCCCCCAAGGATTAGGTGCCACTCACACCCCCCAGATCTCCAAGTCACCGCCAACCATTCAAGTGCCATGTGACTCGCTCACCGGGTGGAGTTAAAGGACTTGAATATGTGCCATAAGGTGTGCGACAAACTGTCGAGACGTCTGGTGCGCATCATGTGACATGGGGGGGGGGGGGGGGGGGGGTGCTCTTGAGGTTTGGAGAAGCAGCCGTGAACACCATATACAATACAGTTTTAACAAAGTTTTAAGATAAGGTTTCCACGGCCTGACTGAGAAGTCACTTTTCAAATTATGTCTCCAACTCATAAGGGATGTGTTGTGCTTAAGGATAACTTGGCTGAGGCAGTTGGAACATTTCATCGCGTTGGATAAAAAAAGAAAAATGAACAGCAAAACGCAATATCTCAAATACGCATTTAGATGGAAAAAAAGATAAAAAATGGAACCATCAGCAAATTATCTTACACAGGGATTCATATTTTTGTGCTAGCGCTGCTCTGTGTACGCTCTGAGTCTCAGAGTTTGTGTGAGCGCAAAATAACACTGGGATGACACGTGCAATATGAATCAAATGCCATCAGGAGATGAGATATATGATTATTAGAAAATGATATGATAGGACATACGTTATGACCTCTTTGCATTTTATTTATTTATTTAAGAAAATATGACAAGAAATATTTAATATTTTCAGCAATCTCCCCAGACAATTTTGTCTTATTGGTTTGGTGAGGAGCTATGCCTTCCAGGTATTAATGAGAAAAGATTCAAAACTGTGTTCATATTTTGAATGAATTGAATATTTGCTTTGCCTTTTGGCAAGATGGATTTAAAACCTTTATAGCCCTTCTCCCACTCCCAGTGGAGCACTGTGTCCCTCAGCCTTCTACTGTACAGAAGGTTGTCTTTCAAGATAACTATTTAGGCTTATGGTACAGTACTGGAGCTAAGAGCACACCCACACACCCACACACAGACAGTCACAACCACACACATACACACACAACCACACAAACACGCAAACACACACACACACACACACACACATGGACATACAGATGCACTGACATACACACACATTGACACTCACACACACACACACTGACAGACAAACACACACACAGACACAACCACACAGACACACACAACCACACACACAAACACACACACACACACACACACACACACAATCAGTTCACTGCCTTGCAGAAACGTGACATCTAAAATAAATGGTAGTTCGACAATGGACTGTTTTACCTGGAGCTGATCTTACATATTGCAACCCAGCATGGAGGTTGTTTCACCGTTTGTTTGCCATATCTCCAGTATTCTTCTTCAAAGAATACCGTAAAGACACACACTACCCATACCACATGTACACACTGAAAACACTTCAACATCACTCTGATCCTAACACACCCACCCAACCACACAGGGCATTTTGGCATATGGTGTGTGGGTGATGGAAGGCATCTAATTATTGTTAGACAGGATTATGAAACCATTATGCAGCAGTATTTTGAGAGCTAATTTGAATAATTCATTTGGACTCACACAAATGCCTTTGGTTATTGCTCATAAGTACATTGAATGGATCCTGTGCATGTGCGTGTGTGTGTGTATGTGTGTGTGTGTTTGTTTGTGTATGTGTATGTGTGTGTGTGTGTGGGTGTGGGTGTGGGTGCGGATGCGTGCGGGCATTCATGTGTGAGAGGGGTGGTTTATGTTATAATGAGCACGGGATTGAGTGAATGAGTGAGCAAGTGGATGAGTGAGCAAGTGAATGAATGAGCAAGTGAATGAGGGAGCAAGTGAACAAGTAAAAATAGTGAGCAAGTGAATAAGGGAGCAGATAAACAAGTGAGCGAGCATGTCAGTGAGCGATAACCTTATATTTTCTTTTGAGACAGATGGAGATTCCATTTTTGTCTCCAGAAAGGTTTGTTTACAAACCAGACTGTACCATGCAGTAGCCAGCTGCCATTGGAAATCATAACATGTAAATGAGGTGCTAGGCTGTAGCACAACAGTAGAAACCAGAGTATTCAATATTCTTCATTTAATGTCAACCAGTGTTCAGTATATTCAACATAAATACAGGTCGTCATGAAACCGAGGGAGCAAGTATTCCTGCCCTCTGTCCTTGATTTTTTTTAATAACTGAGACATTACTCTACTCTCTACTCTGATGGTGCTTTACGAACTGTATATTACTCCTCTATTTCACATTGTCCTTCCAGTGTCCTCCCCAGTGGAACAATTTAAACAATATATGAAAATGATATGCTGAATTTTATTCAGAGATAATAATCACTTATGATGAAGTGCAGGTATAAAACGATGTGGCTCTTGGATATGTAGTAGATACTACAAGCACAACATAAAAGGGAGCTCATCGCAGGAAAATCATTGTTTCTTTACCCGACAGTCCATCAAAGATACGCTCAATAATTGTAGTCACATTTATTGACTAAAAATAACAAGGTGTTATGTTTGTTTGTGTGATTAATTGGTTACAAGTGCATGTCCGATGATGCTAGTGTCTTGGGATTGACGAAAGAGGGCAGCGGACCAGTTAACTAGGATTTACAGGTGAAATAAAGGATAAAATGCACTGTGGTCAATATTTCCCATACCAATAAGCCTACAACAACAGAGGCTCCAGAAACATTCCAGCCATACCCCAACAAAATTGCTTTGTTCTTCTTTATTCGTTGTTGGTGTAATGAACCAATCCTCTTTAGAGCCGTGTTGGAGGGAACAAGTGTTGCACCTACTGAGGACCATTAAGAGAATTGCGACCGTCTTTGGTGTTTATTTTAATTCACCTATTCAACTCCTACTACAAATTCCTTTTTGATTGGCTGCGCTGCTGTTTCCCCCTTGCTATTTCTCTTCTCCCTTGCATCTCTCCTGGCTCTCGCTCTCTCTTTTGTCTCCGCTCCCAGACAGCCCCCAGCCCTTGTGCACCGTGCAGCGGGGAGTCCGCGGCCTACTGCAGGAGACTCTGCTGGAAGCGTCTTATCCTCTAATGAACTTCTGTCAGCAATGATGATGCTGTTGTGTAACACGGCAACACCGTAGCCAGACGCTCACGGCTCTCCTGTATTGTTTTCCCCACGCGATTCCCCTTCCTCTTTGCTGCTGCATGGGAGTAGGAGAACACAGAAAACAAATGTAAAATGTAGACTCTCTTTGTTGTCGTGTCCTGCTTGGTTGCACATATGATTGGTTTATTCGACTATTACCTGTATCCGATCTAGTTTTATGTCTGTACTTTTATATACGCTGCCACAAAGAAACCAGTTGTGTCTTTGTACACATGCTGGGACTGGCTATCCAATCAGCTACACAACAATTGCTGCAGTGGCTCGTCTCCAGAGCCCTGGGTTGCCACCACCACCTCCACCCCAACCTCCACCGCTGTGGGGAGTCACACCGCAACGAGCGCCTCCATTTTGGAAGCATAGGGGCATTGGAAGGTTAGTTATTATGTTAGTGGTAATGTTTTTTTGGTCCCTGTTAACTCATTCATCGTGAAATGATTTGTCAATATGGGGAGACGTTGTGTTTGAAATCGACACAGCGTTTCTCATGCAAGACGTAGCAAAACAACGTTTTCATTAGGTTACGGTATATTCACGTTGATTTAGGATTTTACAGTACAACAACTCTCTTGAGTCCCCTCATTACAACGGAGTATGGCCAACACAATATCCCATGATGCATTCTGGTGTCTAAGCCATGTACAGCAATAGCACCGGGGCTGGTCTCCTCAGCTGTGGGAAACAACTAGAGCCAGCCCTGCCGCAGTGGCTTCTGATTTAAATACTGTAACTATGGAAGTGTATAGACGGATGAGCCTTCAGTGGGTGCTGCTGGAAAGTGACACTGTTAGCAGCCTATTAGGTCCAGTCAGCAAATTCTATAAATGTATTTGTGTGTGCCTGCGTGTGTGTGCGTGTGTGTGCACGACTATGTGAACCTATTCTCACATTTGACTTTTCTCAGTCAATTTTATGCATGATGTATGCCTAACATACTGCTGAAGTATTTTCATTGTTATGACCAAATTAAATCTAAATCATTCATCTGAATCACAATATATCCTGCCCATAACGAAACTTAATAGATAGGAAATTGGATACGTGTAATACAGAAATCATGATTATGGCTTTGACAAGGAAAACTTCCACTGCTGAATAAGTTCTGAATAAGACTCTGGGACATTTTGTTTTAGGTGGATCTCGTGTATGAATGTTACAGCACTCTCAGACTCTAAATGTATGAATAGAGATACAATTTATATGCAAAACTGGAGCTCAAGTTTGACTCATGAGCTAGCATTAGCATTTCATTGTAAAAACGTTAGAGGGTTTCCTTTAACCCTTGTAGAGGAATTATGCTTGGAAAATTTACAATTTTTCAAGGGTACTAGACAAGGTTAACCTTAATATGGGGCCCCAAATTCCTTTTTATAATTGAATAGATGTCAGTCATAAGTTCTTAACATAAGTGATTTTCAATAATTTCAATAGTAATTAATTCAAATGACTAAAGAGTGTATTTTGATTAAATGTATTAATTAATTCAGTTAAGTGGTTGGACAAAAGAATATTTGAAATGATGGATTCTAAAACCATTTCAATGGAAAGCCATAAATTAATAATTGTTCATTCAAATTAATTACTTAATTTTACTTTACGATATGCTTATTTCATTCGTCATTCTTCCTGCTGGTGGTTTAGGAGCCAGCAGAAAGAATGAGGTGGTGAAGCTTAACACCACTATGGCTGCCAGAATAACATGAGAACAGACCCCATTTCAAATTGAGTTGATCTTATTGGTTAGCTGTTAAAACCTTGTCTCCTCCCTGAACACTATCTCTTCCCTCAACTCCATCTCTTCCCTCAACCTCCATCCTCTCTCTCAACTCCATCCTCTCCTTCAACTCCATCTCTTCCCTCAACTCCATCTCCTCCCTCAACTCCATCCTCTCCCTCAACTCCATCCTCTCCTTCAACTCCATCTCTTCCCTCAACCTCCATCTCTTTCCTCAACTCCATCTCCTCCCTCAACTCCATCTCTTCCCTCAACTCCATCTCTTCCCTCAACTCAATCTCTTCCATTAACTCCAGAAAGCAGATAAAAAAGGCTTATTTATGCCTGGGGAAGTGGGTGCTGGAATCAGCTGTCTTTTAACATGGTTAATGTATTGCCAAAGCACGTGCCGTTGAGAATGAAGAGTATACGATTGGGGCAATTGGAATGACAATATGAAGCCATTACAATTTATATTTTAAGTGTCACCATTTATACTAACTTCCGTATATATAAACATTCACTGTTTGTATTCCATTTCTGCTTGCAGTGTTTCACACTATGAATAAATATTATATATATATATATATGGTAAATGCTGAGATAATACAAGAACATTACAGCAAGACTGCCCCTTCTCAATAAACCAATCTGTGTTTAATGATGGGATAATATGTTTGGAAGGATAGGATTTGTATGAAGAGATGGCTGGGCTTCAAGCACGTAGTGGAGTTTAGGTTTTTCCTCTTTATAAATGAGAGGACCTGGAGAGAATGGCTAGATGTGCTCTTAACGCTGTGAGTGAACGCAGTGTTGTGTGCCAATTTCCATCGGCAGGGCTCTGAATATTTTCCATAATGAATGCAATTACATGTCCCTTACCATGACTAACATCTTAAACAACACATTAGGACCAATTATCATGGAGACACCCTGAAGTACTTCCATTGTTATTAATTACTAAAAAAGACAAATGGTTGCGCGATTCTTTTTTGTGTGAAGTGCATATATTTGTTACGTTTAGATATATTTATAAAAATGCCTCCTTACACCAGGGACTTATGATTTGTGCCCTTTTAGCATTAAGAATGACACTGCAAACATTATATTGTGATGATTTCAATGGCAAATCATACTATCCAGAAACGTTTTGATATCCCCTAAAAAGAGTGTTAATTGTCGAGTCTCAATTAAATTGTTTTGTCTCAAAAAGTCACATTAAAAAGTACCTCAAATAATTAATTTCTGTATGCTTCATATTTGAATTGAAATGAAAAAAACAACCAAACAGAAACATTTGAAAGATAACCTAGGAAATATTCTTTATTTAAGTCTTTCTCTGTCTTTCTGTTTATGTCAGGTTTTATTTTTTTGCAGCTTTTATTTAGATAAATAGAAAAGTACAATCATTGGTATAAATGTGCAACTTGCAACCATAACTAACTTGCATACATTAGCTGGGAGTTACATCACAATGCAAGCAACACGAGACTTACGCCGAGAGAACAATACTGATGATGGGTATAGAACAAAAGATCAATGAGGATCACACACGCACACACACACACACACACACACACACACACACACACACACACACACACACACACACACTCACGCAAATAATACAACACATTGAAGTAGCTCTTAAACCCATTCCTCGATCTCATTGACGCTGTCAATAAAATTAATGAACTTTAAGCTTTAAGAGCTTTTAGTCTTCTACATTCTGTGCTAATGTGTCTAAAATCTATTTAGGATTTTTTATAGTGACCTTTTCTTCTGATTGCTGCCAAACAGGCGTTTAACAGTCTAAACAAACAATTTATCCAACCAGCCCACACACTGTAAAATGCACTAAAATGAGTGCATTGTTTCCAAGATAACACGGATGGGCCAATGGTATTATCATCATCATTTAGTGTGTATGATCACTAGGATTAAAAGGCATATACTGTCATTTGCAAGCCTGATTCCAACATGTTATTGATCTAGAGAACATTACAACGTGTCTACCTTGACAACCTGTGACACATTTGTAGCTCTCTTTACCTTGTGCACTGGTGCTGTCATCGGAAACAGAACCACCTGTACAGTAAGCAGAAAGAACAGCCCCAACTCCATGGTGTGTTCAAAACCCAATGCTCTGTGAAGCAGCTTTCATTGGAACCATTCCATCCCGCGCTGCGATCCAACTCTGATTGTTCCTCCCATGACATAATGGATGAGCTGACTAAATCTTTAAATGGGAGAATGATCCGGCCTGATGTGGATTTTTGGGGGCTTCAACCATTGCGATCATATGGAGATACATTTATTTGCGAAAGGCAAAGGGCATTGTACAATGTAAAAGATGAGTTCTAGTCACTGTTGTCTTTTTTCTTATAATTTCTCAGTGGTTAAAATGTGAGGACAGTCAAGAACGTAAGGCATTTGATTTCAAGCCATGCATACACTATTCAGCTTCATCATGTAT
This sequence comes from Lota lota, assembly GCA_026745465.1. Taxonomy (NCBI): domain Eukaryota; kingdom Metazoa; phylum Chordata; class Actinopteri; order Gadiformes; family Lotidae; genus Lota; species Lota lota. Next base: position 576,694 of record JACYXH010000484.1, on the reverse strand, counting down.
CTCAAGTTTATGTGGAGTAATGTATTTGAATGAGTGTTTACTTGAGTCATCGACACATGCCAAGTCGCCTCAAAGATGGCGCACATGTCCAAGGAAGGAGCAAATATTGAATATTCTTTACTAGTTTCACTGTAGATAGTTACATCTCTTAAAGGATTTCTAAGTAACTTAACAATTATGACACCTCTGCCAGTATAAAATGATGCATCTATAGGGGTTATGAAAGTTTGCACATGAGATTATTGATTATCGATATTGATTATGGAAACACAGAGGGTTTTCCATGTTGTTTATATGTTACGTACGTAAACAAACTTCTAAGTGATATTAATTGCTACACTTCTGTGAGGACATTCCCATAACACTTCAATTGAACCACCATGGGCATTCTGATAAAAAGACTGCCTGTTTATCTGGTTAAGACTAGTTAATTTGTGTGGACTTAGCTGTTATTGCAGAATGTATTCAAATCATGGTCAGAAGCATTTTTTTTATTGAATTTCTTTCAGGAATCCGCAGCTGCTGTGTAAGACACGTGAGACATCGCAATGCATTCATATCAATCACTCTTCCTTATGCCAGATATTTGGAAAGTTTAAATATATAAAAATATACTTCAAAGAGTCCTCTGAATTATATACACCTACCGTATGGCTTTACCATGATGGCATGCAGGAAACTAAGACGAGCCTGAAGTTTCAACTACCTGAGTCACTTTCTCTACTCCTCATGCAGAGGACTGGGGGTTAAAGCTTATTTACATCTTTGCACAAAATGCTTGAAACGGGGGGTGGGGGGTGGGGGTGGGGGGGGCGAATAGGGTGGAGGGTAACCTCTGCTCAACGCGCCTTGTTCCAGTATAAAGCGTTGTCGTCTGCATCACAAGGCTATGTACAGATTAGGAACATGCTAACATTCACAGTGTGAAGGCTGATATTGAGTGGATCGGGTGGACTGAAGGACAGAAAAGCTGAGCACACGCCAGGGGGCTGCGGTGCAGCGCATGTGAGCCAAATGCAGAGACTTCTCCGAAAGCGTGGGTGGACGAGGGCGATTCAGAATGCTAATGACTAGCAGAGTTGATTCCTTGGCTGTATAGTTGCATCGGGAATGGATTGGGATGTCTGGGGTGGATGTTCTGGACTGTCTCAGTGCTCTGTTGCTACTATGCAGAATATTCTTCGTACACAAACACACACACACACACACACACTCCCACGCATGCCCCCCCCCCCCCCCCCCCCCCACACACACACACGCACGCACACACTGGGAATCCTCCCTGAAAGGCCTCCTGGTGTCAGTTCTCTTTCTCTGTGTCTCTCTTCCTGCTCGACCAATCAACAACCACCCTACCTTTCAGCTCACAGACATCCAACGCTTCAAAAGCCATCAGCACCCCCTTCCTTCCACTCATCATTGCCCGTGAAGAATAAAGACAATGTTTTGCAGGAGGGAAAACCACTGATTGTGTGCAGCGCTGCCAGTGAAGCATCGTATCCCTCCTAAACACCTTTACCATCCATTAAAGCATGGCCACATGTTGGCGCTGAGATCATGTACAGCCGTTGCATGCCGTTGGGTCATGTTTTGCGTTAACGGCGCCATGGCTGCAGATACTCTAAGAGACTCGACCACTCTGTGATGGAGCCCATGGACATCCTTTGCCATGCCAGGATATGGCGAGAGCGATC
>JACYXH010000484.1:455000-572500 GCA_026745465.1 Lota lota | reverse complement strand
GAGAGAGAGAGAGGGAGAGAGAGGAGAAGAAATAAGAATAAGAGAGATAGAGAGGAAAGGAGAGGGAAACGTGAGGACAATATTCTAGATGTTTCCCTGACCGTGAGTTACCTCTCCTGTCTGACTGTGTGTTATTGATCAGTTAACTTGTCCTAACATATAGGTATTAACATGGTACAAAAGGAATCCACACAGCGATCGAGGGGCGGGGTGCCGTCTTCAGGACAGGAGCCTGACACACTTCCCCAAGAGCCAACAGTCATTGATGGGAATAACTTGAACCTTTTGGGAATCCTATCCGCATACCAGCATGTTTCTGCTCTAGCGTTTATGCGGCATTCTGTAGTGTAAGTCTTGCTCATTATCCTGCTCAGTATTGACTCTGGCAGGTCTTCTGTTATCTAATAAAGATCCGGCTGTGTGCATTCTGGATGTAATGATTCACGATGTATTGCTTGAAGGAAAATACCCGGGTAATTGTTTGTTTTTCACCCTGTCGACACTCTTGATAAAATGGGACAAAAAAAGGTATTTTAGGATTGTTTTGTCGTTTGTTGCTCACACGTACTGTCTGTCACGCTCACAGCAGATGTTAGCTGACAATGGGTGTTATGCAATTGAAATATCACAAAATACACACCGTTTCTGCTTAGATACTGAACACTCGATTACGAACCAAAAACTTTACATTAACCCTTTAACATAAAACATTTTTGTCTGTATGTTTGAAGAAACGTTCACGCACACACACTTACGCACACACACACACACACACACACACACACACACACAGCACAGCAGACCCGACACGTGTCAAGGTGAATATTTTGCTGGCCCTCTATTTCTGTCCTCTATGTGACCATCCACAAAGCCTGTTATAACAACCTCTTCCGTGTGTTGCAGTAAATTACATCAATTTCTCGACAACACAACCTCTATTATGAGCAAAAGGCCTTCGTTGACCTTATATCTGAAAAGGAAGAAAAACAACCTTTCAATTGAGTGTTCTGTCTGCCAGGCCACCCGTATGAGAGCCGATGGTAATCGATCAGTTTGAATTATGCCGGGTCCAGGACACCACTACGACTTCCAATGACAGAGCTCTGCAGGGTCCACATGCAGATGAGGTGCAACTGAAAGCACAGCGACAATGTTCTAATCCTGAAGGAGACTCAACAACAAAGATCAAGCCACTGAAGAGTGAAAGAAGGCTACGCACATGGGTGCCTATGGAGTCAGTGTACACAAACCATGGCATGGCCATATCCTGTAAATCAAAGGAAGTAGCCCCCCAGCCCCCGCCCCCCCTGGCTGTCATGTTGGCAGCCCGTATCTTAGCTCTTTCCAACATTGCGTGTTCTGTTTACCATTTCTGACACCTCCGCCTTTCATGCACACACTGAAGCTGACAGATGATGGACAACACGGGGGAGCGTGGGGGGAGTGTGCATGTGTGTGTGTGTGTGCGTGGGGGGGGGGGGGGGGGGGGGAGGAGGGAGGGTTGATTTATTCAGTTTAAGCGGATGCCCGGTGGATGTTGTAACACTTTGTTATCGGCCCGGGAGAGAGAACTCACCACAATAAGGCCTATAATTAGAAGTGGCTTCTCTGTGTTGTTCAGTGTTATACCACCCCCCCCCCCCCAACAAACAAACAAACATATCCGCTAATTGATCTGTTGCAGAGAGACCAGATGAAGTCTTCTGGGTGTGCGGCGCCACGACCATGCTCTGCCTCGGTCATTACCAGCCAAATTACCTACGAGAGGAGAAAGACATCGATTCGGTGTAGCGTTTCCAAGCCATTACGGCAGACTACGGCGTCAAACCGCATTAGCGGGACAAACAGGCAGCGGCAATGGCAAAGGAGACATCATGCTTGTTGGTCTATATATACATAAGGAAAGAAACGAAGCCACGCTGCAGAGATCAGTGGACCGTGGCGGCCCCCAAATTGCGAGGTAATTAAGGGGGTCATCAGACGATGGAGTTATCAGGCCGAGCCGAAGCGCCTCATTTCAGGGCACACTAAAAGACCCTTTGATAATATCCACCTCTTTGTGCTCTGGCGGAGGCAAGTCGTTTCATTTCCACCGAACTTGATATGGCAGGAAGTCATGTGCACAAATGCAATTTGGTCGGAGCTGTGGGGGAATTCGTCTCATTAATGTCAAATGAAGAGTATTCGACTTGATGCAGGGATCACATTGCGCAGTGCCTAAGTGATGACCCTACACGCGATCATCAAGGAGATCTTGGAGCAGAAGGGAAGTAACGGAAACAGGGCCATTATCATCAATTAATTACCACTTGACAGCTGCAAGTCAAGTAGGACCCTTAGGTCATAATCACACTGAGTGAAAAGTAGAGAAGGGATTTCCCTTTTATTTAGATCTCGTATAGAGAGAGTGAGGGAGAGAGAGGGAGAGACCATATAGATATAGAGAGAGGGGAAGAGAGAGAGACCATATAGATATATAGAGAGAGATATAGAGAGAAGGGACTCTTCCCTTCTCTCTATATCTCTCTCTATATATCTAGAGATATATTTGTTAGAGAGAGTGAAACAAAGAGATAGTGAGAGAGAGACTGAAAGAAAGCAAAGATAGAGAGGGTGAAAAGATAGAGGGAAGGCAAAAGAGAGAGAGAATTGGAGAGGGAGAGAGATGGAGAGGGAGAGGGAGAGGGAGAGGGAGAGGGAGAGGGAGAGGGAGAGGGAGAGGGAGAGGGAGAGGGAGAGGGAGAGGGAGAGGGAGAGGGAGAGGGAGAGGGAGAGGGAGAGGGAGAGGGAGAGGGAGAAAGCAAGAGAGAGACCATATAGATATATATGGGTGCTAGATTCTGTCTGATAAATTAGCAATTGAGGGGGAGCACGAGCTAGAAAGAGTGTCAACACTCTTAATTTGCCATCAAACCTTAAAGGCCAGGAAAGTCTTTCCCTTTGTCTTCATTAAAATTGTCACCCCTTTGCAGAACTAATCCTTCTGCTGCCAAATTAAATAGTAAAACCTATACACGCATACTTCTATGTTTCGATGGTCCTTACAGCAGAAAGATAAAGGTTGATTCAATTGAGGGACTGGTATTGGCAGAATAAATGAGTATGTTGCAAGCTAAGACATCTCCAAAAAGAGAGTATTGATCCCTTCTTAGTATACAAAAGCAATTTTGAAGGAACACATTGCTAGCCCGAGGTAGAGAAAGCTGAAGTATATGATAGTAATGATACTGATACTTTGCCCTTTTGAAATTATTCAATACGGATGTCTACCAGCTATTGTTCACATAATTGTACAATAATGCTAATGGAGGTGCATTAGGTGTGCATTAAACCAAGTGGTTCATTTTTGTTGGCCGTGTATTACCGGCCAACAATACAGTGAATAATACAGAGACATTATTCACTGTATTATCCTATTTTGTCAATGGCTATCTAAAACTCTGCAAAACATCCTCGCATGTAATGAATTGTATTCAACTAAACCTGCAGTGAAAACTTCCTTTGAGGTGGGGGTGGGAACAGAGAGGAGCAGCATCAGAGCCAGTGTGGAGCGGCTCTTGCGGCTCCATGATCGCGGCTCTGTGTTTCCTCTGTGTTTCTGTGACAACGAGGGAAAACATGAGTCACGGGGCCCTCCCGGTGTCAGCGGGGCCGCGGAGGCACCGCGGGGTGGGGGTGTGTGTGGCGGGGGGGGGGGGGGGGGGGGGGGGGGGCAAGCAGCGGCACAGCCGGGCCTCCGACTGCACCAGCACCATCACCACCAGCACCATCTGCTGTGGCGCTGCATCCCTGGCCATCTACGGTCATCATGAGAACAATAGTGGCTGTCTGGAAGACCGTGAACTGAACGTGATGACGACGCACACGCCATAGATAGATTCCATACTATGGCAAGAAAAGCGTTTGCTTGAGTTTCTCGAGATTGCGGAAAATGTACGAATACGAATCAGGCCAGAATTAAGTTTTGAAATCAATGCACACTAACTACACATTATGGAAAGGCAGTATTAATATGCAAAAGCTCAGCTCAGTGATTACAATTAAATGCTATGTAGATTATGAATATAAACTTGAATAGGTCCAATAAATCATGTCACTTCTGAAGTAAGTGAACATATAACAATAAATCAGCCACATACATGCTAAACTCAAGTGAACATTTTGCTTTTATGTATTGCAAATCAATCAACTATTGACAAATATTAAGGCGATGTGTTCTGGGTGTTTCCAATGAAGCAATTTATGAATAGAAAACCTAAAATAGCCACTTTCTGATTTTTACAGTGTTATATTATACTAATCACATTTGTGGTCGATTTTATTGAGTTGCTCTGTGAGATTAATTTAACTGGCAACGAGATATAGCAACAAACAGAAGAACATTAAGGGACTTAGATCATCTGCACTGATTCATTGGCAAGAACGTGTCCCGTGTTGCTTTGGATTTCTGCTAATAGATAATTGTTTCTGTAATTGTCTTTCTTTCCATGTCTACATTTTCCTCTACAGGGCCCCAATCGATCTTCGCAAAGAGATACAAAAAGCGGGAACGAGTGCGACAGTATAGGCCATGTGTACAGGCTGGTTGAGTGTTGCTTTTTATTGTGCAAATGGTGCGGTGCCTACCTTTTGCAATGCATGGGTTCTCTACTACAGGGTTCCTGAAGGCTGTGCCCTTGGCCCGCTATTATCTTCAGTGCTGTATGTAATGTCAATATTTGACTAAAAGCTTAGCTCGGCGGCGCCCTCTTCTATTATGGCAGAAGGCAAACACACCTGCCCCGCTGAAGCGGTCGAAGGCCTTGACTGCGGCACTCAGGCCATTATGAAAGACCTCCATGTTCTCCCTGCACACATATCATTAGCCCGTTTGAAACGCTCCGTCTGCTCTTCTGCCCCACCAATCACCTGCTGAAAATTGTTCCGAGACACACTGTACGGGAGATATTCCGATTTAATGCCACATCGTAAAACTACAGCATAGGCTCAAAAGTAGTCGGGGATTGAGCTGATAGTAGTTCTGACATAAAGAGCAGCGTTATAAACACAGCTTGATATGTACATGACAGCCTCAATAATTATAAACACGATGTTATAAACCTTCAAGATGATACAGCCAGTGTATTAATACAATACACCACAGAGGAGTGACAACACTGCATTATATCACTGCACAAGATTATTCATGAAGCTTTACATTAAGATTTATGAAATCACCGGTAACATGATGTGACTTTACCAGGCTATCAGTGGTAAACACATTGAGTGAGAATAATACTGTGGCTGCAGCATCTCAATGGATATTAAGGCTGTAGAATTCACAGACAGCACCAACTTGTAGAATAATAATTCTCTCAGTGTAGCTGCAAAAGGTGCTTTTCTGTGCCCTTTCCTCGAAATGAAAGGAAATCCAACTGATAAACATTTATGGATTCAGCTAATGAACAAGCTATTTGATCATTACAAACTGCATGCAGAACAGCCATTCACACTATGGTTTATGTCTTAATGCCGTCTTCATTGTTTATTTTGGAGTTTTAATTGCTCTTTTACCTGTTCAATGGATTTGTTTATTAGGGAAGCTCTGATTAGGGAATATGTAGCTGACTCACATTCAAATTCTGCCCGCTGGATGTTTAAGATAAGAGCGTTCTTATATGGACGTGTTTAAACAGTTGCACCATGTTCATTTACATATATTACATTATATAGCTATTGGCTATATAAAAACCCTGCCAGCGCAGGGTAGAAAAACAAAGCTTGGCCTTAACACAAACCCCGAAAATGTAGATGAAAGCGTCTGTAAAATGACATTCAAACCTCCGTAGGTCTCTATTTTTTGGTTTTAATATATGCTACTCCCATGAGGTAGTTACATTGATAGTCCCAGGGGCATTGATGTCTGCTCTGTATAGATGTTATGCAACACTGTTTACCTCCACCTTTGCTGCTGTCCGGTGCTGAGCCAAGCATGGCTAGTCTACCGCATGTTTCAAGCTAGAGGGGTTTTCAACCCTTGTGCCTGCGCATATTTATATATTACGGTGGTCAAAGATCAGATACAGCCAGGAATATTTTGGTCTAGGTTATACGATTGGCACAAAGAAAAACTGTTGTTCAATTAAGACTTAATTGATGTATAAGACACAAGAGATTTAATGTAAATGGGAGCGATACTAGACTTCCACTATGACGACGAGCCAACAGAAGGGTTTGTCATATCTTTGTGCCGTCAATGTAAAGCGAGCAGACTCGGTACAATAGGTGAAGCTCTGGGTGGCTCTGGGCTCTTGACGTGCCTTCATGTTGATCGTCTAAGTTATATCTTACTTTTCTGGGTCTCTGCTGTGATTTCTCTTTCAGAGGATTTTCCGTCTAAGAGGAATTTGCATCTTGCCAGATTATTTATTCATGACTTTTTGTTATTATTTATTCATGAACTCAAATGCATTGTTTACAAGTGTAGGAAAGAATAAGTGAAGTCGTTAAGCAACTGTTGTATCAAGAAGTCCATTGTAGTTCACTAAAGTTTATTGATGATGTTAACATCAATAATGTTAAAAATATATATAAATAACATAATAGGAGGGGAAGACAATATTTCGTGTTTTAAAAAGTCTCTGTATATCTAGCAAAAATAATGTACAGCCTTTAAAATAAAAGCTGAACAACACATACATATATAATGGCATCATCCATCCACCCATCTATCATCCATCCATCCATCATCTATCCATCCATCATCCACCCATCCATCCATCCATCCACCATCCATCCATCCATCATTCACCCATCCATTCATCCATCCATCATCCATCATCCATCCATCCATCCATTCATCCATCTATCTATCCTTCCATCTATCTATCTATCCTTCCATCATCCATCCATCCATCCATTCATCCATCCATCTATCATTCATCCATCTCTCCATCTATCAATCCATCCATCCATCCATTCATCCATCCATCTATCATTCATCCATCTCACCAACCATCTGTACCTAGGTGAAATCTCTGCTCTCCTATTTGCCAACATGGCATATTTTTGAAAGTAGGTTCAAAACAAAAGCCTCTGAACCCAAATGGTTCAACCCACAATAACAAAATGTGCAAAATTCCCACAAAAGAAAACTTCAACAGAAATAGAATCCAGTTCAATATCTGCAATATTGCTTTCATATGGGGTTCACCTCCATTCCCCATTCCCTTAGACCTAAAGGAAACATTTTCTGTACTCAGCGGTAGGCAGCCACAGCCCTTACAGTGTAAAGAGAATAGATATACACACACAAACACACGCACACACACACAAACACATGCACACATGCACACACACACACACACACACACACGCAAACACACACACACACACACACCTTTCATGTGCTTGAAGGCCCCTCTGCCTTCCATTTTTAACACTGACATTTCCTCTGAGCCTGTGATTTCCAAGGGTGACCTGGGAGATCTGAGGCTGGCTGGGAGGGCCAGAGAGCCAGAGAGAGGAGGGCCAGGAGATGGTGACCAGGAGAGGGGAGAACCAGAGAGAGGAGGGCCAGGAGATGGTGACCAGGAGAGGGGAGAGCCAGAGAGAGGAGGGCCAGGAGATGGTGACAAGGAGAGGGGAGAACCAGAGAGAGGAGGGCCAGGAGATGGTGACCAGGAGATGGGAGAACCAGAGAGAGGAGGGCCAGGAGATGGTGACCAGGAGAGGGGAGAACCAGAGAGAGGAGGGCCAGGAGACGGTGACCAGGAGAGGGGATAACCAGAGAGAGGAGGGCCAGGAGATGGTGACCAGGAGAGGGGATAACCAGAGAGAGGAGGGCCGGGAGACGGTGACCAGCAGAGGGGAGGGCCAGAGAGAGGAGGGTCATGAGACGGTGACCAGGAGAGGGGAGAACCAGAGAGAGGACGGCCGGGAGACGGTGACAAGGAGAGGGGAGGGCCAGAGAGTGGAGGGTCAGGAGACGGTGAGCTGGGGAGGGGAGAACCTGAGAGAGGAGGGCCAAGAGACAGTGACCAGGGGAGGGGAGAGCCAAAGGAAGACACTGTGGGGGATGTCAAGGAATGCCAGATGAAAATAAACAAATGTATCATGTTATGATCAGCATCTGTACATGTACAGCAGTGCTCTCTCTCAGCCTCTCACAGAGGACAGGGATTTGAACTGCTCATCTGTGGTGATTAGTAGAGAACCATTCCATGTCTGTGATACATTGAGGAATATCCTATTAACTAGTGCGCCCGGCGCACTTCCAGGAGTCTATCTTACAATGCAAACTTTTTACATCAACCATAAGGATGGTCTGATACAATATGATAATGAGGTGAGACATGGTGACAGTGAGAGAGTGAGAGAGTGAGAGAGTTAGAGAGAGAGAGTGAGAAATATGGAGAGAGTGAGAGAGTTAGAGAGAGAGAGAGAGAGAGAGAGAGAGAGAGAGCGAGAGAGAGAGATGGAGAAAGTGAGAGAGTGAAAAAAAGACACTGTGACAGACTGGGAGACAACAGGGGGCAGGACTAGGGCGCTTGCTTCTCACAGATGAATTTGTTTCACAGGTCACAAACTGTGTTGCCATCTTCCTCCTACTCCTCCCCCTCCTCCTCCTCCTCCTCCTCCTCCTCCTCCTCCTCCTCCCAACCAACACATTCCCCTCAAGAGCAACAACAACACAGATGGTATTGATGTCACGCGCTGATTGCAATGCAGTTCATCTAAATGAAAACATGCCATCAAAGGGAAAAAAGAAAAAGAAAAACGTATGTATGTGTGTGTGTGTGTGTGTGTGTGTGTGTGTGTGTGTGTGTGAGAGAGAGAGTGGGTGTCTATGCCAGGGTGTGTCTATACCAGGCTGTCTCTTACGTGACATTTAACAAGCATTGGATGCCAAATGCTGCCAAGGACAGTCTAAATCTAACATTGCCCGGCCAGCCTTGAAGCCCCCTGAGGTACATGGTAGGGGAGCCATTACACATGTCGACTACACTCCTTTTCCGCCTCCTCCTTCCCCACCTCCTTCTCCTCCTCCTTCCCTTACAATGCATGAAGCACAGTGCCAATCGTGCTGATAGAGGCCAAGGGGAAGAAAGCAGCAAGGGCTTTAGTGTTATTTCCAGTGGAAGGGGATAAAGTAGAGCTGTTCATTTATATATATATATATATATATATATATATATACACACACTGATCACTGTGGCGGACTGGTCTAACACTCTGCAATGGACTCAACTTCTGTGTCTCAGCACACAGCACCAGGGCTGGTGCTTCCCACTACATTAGAAATCCCTAGGACTTCTATAAGGATTATGGTGTGATCTAAACACTTAGGCCAGCGTGTTAATGAAGGGTCTGGGGGGCAGTCATTATGGACCTCCCTCCCCGCTTACAGAGTTGCTGCCCCGGGTCGTTAAGCAATTCATTTTATTTATTACAAACCTCTTGTGAGCCCATTGGAAGTGTGCTGGGTAAGCGAGTTTTGTGAACGCTCCCCCCCCCCCCCCCCCCCCCCCCCCCACACACACACACACACACACACAACTACACCCGGCAATAGGAGAAGACGCTATGCCAAAGGCAGCCGGAGGGGCAAGCACACAGCACCTGAGACAGGTGGGCTGCAAAAATATCCGATTTTTAAACCACCAATGGATCATTTTAGCAGGGTCAACACAGACAGAGATTGTGACATGGAGAGGTTGCAGAGGAGTGAACGCTCATCCGAATTGGTGCCTTCAAAGGAAAAACAACTATGTGATCTAAATGTACCATAGTACTGCAGACCCTGCAGGGTGAGGGGGGGGGGGTGACAGATATTTTAACTATTTATATGCCCATCCTCGCCTATGACATAAGCCTTGTTTTGAAGGTGATCCTGGGGATGGAGAGAATGGGAAAAAGGGCATGTTGCAGCGCGGTGCAGCTGGTCCCTCTGCCTGGCTACACTGGGAGTGGGTGGTGGTGGTGGTGGTGGGTGGGTGGAGGATATGAATGGAGCTCAGTGTGCAGGTCTCTGCGATAGCCAGGGTTAAGAGTTGGGACTCCGGGCGGCGCTGAGGCTCAACCCGCCAGCGAGCTAATCATGTGGGTAGTATGCCTTTTAGCAACCGGGGTTTGATTCCCATCTGTGGTCCTGTGCTACATGTTGTTCCTACTCTTCTCCAATTTACTGCAACCTAAGGCACAAAAAGGCCCATATAAAAAAAATAATAAAGACTTGGGACTTGAGATAAAGCCCACGACCACACCTACAAAATACTGTGCTGTTTGAATATCCAATGGAAGGTTTTACTGTAAGCAGTGGAACATTTGCATTCCTCATTTGATTGATTGATGCGACCGAAACCAATACAGCGATGCTGCAATATACTCAATATAATCTCACTCAGACGGGCTGTCGTAAACATAATAATAAAACATCTGTGAAGCCTTTCAGAAGTGGACTGAAGAGGAATGTGATCGAGTAGCCCTGTTAGCGAAGAAGTAGCGGCTGCAAATAAACACGCACAGCGAAAAACTAACAGAAACCCAGACAAAAAGAGCAACCACTCAACCCCTCTCCGTTTGTTAACCCAAATATGAATACGCCAGTGACAGTGCAAATGTCTGGAAGCTGGCCCAACACGGCTCTATTTTGGTCCATGATGGAGCTCTCTCTTTGACAGTGGGAAATGTGTTTGCAGAAGTCCTTGAGCATCGCAAGAAGATGCTGCTGTCTGGATATGGGTGCCCTTATCTCAACCAGAGACACACAGAGTTTGAACAAGTGTCTGCAGCAGCGGTGGGCTGCGCGCTTTTGTGTGTGTGTGTGTGTGTGTGTGTAAGCGTGTGTGTGCTTGTCTCTGTGTGTGTGGTGGGTATGGGCGGGGCTCAAGAGGCTGATGTACCGAGATCAAAGGGATGTGGACATTCGAAACAAAACTCAATGCTGGCGAGAGATAGAGACACACACACACACACACACGCACACACACGCGCGGCCCGCCATGGCGGACCCCTAAGCTTGGTGATAACTTGATAGAAATACTGTATATCCGCTCACTGACAAAAGACTGGGCTTATACTGCATAGTGCAGGGATCTCAACACACACACATACACACACACACACACGCACACACATATAAACATTAACATACACAAACACGACACATACACACACATACATATATACACATTCACATACAAAAATACACACACAAACACACACACACAAATACACACACACACGCACACATCCACACACACACACATCCACACACACATCCACACACACACACTAGCACACATCCACACACTCATACACACACAGAGTACACAGTGTGTCAGCCTGTCACTCACTCACTCACTCACTCACTCACTCGCTCGCTCACCCCCTGCACTCTGTGGTCCGAATGAGTGTGTGAGCAGAAGCCGAGGGCCCCGTGTGATCAGGCATGCAGGGCAGCACACTGCAGGGCCAGGGGCCTCCCTGGAAGGGACACTTGCTCTTTTCTGACCTATCACATGAGTAAATGTTAACCGGGTGTGGTGGGGGGGGGGGGGGGGGGGGGGGCATAAGGGGCTTCTCGTTGACATTCTTTTGGGTTCTAAATGAAAATGCAACAAGGACTGCTGACCCCATGGGTGCTGTCCTATGTGGACAGACAGCAGTGTTCCTTTCCAAATGGCAGGCGATTGAGATCAGTCATCCCATGCCAAAACCTCCCTCTCTCTTGCTCTCTAGCTCTCTCTTTCTGTCTCTCTTTCTCTGTCTCTCTGTCTCGCTCTGTCTCTCTCTGTCTCTCTCTGTCTCTCTCTGCTCTCTCTCTCTCTCTCTCTCTCTCTCTCTCTCTCTCTCTCTCTCTCTCTCTCTCTCTCTCCCTGGCTTCCAAAATGAAAAGTTTCATCTGGTCCCCTGAATGGGAGCCAATGGAAAGTGTGTGGGTCCCCCTGGGAGCCTGATTCACACCAGACAAGCTGTCCTGTTCCTGCCAGCAGCAGGTAACACGAGCTGTGCAATCGTAATGGTGGCTTGTGTTGCACAACAGCTTGGCGTGTTCCATATATCGAACATGAGTGAATAGTTCGATTATATTGGTCACTTGGTCACTTCACATGTATTATATTGAATTCCTCCGGGCAAAATAAAACACTGAAAGACGTTGTGTTATAGGGTGTTACATACAGTAGGACGTAGCTAAAAACGCTGGCGTTATCGTTTCAGTGCGTGTGTAGGTCAATTACGGTGTAGTACACGGACGCTGCACCCACCTATGGTTGAAACCACGGTCCCAACAAAATAAAAAGCCCCCGTAAAATCCCATCGCGGTCGCAGGGCATCGGCCCGGATGCCGGCGGCAATCGCGGCTTCGTAGTCCCGCAGCAAAGAGTTGAGGTCGTGCACGCTGATGTTGAACGCCTCGCTGAAGTTGAAGAGTGTCTTGTTCCAGCGCCCGTGAGCCTGCAGCTCCGAGGGCCGCTCCACGGCAGAGAAGACCGCCGCGCCGCACAGGAGGTACAGTACGATGAGCAGGGCGAGCAGCAAAAAGCGGCCGTTGTCCTCGTTCAGGTGAAGGGAGCGGCAGCCTTGCAGTCGCTGATTCGGCATCATCCAAATTTCAGCACCACTCGCGCGTCGGACAGCGACAACCTCCACATCGAAGACGGCATTTAATCCATCTTTATTTCTTATTATTTATTTTTATTTTTTTTTTTTTTGCTTAACCCTCCTTTGGAAGTCACTCTAAGTGACAATTGTAACGTTTGCGGGGGACTTTTCAATTCTTCCGCGTCAACGTCGCTCTCGTCTTAGTTGAAAAGTAGACGTTTTCTCTTTCGCGAAGCTTAAAAGCCACACTTGTGGATATGGCTCCTTTTGTTCCGTGGCATTCACCCAATGAAGTAACAAAATAAAATGATGTTATCCAACCCGTCCACAAGCATTTTGCGTAGATGTGTGTTCTCTCATACAGTTATGGCAATGCGGCTCATTCCAAGTGGACTGCAGCTTAATCCAGTCGGACGCGCCGCTCTTCGGTGAAAGCAGTCGGGATCCTTTGGGTCGTTGCACCAAAAAAAGCCCCGTCCCTTCTACGTCTCCACGGGTTAGTAGAGACCAGCGGAAGCAAAATGCAAGTTGTGGTGAAACAGGGACCTGCTTCTTCAGGTGAATTTCACTCCCAGTCTTTGTTCAGGTCATCTCACCTCCTCGGTGTTTCCAATGTCGAGGATGGAGAACGATGCGGAGCTGCGGTCTTCCCGAGGGATGTTAACATACACTGGCACATGGTACAAATTCCTGGCTATCCCGGAGACTCCATGCAGAGTACCGCCACGTCCCGTCAACGCAAATTTAACGACTTGGCTGATATACTCTCTCTCTCTCTCTCTCTCTCTCTCTCTCTCTCTCTCTCTCTCTCTCTCTCTCTCTCTCTCTCTCTCTCTCTCTCTCTCTCTCTCTCTCTCTCTCTCTCTCTCTCTACACACACACACACACACACTGTAATGGAAAACTTCATGTGTTGGTTTGTTTTAATCATTTAAGCTTAGTTTTCTATTCCTTGTATTATCTAGCCATCCCATCTGTTAACTAGTGTTATCTAGCGTCCCTTTGTTGTTAACCTTTTGCCTGGGGTAAACCGGTCACAAGGAAGCAGTGACTCCCTTATTCATTCATCTGCTTGATGAGAACACAGGCAACTCTGTCCTTTAGGTAAACATTTCCCTGATTTGATCATTGACAATTGCATTGCGGGGAGGGGAGGGGGTGAAACTGTTGAAATAGCTCTGTGAAACTGTATTCTGGGCTCACTCTGATAGAGAGGAGACTGGTGTATGCGTACATTAAAATAGGTTAAAATAGTTAACTATTGTGTGCTTTTTTACATTTAGAAATCGCATCTGTCCTAGACACAATATCGCACACACACACACACACGCACGCACGCACACACACACAGACACACACATGCACATACACACACACACACACACACAGTAAAATATTGAATTTGCTCGAACATATGGTGAGGCCCTGTCTGGTGTAGGATGGTTGTAGGTTATTTCAAAATGGCAGAAGACGTTTTGTCTAGTCCATTTTAAAGTTGTTAGGCCTACAAAGGCCAACGTCTTCAAAACAGCACAGTATTATAAAACAACCTGGTTCTGAGAATTAATAACACACAAAGAAAGGACTTAAACGAACAGACACACGAATCCATTCCATTAAGACAGAAAAAAAAGACGAAAAAGACTTAAATTACCAACACAAGAAGCCTACAACCTCTTTATGTAAGCCGTCGATTTCATGGCGTCTTAACGAATGCACTATAATTGAGCAGTGCCTTGCACGCATCTGCTGAAGTAGTTCTCAGAACCGCGGACAACGACTGCTTGCTGAGTCTAGCGTTGTGATGATGGGCTTACGGATCGAATGAATGTGTACAAAAAGAAACAATCTCACGTTTAGGGTATGTGTGATCGAGCCGCTGACAAAATCAGAGACGGAAAGTAGGTAAGGATCGATGAAAATATGCAACTCTGCCTCGCACAGCAAGTGCACTAAAAACCAAGGTGAGGAATAAAGAAAGAAAGAAAGAAAGAAACAAACAAACAAACAAACAAATAGAAACAAATAGATAAACAAAGAAATAAAGAAAAGTAATGTCATGTGATTAATATGTTATAGTATGGTTGGTCCCCATACTATAGTTGTAAGCAATATAAACTGGTCTAATATATACTTTCTGTTTGTCTGTCTGTCTGTCTGTCTGTCTGTCTGTCTGTCTGTCTGTCTGTCTGTCCGCCTCTCACTCTGTCTGTCTGTCTGTCCGTCACATTTCTGTGTCTATCCGTCTGTTCATTCAGCTTCTGTAAAGACACAAAGACGGTTAGGGTACATGGTGGTCGACTTATTCCTCCAGGAGAAGGCGATTTATCTGTCGGACAGCGGCGGCAGAATAGCTCATTGTAACCATGACTCCCATCTCATGTCATTTGTTTACACCACAACATAGGATGCAGAGCAAAGACACACTAAGAACACAATGCCCGGGCATGATTCATTGTGACACCACTAACCCTTTTTGAACAACGTGAAAGCAGGAGAAACAGTGGCAATAGAGCTCTTGAAGTTGAGGAGGACATCATGACCGCTGTGTTGTAAGCGTACTGATTCACTTGTAGTCTGAGCTTTGCGATCAGCTTCAGTGGTGTACAGGAGATTTGACTTGATCCTGCCAGTACAAGACAAGACATATAGTATATGGCACCATGTTATTTTTTTTACAATAAGTACATTTGTCAGAAGAAAGAGAAACAACAATATATCGCTGTTGGTACAGTAAGGATGTTCATAGAACCAATGCAAAGCACTTACAATTGCTAGTTTAACCCATTCCCCGTAAACAACAAAGATAGCTAGGAGAAGATGCTACACAATGCTAAGTACTATTTTTAAGTGCCAGGATGTACAAACATGCAATAAGTGCGTACATTAAGTGCCAGGGCGTACAAAACATACAATAAGTGTGTAAGGGGGGTGTTTTTAGGAGAGTAAGGGGGGAGGGGGGTAAGGAGGGAGGTTATGTAGAGTCCTGGTGAACTCTGAACAAGTGAGTCTTGAGTCTCTTGCGGAAGCTGGTGAGCGACTGTGCAGTCCTGCCATCAGCCTTATAATGTTATAATATAATGATGATGTGTATGAGTACATTTCAAATGTTGCCGAATGTGCCCATAATTACATCTATTGAAAGACACATTTAGCAACACTGAACGTAGAGCACGATAATGATCATGTTTACAATAAAGCGGACCTTTTTATAATCATTTGAAAATGACCAGGAAATAATCACAATGATTAGCAATGGATTAAGAGTGCTCATTCTGTTTCGCGGAAAAGCAATCTTGAAATGAAATCACATCCATTAATCAAGGCATGATGAACTAAATGTGCTGATACCGGACTGGTATCATCTGTGAAGCCACAGTAGGAGATGTTCACCTCTAAATGTCAGGTTGACATGGTGCTGCTGCTGCTGCTGTTATTAGAGGAAGTGTTAAATGTTGAGGAGGTTAGTGAGTAGGGGTCACAACCCAATTATGTGTGTGTGTGTGTGTGTGTGTGTGTGTGTGTGTGTGTGTGTGTGTGTGAGAGAGAGAGAGAGAGAGAGAGAGAGAGAGAGAGAGAGAGAGAGAGAGAAAGAGAAAGAGAGAGAAAGAGAGAGTGGAAGAAGGACAGAGAGGCGAGAGAGGAGGGAAAGGAGACAAGGGAGAGAGAAGAGGAAAAAGGAGGGAAGAGTGAGAAGAGGAGAGAGTGGAGAGGAGAGAGGAGAGAGGAGAGGAGAAATGAGAGGAGAGGGGAGAGGATATGAGAAAAGAAAGAGTACAGAGGAGAAAGGGGAAGAGAGTGGAGAGAGGAGAAAGGGGTAAAGGGAGGAGAGAAGACAGGAGAGAGGAGCAAGGAACAAGGAGAGATTAGAGGGGAGGAGAGAGGAGGGAGGAGAGAGGAATAGAGAGAGGAGAGGAGAGAGGAGAGAGAAAAGAGGAAATAGGAGAGAAGAGGGAGGAGAAAAGATAGGAAAAAGGAGAGTAGAGGGAGGAGAAAGGAGAGGAGAGAGGTGAGGGGAGAGGAGATGAGAGATGACAGAGGAGAGAGGCAGGGAAAGTGGAAAGAGGAGAGAGGAAAAGATGAGCCGACATTCTTTCAGAGGGCAGTGATGAGGTGAAGGGATCTCCTGAAACTGTAGATGAGGAGAGAGGGATGCCGGGGGCTGGCACGCGAGGCTGCTCTCCCAATCGCGGAGAGATCAGGAATGGAGAAATGGATTGAGAACCTCTACCCCCTGTTGAGCAGGAAGCAGATATTCTGCGCGGGAGCATATGGTAAAAAAAACATGAATGACACTCAATCAACGTCACCGTGGCAAATGTGTGGAGGAAAATGGTGGGGAAAACAGTTGGAGACAAGCTTTTACTTTGTGTTTTTTATGACTTTACTTTCTACAAGTTCAACTACGTGGTGAGGATGTCTGCCGTGAGGGAGGATGATAAGCTGGAGAGAGGTAAGAGTGGATTCATCCAGAACTTTGACAGAAACGGTCAGAGGAAATGTTCGTATGGCTCTTCTGTAAGCCTGTGTTGAGCGTACTGACTTATTGACTGACTGTCATAGACTGTATAAAATAGCTTCAGTAAAACATGACTGAAGTGTTCATTCTTGTTTATTTGAAACCAAAGATTACTATAATCATTCATGAAGACAACCTTTTTTGTTGTGGAAATAGATAAGGGTGACTGACTCTCTACATTCTGTCGACGGGTTGAACCTGTATAATGATGTTTATCTGCCTGTCAATATCGCTGTCAATATTACGGCTCACACAGCTAAATCTATTGGAGTAATCAGTGGTTCAAGATGGTGTGCAGTACGAAGAGGGAGCATCTCTTCTTGACATGAACGTGAAAGTAAACAAGGTTGGATCGCATTGGTTTACGGATTACTTTGGTGACGATAAATGCATGTCATCAATCAATTCTCGCCTACTCTTCAAATGACGTCATCACACTTAGTAACTAACTAAGACGGTGGCCAGCTTGCCTTCTGAGTTGCATCCGACACATGTAATCTGGGTTATTCGTGGGTGAATTAAAAAAGAAGAAGAAAATATTACAGAGATGATATGTACAGTTTGTTAGTTTCTCTACTTGTTCTTTAAGGATTGAGAAGCCCCCAATTTAATGGGAAATTCTCTCCCGCAGACTCCAATGGCTGAGTTGGGCTGAGCTGAAATATTTGCAGCCTGTTGCTTGGTGATGTGTATTTGTCTCCACTCAGTGAAAGCAGGTCTCACTGAAACAGATGGGACATGGTCGAGGGGAGTGCTGCTCATCAGCACATAAACACAGAGTTGCAGTGGTGCGGTCACCATGGTTACAGTCAAACCACCAAGAGAGACAGAGTTTTGGTTTTACTTTGATCTAAATGGTATCTCACTGCAACAGATACTGTCTCACATATTTTATTCCATGAGATGGTAATAGTTTACACCGAAAATAATCCTATAGTTAGGTGGTATATATGGTTTATTTAGTCATTTAGGAGACACCTTTACACAAAGTGAACTACAGTGAATATAGAAACAGATCGTAGCACAAGGAGGGCTGCAGGCATTAGGAATCAAACCCAGAACCTTTTCGACTGGGATTAGGACAATTTACCTTACCTCGTTACAAAGAATCTAAAACATGCCTACCTTTACAATCCTTTTTGTGAAAGATGAACTATTTCCTCATCCTCCAAGCCTGGCCAGACTGATGATGGTTTATACGTTCCCTGAAACGACACTATTGAGAATAGTCCAGTCAAATGGGCTGGCAGAGGTCCAAATAAATTGCCTTGAAAGGTCATAGGTGGTCGTTTTGTGTGTGTCATTACGACCCTTCAGATCTACTCTCCTTTCTCAACAACTCACTGCTCCCAAGGGCATCCAGAAGAATATAAACTTAAAGGAACGTATCATCTCTTTCTCACCAGGCTTAGGGGTATTTCTGCCAACGTATTTCTGCTGAGATAATCTCTTTGTCAAACACTTCATAATAAGAAGATGGTATTCATAGGCAGTTCTAGTACACATCATTCCACCTTTATATAGCAATAAGGAATAATCCAAACAACTGTGATATACTGAGAAAGAATGTGTTAAAACCGTCACCGCATCTCTTGATGTAATTGCCCTGACACCTTTTAGGTAGACCATGAAACAACAGAAATGAAACAGCATTGTAATTGAGAGGAGGTCTGGCCATGGGAAATGTCAGTGATGATAATCAATGTGAGAGGAAACACTGCGTGGCCTAAACACTGAGATACAGCCGCCATGTGCGGGACTCTCCCCGAAGCAGCACATTTCATGCTCCAATGGTCCGCTCATAAACGCAGCGCTCTCGGCTAGGCAACATCTCCCTAAGCCCCCCTACGGCCCCAACCCCCATAGTTAATTCATCCACAAATGTCAATTCTCAATTATACTTACAGTGACTTATGAGTTGGCCGGAAAATTATGTCTGACGTTCCTTTCCGCCCTTACGTCGAACGTAGAGTCGTTTTGGTTTGTAATCGTTTTAGAATAAGCATTACAGCCATAGATGCCTATTGATCTTCAGTGAAGTGATGTTTTTTACACAACAAAGATCTTTGGCCAAAAGAGTGTTGACGTGGGATGCTGCGAGAGAAGATGGAGTTCTGCTTCGTTCATTAATCATGGTGACAGCCACGTATGGGATTGTCTGTGTTCTCTTCTTCTGACCATGTTGTCACCCCTGTCTTCATTCAGATCCAGGCACGGGACAGAGTTTGGTGATTGCTGGAGATTAAACGACCTAGCGTTAGAAGCCATATCATCTCATGTCACAATATTTATACTTACATACGTTGATATTTATATGATATTCATAATCAATGAACAGAAAATAACTGTTGAATATATCAGTGAATTTCATTTAAATTATTTATAATTGATTGTAACAATTGTCAAGAAGTGAAGAAAACACACATTAGCAAATAGTACACACACACATATATATATATATATATATATTAATATACAGGTAAAAACTAGTTTCTAATGATAGGATTACAGTCAGTCAAAAGGGATTTGTTCCAGCCACTGCCTTACCACACAAAATTGACTATATGAAAAGTCGTGGACCCTTAAAGACTTTAATCCTTAAATAACAATGTGTGAAATACACTTGTTATTGACACAAAAAAAATGTATATGCTTAACAGGAGGGGAGTAGAAAAATCCCAAATAACTAACTGTATAAAGACCAGTTGTATCTGAATGACGTAACCTCCAGGATGCATTCTGTATTCATTGGGACTTTAAAAGGAATCTCCCTCCTGGCTGCACTGCTTTAATCTGTAATCCCTGCCACTCACTACTATCATCTCACAAGCAACACTCCAGCTTCCGAGCACCCTCTGCACCCAGCAGATGGGTGGATCGCCAGAAGACGGTGGGGTGAGGGGTGGAGGAGAGGTGCAGGGACGGTGGGGGGGCGGGGGGGTGCTATGCAGCATACTGTAGACTTGCAAAAGAGGAGGGAGAGATGGATGTGGTGGCACTAAAACCATACGCTTGAAGAGTGATCGGAAGTTTTCCTGTGAAGTGTGATAAGCTCGTCAGGCTGGACGATTTTCAGGGATTTTCTTCTGCCCCTTGTTTTGTTGCAGACATCCTGACGTTGAAGGTGATGAAGAAGGCGATGATGATGATAATGATGATGGTGATGATGATGGTGATGATGGAGGTGTCGAATGATGAGAGTCTTGAAGAAGAGAAGAAGAAGTAGAATAAGAAGAAGAATAGGGAGAAGAAGATGATGAGGATGAATGTGAGGATGATGAGGAAGAAGATGATGGTGACAGAATGAGGATGATGAAGATGATGAGGATCATGATGATGAATAAGAAGAAAAGAATCCACATGATTTACTGTTCCTTTTCTTTGTATCTGATGCCATATAGGACCCATGTTTCTCTATGGCCTTGACCCAAGACTGGTAGTGCGTGGGGATCTGTCGCCTACACACATACCCTATAAATTGGCTTATTTAAGTATTACACAGAGTAAATGGAAGGCAGCATTGTGGCATGATAGGCTGACATTCTTGCAGTATCACCATGGTAATGGCCCGACCTTAAGTACAAACATGCCGTCAGGGATGGGATCTGTCCCTCTGGAGAGGAAGGAGGGAAAATCAAAACAGGATCAAAACAGATCCACGCAAACCCAGAAAAACTAAACGAATGGAGAGATTGTCCTAGATCAATACAAAAACTAAAGCTAGTACAAATTACAGTACAATTACAAAGTGTTGCTCCAGTAATGTGTGTGTGAACCCGTAACACAAAGAGATCTATTTAATTTAATTAAACTTGTGCAAGTTTCCCTGGAAGCGCTTTCTTTAGTGCATTATTTTACACACGATTATACCACAGGCTCTGAAGCAGGTTTCAAACCAGGAGGTACACAACTACAAACACGTGAACAGTGCTAAGCCTGAGTAGGGAACCACCTAAAAGGAGAATACAAAGACAAACAATAGCCTTTGATCAGTCAGGGTACTGTTGTGATGTAAGTGAACATAAATGTGTCAGGGATGTACCTATGCTTGTTGAGGGTGCACATGTTTCCTCCATAGCCCACTATAAATAAACACCGTAAGAGAGAGATAGAGTGTGTTTTGAAACACACTAGTAGGCCTGCTAAATTACATCAGTGTTACACTCACAGACTCTCAGAGCCACTGGGATAAATGTCTGGTTTGGAGTTGTCTGGGAGGGTTTATGGTGATTGCAATTAAGGCAGAAGATAAGAAAAAGTGACTGTACATTTCTGAAAGAAGTTGAATCGATGAGAAAGGCAATTACAGCTATTCTAATCAAATCGGACCACTGGGTCGCGTCACTGTGGATCAAAAACGCAGTCTATAGGCCAGAACATTCAGGAGCCAATCTGGAACGGGTTAGAGACTTTCACCCATGCTGAAAGAAAAATCATTTTAAAGCTACCATCAGTGTCATGTGAGTTTTTTGCTGCAAACGTTTTGTATGATGTCTGAATGTAAACCCAATAGAGAAGGACGTGAAAGTACAGAGGATACCAAATAATCCTTATTCGTAACACCTGCCTGAAGATCACACCGACGACCCAGTCTGATCCTAACGTGTATCTTTCACGTACCCCAAAGCAGCCCCCTACCATATGCCTTGTTGCGCCTGTTCCTGTGAACAAAAAAGAACACGCTCTTATCACAATGGACCAGACACTGCAGCACAATACAAGACAACTACTGTGCACACACACAAAACACATATCTACATCTACACGCACAAAACACCATCACTATCACACAAAAACACATTTCCACGCTGGGTATCGCCAGTGCGTAGTAGTATCACAAAGTGACTAATGCTGTAGTATAATAGCACAAGATGAGATTACTGCTCCTAATGGCGTCCGTCCCAGGCCTTACCCAGGACAAGGAGGTGGTGGTGGTGGTGGTGGTGGGGGGAATAGCTGGCAGCAATGCAGCCCAGCTTCCGTGCGCTGCACTTTATTACTGTGGATGCTACTGTGATGAGATGACAGATAGCACTTCCTCTCCTCTGCGAAGGGGGACTAACCTATTATGCCAACAGGAACCCTCCCCCTCTCCCCCCTGCTGCCACACCACGCGTCCCCCATGTATCAGGATTTGCCTTGCTCCTGATGACATAGCTGGCAGGGCCGGCTCCTCTCAAGGTGCCGCGGTGAAGACTGTCGTCGCAGGCAGGCCCCGGCTCAGGGACACTTTATGGGGCCGCTGTGTGGGATGTTTATCTAATTGCATTGAGAGCTGACAGATGATCTGCTATCAGTGGCGACAGATGCTTTTTGAAGCCTCTGTGTGTGTGTGCGTGTGTTTGTGTGTGTGTGTGTTTGTGATGTGTGTGAGTGTGCGTGTGTGTGTTTGTGAATGTGTGTGAGCGTGTGTTTGTGTGTGTGTGTGTGTGAGCGTCTGTGTGCATGTGTGTGTTTGTTTGTGTGTGTGTGTGTGTGTGTGTGTGTGTGTTGTTGTGGGCGTCGATGTGTGTGTGGAACCCAAGGAAAACCATTTGTCAAGCATTTGTAAGTGTGCTTAATTAGGGCACTAGTCACATCAGCGTGGCGGCTAATTGGAACACACTTGATGGGACTCGTGGAGATAAGTGATATGTTTCCTGCTTGGGCGTTTGCTGTAATTACGTGACTCTGGATCAACGAATGGGCTCACTGGCATATCGCTGGTCCCTACTGCTGACTTGGTAGCACTCAGGTGAGTCCAAGGTTCTAGATGCCTAGTATCATGATAATAAAGAAATAACCTTTATTTATATAGCACTTTTTTAAAACAAGGTTTACAAAGTGCTTTTAAAAATAATAAAACAGAGAGAGCTAAAAAAATTAACAAACCACAGAAAGATTTGATGTGCATATAAAAATAATGAACAGTAAAAAGAAAATGAAACCTAGTAAAAGCAATATCACTGCTGCCAGTGTTGGAGGCTGGGCGGTTTGGACCCTGCTTGATTGCCACCAGTTTACTCACTGGCAGCCAGGATCCTGATACTAAATCCCCGACTCTGATTGGCCGAAACATCCCCAACCATCAAGTTATGGAGGAGGCCAAGTCTTTGAGAGCATGATATTTTTACACTGTTTTTTTTATCAGATTAACCAATTATTATAATGCCAAGATTGATTGTTCACATATTATTAATGAAGGATAGTGTAGTGGCTAGGATGTTCAACTCCAGATGGAAGGTACTGGGTTTACGTTCCCCCACTGGGGTTCCATTCTCAAGGTTTCCTCCTTTCCCCCACAGGATTTTCCTGCCTTATAATAAATAACTCTAATGGTCAGTTGATAAAAGTGGCCTTAAAATGGCCAGTGTCACAACCCTTCTCACTGATAAATGATGACGTCACATTCATCGTAACACACGTTGAAGGCCAATGAGCTTAGGTGGACCGGTGTGGAAACACTAGGAAGCGATGTCCTTGTTCTGTTGATCACCAGCAGCAGTAGCGCAGCAGACAGATGGACACGCCAGCTGCCGCAGACCAGAGATTCATATACCATGTATAGCATACTGGATACCCATGCCGTGTTCTTGGAAACACATCGGAGCTATGTCATCCGACATGACTGGTGACAAACACTGTTACAGATGCACCACACCCCATTCTTCTGATGTTGCAGAATATTGGACAGACAGAGACAGAGAGAGAGAGAGAGATAGAGAGAGAGATAGAAAGAGATAGAGAGAGAGAGAGAGAGAGAGAGAGAGAGAGAGAGAGAGAGAGAGAGAGAGAGAGAGAGAGAGAGAGAGAGAGAGAGAGAGAGAGAGAGAGGGAGAGAGAGAGCAAGAGAGAGAGAGAATGCCAGAGAGAGAGAGAGAGAGATAGAGAGAGAGAGAGAGAGAATGCGAGAGAGAGAGAGAGTGAGAGAGATAGAGAGAGAGAGACAGAGAGAGAGTTGTGGCATTGAACAGCAGCATTTTTACCAGTTTGACGGGTCTTGAATCAATCCGCTGCAGAATCCAACAGACTAACTGATTACAAACACATTTCACATTACAAGACGTTCATTTCTTTTCTCTCACTCCTCACTTCTCTTTCCTTTTCCAATTCTCTCTTTTTTTTTATAAAAATAAATGTCAGAGGTGTATGGACAAAACGAATTACTGCAGTGGACTCCATTCCTCCAGAGGACGTTTTTTCTTCTTTATTTACTCCCACAGCCCATAGGAGAAGAGAATTTAAAAACAAGATAACTATTTCCTCGGGTGAATGCTTTAGCTTCAAGTAAATCCTTGTTGGGAGTAATGCTGGGTTTGGGGTGACAGCAAATCATGCTTTACTTTAAACGGAGACTGCATAAATGACTGCTCATCAGTTCTAACTACCGTCCACTGACCTTGCTCAATGATGTTTAGACGTTCTATTTTGAGTTGCCAGTTGCTTCTGGCACCCTACTGTCACTGTACAGTTACGTATTTATCAAATATACATCAGATATCGATCAAATGCTGTACATGTCAATAAATAGTTCCTTTGAGATTCATTCATCGACATCATGGTCAGAACTGTAAAATGGAAACGAATTCACAACCCTCTATGGATTAAAAACACTGCTGCTTTAAAGCTGTATACATTTAGTCTGAATGCCCAGTGGACACACTCAAGAGTCACCATATTTATACTTTCACACTAATGTCATGAATGCTGTGTGGATAACTTTCTCTCTGTCTCTGGCTCTGTCTCTGCGTCTCCCTAAATCGATTCCAATTTTATGTTATATATATTTAAAACATTTTATATCAGGAGCTTTGTCTTCGATGTCATTATTGTCTTATTTCTCCATGTTGCGGTTTGCATTAGTTAGGTCAATTCATGTTTCTGTATTGTTTTCTGCTTCCACTGAGCTTCTCTATCCACGACTTCCAAAAATACGAAGAAACGATGACGTCTCAAACAGCACATCAACCAATAAACCTGGAAAACTCCAAGTGCTGCATCTCAATGCGTCTTATTATGAGACAGCAAAAAAAAAAAGTGTATCCTGTGTGTTGCAGAAGTGTCAAAGAAGCGCAGTGTACTGCTGGTGCCTCTGCAGCACACCGCGTTAAGCCACCTCCCGCTGCTCTGCCTTGGATGGGTTCTTGCTGACGCGGGCCTTGGCACACCTCTTCCACTGCATCACACCCCAGGTGAGCCTGACAGTCTAGTGCTATATACAGTGGACTGATAAGCACGCTGACACTCAGCCTGCCGGTGTCAGCGCTACGGGTGCTGTGGAGTCAAGCATGAAACACTTTGAAGGGACTCCTCAGGTAGTGGTCTGTGGGAGGTTATTTTACTCTCATGTCAGTGGCGAGACAACAGGCAGGGCAGTCCAGACCGGCACTGTCTCTCAGTGGGACGGCGGGTCTATAGGGGCGAACAGAAAAGGGCAGTTATGACGGTGCTGAAGGGAATGGGGAAAACGTGTAAGAAGTTCGGCCAACCCTGCGGTTCTTAAATCGTGAATTTGTCAACTGAAGAAGAAGAGACACGTTAGTCACTAGGTTAGCCTCGTCATCGGCCAGATGGTTACGCCTCGTGTGGCCCCTAAGTGCAGCGTTAACGAAAAAAAGAGTACACGCCTCCAGACTGAGGCTGTGGTGGTGGCATTAATTAAGCTTTTCCTGATTATGTGCATCAAACGGCGTTGGCTTCCTTTGTTCCACTGTCGTATGAAGTCTTGTTTCCTGCACGCTCCTGGCCTGTTGTGCTTTGGACTTCTTCCCTTTGAACGCACAGAAACCGACTGATCGTTGAAAAGCGGACCTACAAAACCACGTTGGGAGAACGCCTGTGAATTGCGCTGTGTGTGCGTGCTCACATGGGATTCTGTGGAGCTTGAACGATGTTCCCGGAGAACCAGTCAGCACCTTCTGAAGAGGATGCTGGCTTTACTGGACACACATACGCACACACACACACACACACACACACACACACACACACACACACACACACACACACACACACACACACACACACACACACAATCACCATCTCCTTCTCTTTTTCTCGCTCTCTCCCTCTCTCTGTCCCTTCTGGGATCGATAAAGTATTACCTTACCTTATCTTACACACAGTCTCATACACTCGCAAATACACAATCTTTGCATAAACGCTTACACACACACACACACACACACACACACATACACACAGGTACACACATACGCACACACACACACACACACACACACACACACAGGTACACACATACGCACACACACACACACACACACACACACCTAGAGAAAAGAAAGCAATTTGTTTGTGCGATCATCCTTTAATCAGTGGATTTCTCCACCTCCAGCAGTCGGCAGTGTATCATGGGAGATATTCATATATCTATATGTCTGCCCCAAATGCCAGTGCTGAACCCGCACTATGGATACCTCCACATTGGGTAAATAGTGTAAGCACAGGCAATTTTACTCTATGGCGCTACAGTTGTTTGGGCCAATCGAAGTGGCGAGGCTCAAATCTGTCGGAAGGTGTTGTTTGAGCCAACCAAAAACATATCTGTTTTACTTGAAGACCTAAAAACAAAAATACAATAACAATTTTCCTTTTTTTCTGATATATTCTCAGCTCCTGCTTGTTAAATGTTAAAGTTATAGTGCTGGGATTTTGAGGAGTAGTCGGAGACAGCTGGCTTTTTAAGGATTTTCAAAGTTGAGGGTTTGATTTTAGTAACATAGAAAACAATGTTAACTTTGGGGCCGTGGGCGCCATTGTCTTTTGACAACATGCCAGGAGTGCACTCTCTCTCTCTGTACACACAAACAAATGTGCGCCAACCACATTTACACACACACACACACACACACACACACACACACACACACCCGATGGCCACACTGAAACAATGTGCACACACACGCGCACTCTTCTATCTCCCCATACTCCTGTTACTTCTGTCACCTCCCATCAATCCATCACAACCTACGTTCCACATTTGCATATTCATAATTCACATTGTGTGTACGGAGAATAGATGACATTCATCTCCATGTGATAATACAACCACAACCATTTGTCAGACTCCTATTGTTAGAGCTGACGACACTGAGCATTATATACAATGTCATGCCAAGTATAAAACAATAATTTGTACTTTGTACTATCTACTACTACTACTACTATCTACTATCTTTCTTTTGGGTACTTAACTTGAATTAATGAATAAGTACCACAGGTAACTCCACATTAATAGAAATATCCATCTCTATATCCTCATCTAAGTGAAGTCAGTGGCAAAATATTAGTTTTTTTTTATCAGGGATACAACACACGCTATGAGTAGGTAAATTGTATGATATGGATTCCTTAAAGTACATTTACGAGATTTGAACACAAACACATACACACATTAGTGGAAGATGTTTAATGATTTACGATTTATGATTTAAGTATTCCAGCGACTGTAATCATCTGTCCTGTTTCACCTCTGATCCTATATCACAGTGCTAGCGGTGAAGCCAGGCAGGCAGCAGTATCTAGCAGTATCCTCCCTACAGAGGAAGAGGGAGGAGGAGAGAGGAGCGAGGAGGCACTGCTATTTCTGGACTTGCTCCTTGAGTCTGATTGTGTGTGGACGGCCATGGTCATTAGCCATGGCAAAAAATCAATAGTGATTTGGATGGAGCGATTTACCGCGTCATTTAAGCACAGACAAAGCTTTTGAGTCAGGGTGGCCCATACAATGTCAGAATAAAACCCAACTGACGAAAGAGGGCAAGGAAAAGTCATCTTTATATAATAATCTTTATAACGATTATGGGTCTTCGAATCACTATTTTGCTGACTTTATTTTCTTGATTTAGTAAATAAAACATGAAAAATAATCAAACAAAAAATGAATTGGCCGATTAAAAAGGGGTACATTACAGAGTCATAAGAGTTTTAAGACATATTCAAACAAATGGCTTTTTCAATGTTCACACAATTTTTCAGTGGAAAATGAAACACACTTCTGTGGATGTATGATTAATGTAAAAGTAAACCAATTAAACAAACCAATCCAACAGACCATAATTAAAGCCATAGTTTTCCTTAGTACCATCGTTTTTTTCGTGACTATAAATATTGATGGATTCCATGGTGTGTTAAAATAACCTCACATAGAACGATAACTGCGTGGCGAGACACTTTAACCACCCATGTGCATGACGAGCTGCCTGTGAGAAGCCCCCTGCTCTTCTCATCTTAAGCACGTCTTCCACAAGACAGCCCAATGGCCGCTCATCCTGTCACACCATCCAGTTTTGCAGACGGCAGACACTCGTTGGACACGGCACACTAAGTACCTACATTCTGAGCCTACGTTTTCTCACACCGAAGATAAATCTTCCCCGCAAAACACATTTAATTGGGAACACAACGAGCGAACAAACGGCAACCTATGTCATAACAGATAAGCTAAGAAACGGGAAGAAAACATCATAATAAGGTTGTCAAAGGCTGCTGGGTGTGAGAGAAAAATATTTCATGCGTGATAATTCCACACAGCCATATCCTTTTGAGTGTAATGAGCTTATGTCCGTCATTCCGATGCATGCTAATTCACCACCACCCCTTCCAGCTTCCATCAAGTACTTGGGGTGATTTCCATGTTGTTATGGAAGAGACGCATGGATCAGGGAGACCTAAAGTCTGTGTTACGGTTGGGGCTGCCTTCTATAAAGCACCCTGTGTGTCCCTACAGGTCCCCTCTGTCTTGCAGCTTTAGACTTTGAACCTCATGCAGACGAGCATGGACATACTGTAGAAGAAGGCAAATGTTTGCTTTTAGAAGTTGTTTTGATGAGAAGAAGCCAAAGAAAGGCACAGCCATTGCCCTTCAAACAAGTGTGGTCACAATTAGGTGCATGACAGAATTATGGAATACTGGTTGTCATGGTGCAGTGTACACATTTCAAAGGCAAATAAGTCAATTGTATCCACATGTGGCAGTTTATAGTTTCATTCTATTATTATCATAATGCTTGTATTTTTATTATCAAGGAAAATAACATAAACAATGTGCCAAAGCTGACTTCGTTGGCCCTCTTATGCCTCAGTGTAATGATTGCCCGATGAGATCATAGACCCGATGTGTTGTGTAACGTAGAGGAAATCTATTACCATTGACAGGCTCAGTGATGCCAGAAAATGTCTGCCTTACATCAAAAAATTCTTGTCTAGTATAATACAGCAGTCTCCCTTGACATCTGCAAGACATTGTTAGTGATCAAGATCCTTCAAATAGACCTGATAGATTGGTTTAATACTACTTAGACAGACCATGTGACACGATCCATTGGGTATAGCTTGAGGTATATCTCAAGCCTGCTACCAAGTAGCATTGTGGACTCAATGTGAGGAACAAACGGCTGTTGTGGGTTAAGGGATTCATAGACTGGCAAATGAAAGCAAAATAAATGGTTCCAAATGTTGACTGTTACAACCAATATGTTGACCCTTGCAATGAAATGAACATAGTATTGGTCTGGTGACATGTCTGAACCGAAGTGGTGTAATGCCTCGAAACCATTTGCTCTGCGCATTAACAAAAAAAGTAAGATTGGTAAAAGCTTTCGCTTGACAAGGCACTGGGGAAATTTGAAAATCCCAGAATCAATATACGGATAAAGATTTTCCACCCACCAGCCCTTTCTGCCCTTCCACCCATGAATTCCCTCCACCCCCCCCCCCCCCCCCCCCCCCCCCCCCCCATCCCCAACCCTAGAAGTAAGCACTTTAGTCAACGGAAACGTCAGAAACACCAAACTCTGCTGTACCTCCAGTCAATTCAAGATGGAACAGGCCAAGATTATCTTTTTGTCATCCTTACGTCAGGATGGCATTCGAAAGATGCTTCCTTCGATTAACTTCCGAACGGACAACGAAGGGCTTGCCTAGACTATAGGTACACAAGAATGGACCTGGCAGATAATACCTCAGAGGTGTCTAAAGCTAACAGCATTTTCCACATCCAACTAGAAGAGGAAAAGATAAGTTTGTACTTTATGAATCCCCAACAGTATATTTGGGTGTTGTAGCAGAAAGTACAGGACAGTAGTAGAATTGAACAAATGAAGAGAATGAAAATATGCAATTTTGTCTATACCCAATAACAACAGAAATGTAGATGCACATATAAACATAAATATTATTAACAGTTGAGGCAACGTGAGATTTGTCTGTACCAATAAGCTGAACAAGATATTTAGTCATCCAAAAAGTAACTAATTAGTGCATTTTGTGCAATTAGCCTACTACAACATTAGCTCATAGCAGCACAATCCCAAAATAGACATGACAGAGAATGCTAATGGATGAGTTTATCGATTTGCCGTTTGGTGTACTCTGCATTCAAGTTGTGCTCCTAAAGAAGCTATAGGTTGGGGCAATTACACTAATTGGATTCCACTGTAATAAAAAGAAGCAAAGTGTTCTGTTCTTAATTAGGAGAGATATAGTAAAATTATTCCATGAGAAAAATCATGCACCATTAAAGGCGTGATGTACTCGTTCGTGTACTGTGTGCATGTGGACGTACGCCGCACAGAGACACAGACACTGTCTTGAAAGGAAGAAAATCCAAAAAAAAGAGTCTATATTTATTAATAATGCAGGGACAAGGCGGTAAGGGAAACAAACTTAGAAGTCTTCCCAGGCCAGGGCGTGGAACCTTCAGATGCTGTTAGACCTGGGAAAACACACAGGGAGATGGTTCGGTGAAAGGGGTCAGGTAAAAAAGGAACCGTTGCTTGCTTTGCCAATATCCACAGTTAATTGTACACTCGTTAGGGCCTCTGCGCGTTTCCAGAAGTCCATACAGGAGGAAATCTGCACACTATCAGTATTCCCCAAACCTTCCAAAGTTTACCAAGTAGTCCCAATGAATAGACAGAATTTCTGCGTCACCAACCCCTCTCACCATGTGTCATCTCCAGCTACCTGTTTGCTCTCTCCTTGATTGGTTGATTGATTGCAGCTGCCTCAGACCCACACCAGTAAAGGCAGCAATTAAGGAAGTGTCTTCCTTCCAAAACCACACTCAGGCACTCCTGAGTGTGTGTGTGTGTGTGTGTGTGTGTGTGTGTGTGTGTGTGTGTGTGTGTGTGTGTGTGTGTGTGTGTGTGTGTGTGTGTGTGTGTGTGTGTGTGTGTGTGTGTGTGTGTGTGTGTGTGTGTGTGTGTGTGTGTGTGTGTGTGTGTGTGTGTGTGTGTGTGTGTGTGTGTGTGCACGTGCACGTATCTACATGTATGTGAGTGTTAATGTGGTTGTTAATGTATGTGTAGATTTGTTAAAAGCACTGAAAGTGGGTATGCTGTTCAAAGAGTGAAAGTATCTGCTGTGGTTTTTTGCATGTTATAACTACAGGATTGTTGCCACACAATTTCTGGTCTCTACCGCCAACAAAGAAGTAAGCAAGCAGGGATGGCTCGTTTAATTGCCTTTGCGTGTATGCATTACAAATACAAAGTGGTTTGCATTGGTTTTGAATATTGAAAAGACCAATGCGCGATTACCACACTAACAACACTATTACTAACTTCTCTGAACCAAATAAACGGGGACATTTCCTCTACTGCCAGGTCTATTTAACCAATCCAACAGCTACACTCCTAACAGTAACCAATGAGCCCCTAGCCTAGAGATTCATCATTAGTTGTGTGTCAAATGTAGCGCCTCCGCTCTTCTCTCTGTCCCATATCACACTGAAGAACTGTAGAAGGGATACAGCACTCATTTGTACCATCTTCTGACAAAACTGTCTTTAATTATTGCAGCACTTCAAAGATGTAAGTATTTGTTTCGATTTTATTCTATGGTCACCTATTGATTCACTGCAGGAGTGCTTCTAAAACAACCGAGTCCTTCACAGTACAAGGTACCTCCTCCTTATGACTCCATGATCCTGACATAACTCATAAAGGCTCTGGTGTTATACTGTGCTGTCATATTACAATGAAATATTTGTTACTTTCCCATAAAACAATTGTGTGTGTTCTGCTGTGGGTCTGAAAACATCTCACTAAACTCTTTGGTGTGGCAATAAACCACAGTCTTTCTGCTATGTTTTATTTATGAATTAATTATGTATAGAGCTGCTGTTAAAAAAAGAAACTTGTACACAAAATCAAGTTTTTTTATTTTTTATTTTCATTGTATATCCTTTGGCTAAATATGGCTAAATTAAACAGATTGATTAAAAAGATAGAGCACAGCAACAGTAAACACACAAATTGAATTAAGCTAAAGTAGTAAATCCTCTGTGTGAATTTGTAGCACAGAAACAGCTGTTCTTAAAGTCTCATACTGTAAATCTTTTTCTTCGGCATGTATGGAGAATGATCGATAGCCTAAATATTCTGTGGATGAAGTTTAGTCCAAACGTTATACACAACTAAAAGTTATGAGGAAAATATTTACCTACATCGGAACGACTCTCTCATCTTCATCCATTATGACTTTGGAAACTAGTCTGCAAAATGCAGAAAGGGGAAAACAGACAGGGACAAAAACACTATATCCTAGGCTCCCAGTACATTCAATATACACTTAATGTCCATGTGCGTACATGATTAATGTACTTAAAGTGTTCTATTTTCGATGTACTGACAATGCACTTAATATGCTAATGATATGTCATTAGTGCTACTAACGACCTACTTAAATACACTTAAATGTACTTGACCATACTAATTTGAGACACCATTAAGATGCACTAAAATATACTTAAGTATATAATTTTTACTAATGCTATACTTTTAACAATATACTTTTTTACTAGTTGAAGTATATTTAAAAGGTTTTTTAGATAACTGTTAATATGCTTATAATTGATAATAAACACATTAGTAATTCCATTAAAATTTTAAAAAATAAACATAAATAAATACATTGTAAGTATACTTTATTTTAATTTGTAATGACTTTCAAGAGCAACTCCATTGTATATCTATAAAAAAATACTTCCAGTTTAAACTTTTTAGGGCTTTTCAGGAAAGGGAAAATTATAATTTTTCTGAAAAGAATGGCTTGCTCCATCACTAACCCCATTTTAACCTTTTATTTAAACATAAAATATTCCATTACACATTTTATGTAGTCAGTATTTTCCATCAACACAAAAAGTCAGATTTACACAAATCCTGTACTAATCAGTGGTGCCAATATGCAGTTTTATTCCCATGTAAAAAAATAAATAATGTATATATATATATCCCATCGACCATAAAAAGGTAGTCCAATGATATAAAAATAAAGGTCAATCTGTGCAGTTTAATCTGAAAAAATATATGTATCGCAAATCTGAATCCACTTCTCTCATAAATACACATTTACATTGAGTCATTAAGCAGACTTTCATTCAAAGACTTGCAAGTGAGGCGGAGAACAATCAAACCAAGCATACAATCAAAATTGCAGAGGCTACAAAAAAAGATAGTACTGAACAACTTGGTTAAAAAACTGGATACAGTGCAGAATAGCCATAGGGAATAGAAAATAGCTTCTGCCCTCATAGGTGAGGACAGATATCCCCTTACTGTTGCGGTTTTCCCAGTTCCTGGTCGAACTTTGGGACTGCAGGCGTATAGTTCGTTTATGTACTACTATACCATACTGTGCTGTAGGCTACTTGTATGCATCCTTGAGATGTTTAACCCTTCATTAAAGCTGCTGTAGGTATGATTAGAGTTGTTAACAGAGAGAGAAGAAAAGAGCAAGGTATTGAAACCAAACAATCAAAACGTCCCCTTCCTCTCTGCTCCATCCCTCCTTACATTTCTACAACATTGAGAAGGGTTGCATTTCACACACCTGTGATTGACAGGTAAGATGGATTCTCCAAACCAATCAGGGAAGAAATGCCCTGATTGGTTCTAAATGAGCAGGGAGTGGTGTAAAATCAACTGTGTCAACACTATTGATTTTACACCACTCCCTGTCAAACACAGTCAACTGTGCAGGCACAGTCAATCCAGTTAAGTCATATATACAGCACCTTTAATGCAGTTTTAAAAGTAACTTTGGTAAAAGTGTCTACTGAATGGTGAAAATGTGAACTACTTAGTAGGCCATTCATTTTTCTATGGCAGTATTATATACTCATCTGTATAGAGGGGAGCATACATCTGAGGGGGGAATGTATATTTTACATGTATATTCAGTTGGAATCTTTGCAGATTAAGGCACTGGACCATTCAATGTCAGAGAGATGAGAAATTTAAGAATGCGGCACAAAGGAAAACTTTATGTGCACAATGCGCATATAGTGACACAAAGTCCCACTTTACCTCAGGTGCCAGCCACAGGGCCCTAACACCACACAGCAGAGCTGCTAAGGAACTTCATTGTCAACTTCATGCACTTTGAAGGAATTCAATTTGTGGAAGTTATTTCCCTGGTGGTTCACCTTGTTGGAAGCTTGATCCTAAACAGCTGCAGAGTGTATTCTGACCATGATCTGGAAGATGGGCTGGTGTTATCAGCTATTGGTACCCTGGAGACTAAAGGGAGAGCCTGGGGTACTGAGCACGCAAAGCGGTGCGGAGCTATCAACGCACGGCAGGAGAGAAACGGTGTCTCATTAGACACGGTGGATGGCGGTAGACTTCAACAGCCGACAGCCTTGTTTTCAGAGTCTAAAGAAGCGAGGGCCAAATGAAATCGATCGATGCTATGACTTCAGCTCACCTTGGTAATTGATTATTTTTATGCGAAGCCATCCCCTATTAGTCTGTCTGTCTGTATGTCTGTGTGTCCGTCTGTGTGTCTGATTGTTTTTTTCTGTCTAGTTCTCTGCCTGTTTGTCTCTGACCTTGAGAGAAATGCCATTTCCTTTGTTTTTTGTGAATCCTTTCAATGTGGTTACGTCATTTTATTCATGTCCAATTTTGTTTTTTAACAATCTCCCGGTGAGAAGCGATGCAAAACATCCCCCCCCCCCCCCCCCCCCCCCCACCCCCCCCCACCCCCACCCCTAACACTCCCTGCCTCTCTGGTCCACATTAACATGGACATAACATGAGGAGAAGACACTCAGAGAGGAACAAGACAATGCGCTGTCGTTTTTGGTTTCACTGGTGGAGGTCCAAGGCATGGCGGCTGTGGACTGAATATTAATGGCCCTCAAATGCTCTCAACATCCACACTCTTGTCATCATTTTTCCTGGTGTCCTGCTGAGGTTAGTGTTTGGTAGAGACACGAATGAATAATTGATTTTCCTTCAAACACACAGACACACACATACTCACATACTGTAATGGACGATTCAACGAAGCACGTGCACACACCTGTACGGTGAATGCGTGCTTGTGTGCGCGCGCACACACACACACACACACACACACATACGCACACACACAAAGAAAGGATTTCTAAAGGTCGATTGAGTATAATCATAAAACCAATAACTCATAGAGTGTACCTGATTATACATCACATTAAGTCAATGTTCACAGATCATTCAACTTCAGTATCGTCCTACTGCAGCTCTAGCGGGTGGCCAGTGTGTGAGTGATAACAGTCACTGGGGTTGTCAAGTGGAAATGTATTTATAGTTATTAATAGGATTGTCTTTGGATGTACACTCCTCCCCCTTAATCAAAGTCCTTAACAACCCATGCAATCCTGCTGGCCCTCTACGGCCTACATGCATAGGACGAGGGTGTTTTCATCTATAGCTATTCTGTTATAAATCCAATGTAAGCATTGTTTTCCATAACAGAGTTTGGCCCCGTTTGCAATACATTGGCAATTACTATGGAAACTGCAATCTAGATAGCATCATACAAAAAACTGTAAAACCATAGAAAACGTAGCTCCTCCCGTGGAGAAAATCGCTCTCATACTGCACTCTGCTGGTGTGTGATTTGATTGTTTTGTACATCAGAAACATTGCCATGTGACACATGCGTACAGGGCGCCCAAATAGGCTCACGTGACTTCGTTGTTTTCGCTTCTGATTGGATAATGTGTGTATCCCCGCCCAGACCAGCCACGCTCTGCTTTCCCGCGAAGAGCACCTCGACGAGGCAGGCCTGCTAGGGTAGTGCTAGAAGAGAACAGGAAAGTAACTACGATTTTTTTTTTATTACATCTTTTTTAGGGTGCTAAAAGCCAAATAACAAATGGCAAAGCAAAGCTCACTGTTCAATTTCTTCACCAAGTCTCCACCACCGGTTTCCAAACCGAAGCTCAGTCCTTCTCCGACTGAGGCAGACGTCCCGTCCTCCGGGCTGAAGTCAAACTCTTCTCCTAAAGAACAGGCTAAGCTAGCTACACAGAATCAGGCCGTCAAACATGCTAAACCTAAACAAAAGGCTAATTCAAAGATTTCGAATGGAGGATTCGGTAAACTATTTGGGGATAAAGCGCCTGCGGCCAAGGAAAGGTAAGTGTTGACATGGTCCTCGCATCGTGCACATAACGTTACACAATCATATGTAACTAAATGGCTTTGAACCGCAGCAAACATGTAATGTTATTAACTTTTCTGAATTGCGTGCAAAGAGACGTTTGTGAGGTTTTCGGTGAAGTATCAAATTATTACTCGGGTTCACTTTTGAATGTAACAGTTAGCCACCGTAAATATGTCGTGCAGTATTAAAGTGCAATGTTCCTATTGTGTGGAGAGTGATGGAGCTATATAGCTACGTCCATGCTTCGATGGTGTATTTACACAATGTACAAATATGTGCCCAGCCCTCCATGCCCCTTCAATGCTGGCTCCCTGGTCTGGGCTAAACTGGAGGGGCACCCATGGTGGCCGTGCATGGTGGCCCCCCAGCCCCTGAGTGGACAGCAGATGAGGGGTCGTGGGCGGGACCAACGCATCCATGTCCATTTCTTTGACGAGCCTCCTACCAGGGGGTGGGTCACCACCAAGTATATACGAGAATACCTAGGTGAGAGGGAGTCTGTTGAACTTTATACATAGTGTCATAATTAGTAGACGTTTTCATTTGTTTTATTTTACGAATTGTAATGATTTAAAGTGTGAGTGAACCCACTATTTCAGCTCGGTTCTAGGTGTTTTCTCCATGGTTATGAGCCGGACATTTTTTGATACTTTTTTTTGTAAGCTAGTACTGTCATTGAAAAGTACGAGGTGGTACAGTGCCTTGCGAAAGTATTCGGCCCCCTTGAACCTTTCGACCTTTTGCCACATTTCAGGCTACAAACATAAAGATATAAAACTGTACTTTTTTGTGAAGAATCAACAACAAGTGGGACACAATCATGAAGTGGAACGAAATTTATTGGATATTTCAAACTTTTTTAACAAATAAGAAACTGAAAAATTGGCCGTGCAAAATTATTCAGCCCCCTTGAGTTAATACTTTGTAGCGCCACCTTTTGCTGCGATTACAGCTGTAAGTCGCTTGGGGTTTGTCTCTATCAGTTTTGCACATTGAGAGACTGACATTTTTACCCATTCCTCCTTGCAAAACAGCTCGAGCTCAGTGAGGTTGGATGGAGAGCGTTTGTGAACAGCAGTTTTCAGTTCTTTCCACAGATTCTCGATTGGATTCAGGTCTGGACTTTGACTTGGCCATTCTAACACCTGGATATGTTTATTTGTGAACCATTCCATTGTAGATTTTGCTTTATGTTTTTGATCATTGTCTTGTTGGAAGACAAATCTCCGTCCCAGTCTCAGGTCTTTTGCAGACTCCATCAGGTTTTCTCCCAGAATGGTCCTGTATTTGGCTCCATCCATCTTCCCATCTATTTTAACCATCTTCCCTGCCCCTGCTGAAGAAAAGCAGGCCCAAACCATGATGCTGCCACCACCATGTTTGACAGTGGGGATGGTGTGTTCAGGGTGATGAGCTGTGTTGCTTTTACGCCAAACATAACATTTTGCATTGTTGCCAAAAAGTTCCATTTTGGTTTCATCTGACCAGAGCACCTTCTTCCACATGTTTGGTGTGTCTCCCAGGTGGCTAGTGGCAAACTTTAAACGACACTTTTTAGGGATATCTTTAAGAAATGGCTTTCTTCTTGCCACTCTTCCATAAAGGCCAGATTTGTCCAGTATACGACTGATTGTTGTCCTATGGACAGAGTCTCCCACCTCAGCTGTAGATCTCTGCAGTTCATCCAGAGTGATCATGGGCCTCTTGGCTGCATCTCTGATCAGTCTTCTCCTTGTATGAGCTGAAAGTTTAGAGGGACGGCCGGGTCTTCGTAGATTTGCAGTGGTCTGATACTCCTTCCATTTCAATATTATCGCTTGCACAGTGCTCCTTGGGATGTTTAAAGCTTGGGAAATCTTTTTGTATCCAAATCCGGCTTTAAACTTCTCCA
Organism: Lota lota; assembly: GCA_026745465.1. Taxonomy (NCBI): domain Eukaryota; kingdom Metazoa; phylum Chordata; class Actinopteri; order Gadiformes; family Lotidae; genus Lota; species Lota lota. Next base: position 534,065 of record JACYXH010000484.1, on the reverse strand, counting down.
CAACAGTATCTCGGACCTGCCTGGTGTGTTCCTTGTTCTTCATGATGCTCTCTGCGCTTTAAACGGACCTCTGAGACTATCACAGAGCAGGTGCATTTATACGGAGACTTGATTACACACAGGTGGATTCTATTTATCATCATTAGTCATTTAGGTCAACATTGGATCATTCAGAGATCCTCACTGAACTTCTGGAGAGAGTTTGCTGCACTGAAAGTAAAGGGGCTGAATAATTTTGCACGGCCAATATTTCAGTTTTTTATTTGTTAAAAAAGTTTGAAATATCCAAGAATATTCGTTCCACTTCATGATTGTGTCCCACTTGTTGTTGATTCTTCACAAAAAATTACAGTTTTATATATTTTTGTTTGAAGCCTGAAATGTGGCAAAAGGTCGAAAAGTTCAAGGGGGCCGAATACTTTCGCAAGGCACTGTATATGAAATGGGCCACACACCGTGGCGTCATACTATAAGTGTCCGAGAAGCTGAAGCCTATCTCGGACGCAGCCAACAACGTTAACCGCTCCGCACATCATCACACACCGTGGTGGCAGCATACCCCCTCAGCTCATCATGAAAAGAACATGGTTTGAGTTCGAGTAGAACATTCTCAAGCTGGTTGGAAGAAACTGGCAAAAACATAGAATTCTACACCTGTTTTCTGTAAATAACAGTCTAATTTTAATAACAGTGACAACATGGCATAGATTACTATATTGAAGATCATATAAGACATATTGCCACTTTTAAAACAAAAAAAAAACGATTTTGGGTTCACTGTCCCTTTTTAAGTATATCAGTTCTTCTGATAGCTGTTTCTGTATTAATTCTTGTTTGGGTCTCAATATAGCTACATTGCTTTGACATCAGAGTTGTTTGGTTTCATAATTGAACTGTGCGACACAACGCTGAACCCCCCCCCCCCCAAAAAAAAAATCTATAATTGATCATCGACAAGACAGATACATGTGGTTGCTACTTATAGCTTGAGAAATGCTTTTGTGTGTTTCTTTTATGTGTTCGATTTCTTTTTATGGTAAGTACTAATGCTAAAGCTGTAAATACTGAAGGAGGTATTAAATGCTTAACTTACTTCTGTTGCAGGCTCTGACAGCAGTGATGCTAAAAGTGGTGGCTTGTTCTTCAGTGGGAAGCCTGAGATTCGCCGTGCCATGGAGCTAGCGGACAATGTTATGTTTGATAGTCCAGAGAAAAGACTGCAGATGCCTCTCTGCATGGACCCATCTGACGAGGAAGAGGAGGAGGAGGAAGATATGGAGGTGGTTTAGAAGGACTATTCCCATCGTGTGATGTTTTTGTTGTCTGTTATTCTCAGAACATCTTTGGGTTTGTTGTATTAAGTCCTGAATTTCCCGCCTGGGATTTATAAAGTAGAGTATTGTTATGTTATGATAGACCTCATTATGTTCTGAGATTTTTATTCGTCCATCCTTATTTGTGCTTTCAGCCTGACAAGTCAACGCTTACTGATGAAGAGATCAGTGATGAGGAGATGGAAGAAGAGGAGAAGTCATCCAAGCCCAGCCGCCGTTCCTTCCGAGCCACGGTGGACAGGGGAAGTAAGCCCAAGCGCCGGCGCATCATCGTAGCCTCGGACACCGACGGTTCGGACGAGGAATTCAACCCGACCAAAGCTGAGGCCAGCAGCGAAGACGATGATGAAGAAGAGAGGAGGTGGAGGAGGTGGTGAGCAGTGAAGAGGAGGTGGAGGTGGAGGAGGAGGAGGTTGAGGAGAGCGAAATCTCAGAAGCTGGCAGCCCAATCAAACCTGTGAAGCGCAAACGTCCCACCGACAAACCCGCCAAGCCAAAACCCAAGCCTGCTGCCGCTGCACCAGCGATTACCCCAAAACGCCCTCCGGTATCCGCTGTTACCGCAGACACCAAGTCGCGACTGTCGGCCTTCTCGGCGCCGGACAACTGTGAGAGCCAGGCGAACGGCACAGCCGGCGGCAGTGGGGCTACCGTCTGGGACCACGAGAAGCTGGAGTGGCTGCAGGACGGTAAACGGAAAGACAGCCGCCGCCGGCGTCAGGGTGACAACGACTATGACCCCACCACAATCTATGTGCCCGAAGACTTCCTGAACAAATGCACTCCGGGGATTCGGCGCTGGTGGCAGCTGAAGGCGGACATGTTTGACACGGTGATCTTCTACAAGGTGGGCAAGTTCTACGAGCTGTACCATATGGATGCAGTGATTGGAGTCAACGAGGTGAACCTCACGTTCATGAAGGGCACCTGGGCCCACTCGGGCTTCCCCGAAATCGGGTTTGGCCGTTTTTCGGATGCGCTCGTTCAGAAGGGCTTCAAGGTGGCCCGGGTGGAGCAGACGGAGACCCCGGAGATGATGGAGGCCCGCTGTAAGACCATGGCTCGCCCCACCAAGTTCGACCGCGTTGTGAAGAGGGAAGTGTGCCGGATAATTACGCGGGGCACCCAGACCTACAGCGTGCTGGACGGGGCTCCGTCCGAGTGCCAGAGCAAATACCTGCTGAGTCTGAAGGAGAGGGCGGAGGCTGAGAGCTCTGGCTCCTCCCGCACCTATGGCGTCAGCTTCGTGGACACCTCCGTCGGTTACTTCCACGTGGGGCAGTTTCAAGACGACCGCCACTGCTCCCGTCTGCGCACCCTGGTGGCACACTTTGCCCCCGCACAGGTGCTCTTCGAAAGGGGGAACCCATCGGTTGAAACCCGTAAAGTACTCAAGTCATCGCTGTCCTCTGCGATGCAGGAAGCGCTTACAGCAAACACTCAGTTTTGGGACGCTCAGAAGACCCTCAAGACCCTGGCAGAAGAAGACTACTTTAAAGAGAGTGTTGGGAAGGACCAGGAGGCAGGTGGTAATATTTTACCAAGTGTCCTGAAGAACATGACCTCCGAGAGCGATTCGTTGGGCCTCACCCCCAAGGAGGGCTATGAGCTGGCCCTCTCTGCTCTTGGTGGATGCATGTTCTACCTGAAGAAGTGCTTCGTCGATCACGAGCTGCTCTCCATGGCGAACTTCGAGGAGTACGTCCCCGTTGACGTTGAGATGGAGAAGGCAGCCGGCACCTCCAGCTTCTTTGCCCAGACGCGTCAGCGCGTGGTCCTGGATGGAGTGACACTGGCCAACCTGGAGATCCTCCAGAACGGCTCGGGAGGAATGGAGGGGACTCTGTTGGAGCGCCTGGACACCTGTTCTACGCCGTTTGGAAAGAGGCTTCTCAAGCAGTGGCTCTGCGCGCCACTCTGTAACCCCACCTCCATTGAGGATCGTCTGGACGCACTGGAAGACTTGATGGGAGCCCAGGGAGAGGCTTCCGAGGCCACGGAGCTGCTGAAGAAGCTCCCCGATCTGGAGCGCCTCCTGAGCAAGATCCACAGCATTGGCACGCCGCTGAAGGGCCAGGACCACCCCGACAGCAGAGCCGTTCTCTACGAGGAGGTCACCTACAGCAAGCGCAAAATAGCAGACTTCCTCTCAGCCCTGGAGGGTTTCAAAACCATGCAGGAGATCATTTCCGGCTTCGCTAAAGTCTCCGGGGAATTTCGTTCCGCGCTGCTTCGCCAGGTGGTGAACCTGAAAGCCAGTACTGAAGAGGGCCTGTTCCCCGACCTCTCTGGGGAACTCAGACGGTGGGAAACCGCCTTCGATCACCAGAAGGCCAGAACGACCGGTGTCATCACCCCCAAGACTGGCTTTGACCCAGAGTTCGACCAGGCGCTCGGTGAAATCAAGAACTGCGAAAGAGAGCTTCAGGACTACCTGGATAGGCAGAAGAAGCGGCTGGGCTGTAGGAACATGACCTTCTGGGGCACGGGCCGGAACCGCTACCAGATGGAGGTGCCGGAGAGCATCTCGGAGAGGAACATTCCCGAGGAGTACGAAGTGAAGTCCACCAAGAAAGGCTGGAAGCGCTACGTGACCAAGGAGGTGGAGGGCCTGTTCTCTGAGCTGCAAGGCTTCGAGGAGAAGAGGGACGCGGCGCTCAAGGACTGCATGCGGAGACTCTTCTACAACTTTGATAAGAACTACAGAGACTGGCAGACCGGCGTCGAGTGCATGGCGGTGCTAGGTACGGACATTGTTTTTTGCAGTTCCATTATTATTTCCGGCTCTCGGAACACGCCGAAACAATAGAAAACAATCTGCCAACCAGGTGGTGCAAAGACATCGGGTTGTTTGTGTTTGTGTGTGTGCTTTTAAAATATGCTAAAATAATGCATCCCTTTTAAATAACTATTCATAGACCGTGAATTGCTCGGTGGCTAGCCATTGGCCACATTAAGGCCCTAAGTTTCAGTTTTAGTCAGATAGTGTTTTACAGTAATGACTAGTCTTGCAGAGATGATTACATTGTAAATGATGGAGCTCTACAGTGGAGGCATAATGTGCTCATAATGGGATTTCTTATCAACAGACCGTTTGTCAAACACACATTGCTGTTCTATTTACAGCAGCACTCTGCTGCTAAAAGCCTGGATATACCAGATAACGGATGCTGATTTAAAACTTGGGGGACGGGCTAGTATACATGTACTTCCCATCGTTTAAGGGTGTAATAATGACGGCAGATGCTCTGGTTTCAACGGATTTCCTTTTGTTTGGTTTTCCCCAGACGTGCTGCTGAGCCTTATGCGCTACAGTCAGGGGGGCGACGGACCCATGTGCAGGCCCCAGCTGTTGCTTCCCAAGGGGGCCCGTGACCACTCGGCTCCCTTCCTGGACCTGCGGGGCTCGCGCCATCCCTGCGTCACCAAGACCTTTTTTGGAGACGACTTCATCCCCAACGACATCTTCATCAACTGCCCCGGGGAAGAGGAGGAAGAGGCGGGCGGCCACGCCCCCTGTGTCCTCGTCACGGGGCCCAACATGGGCGGCAAGTCCACCCTCATGAGACAGGTGGGTTTGTTGTCGGGCAAAGATGTGAGGGATGCAATGATGCATCCACCTCTGGTGTTAATGGGTCATTGTCAACTAATGTCAAACAAATATTTCTGGTGCCATTTCATAAAAAAATATAAAAAGTGAGGCATCCCCTGAAGAAACCATGAGTCAATATCGGCCTGACAAATGTCATATTAGTGCATTCCTAGTAACCATTTAATATTTTTTTAAGGTTCTGGGGAAAGGGGGCCCTTTCTCTGACCCAGCCATTGCGGAGCCATCCTGAATCGCTACGTTTGTTGTATGTTTGTAATGTGCATGTCTTGTGTTGTAGTGTGGGCTGGTGCTGATCCTGGCTCAGCTGGGCTGTTACGTTCCTGCTGACAGCCTGCGGTTCACCCCCGTGGACCGAGTCTTCACTCGCCTGGGGGCCTCCGATCGTATCATGGCCGGTAAAAACATCCCCCACATTCCTCTCCCGCTCCTGCTAAATGGACAGGTATTCTTAACACCTCACCTCCATGGTTATCTTCCGGTACCTCAACGTGTTTTGTCTTTCTTTTTATTTTTTAGGGGAAAGTACGTTCTTTGTGGAGCTGAGTGAAACTGCCAGTATTCTCCACCATGCCACCGAACACTCCCTTGTGCTCCTAGATGAACTGGGTAAGTGTTTGATGCTGGGGGAGCAAAATCTAGAATTAAGCATGGAAATTATAGAATTTCTTTTATTTTTTACAATATTGCTATTGTTGAATCCAACTGTAGATGTATGATGTTTTTAGTATTTGGTAATTTCATAGCATAATAGGACTCAAATACATTTTTCATATACTACCCATTCGAAATCTCATATTGAGCTGTCACATTTCGCAGTGCCATTTTAATATAGCTCTCCCTAACTGTAAAAGCTAGGGGTTTTTTTTGGCACACAATTTGATTTTTCACCAAGAACAAATTTCCCCCGCCGTTTCAAAACATCACATTACCTTCCCGTTTCCCCTGACTTGAGAACAAGATTTGTAAACATTTTTTTGTAAATGTCTTTACAGGCAGGGGCACGGCTACCTACGATGGCACCGCCATCGCCAGTGCCGTTGTGAAGGAGCTGGCAGAGAAGATCGGCTGCCGCACCCTCTTCTCCACACATTACCACTCTCTGGTGGAGGACTACGCCAGCAACCCTGCGGTGCGGCTGGGACACATGGTGAGTACCGCCCTCCTCGCCTGCAGAGGCACACTAGATCAGCTGAAGTACGTCACTCTGTACTACTTAGTCATTTAGCACAATTTTGTTCACACGCAGTGAATTGAGATGCAAGCCATTAAGCAACAGGCCAGTCAGGTTACGGCATCTTGCTTAAGGATGCCTACAGTGTAGACTGGACATGGGGCTCGAACCCAGGACCTTTTGGCTAGGAGTCAACCACCCTAGCCACTACACTGTCCTGCCCCCAAGAGTAGAATACTCTTGTGGATATCATTTGGATTTCAATGCAATAACACAGAATACATTTTATTAAGTTTCATCCAATATATCAATAATGACCAATATTTGTTACCACTGTCTTTTTTTTCTCTCCTTAAATACAAATCTGCAGTTTAAATACTGAACGTCAAACATTATGACAACCAGTTAGGAAGTCAGCAGTAGATCGCAGGTGATAAATCAAATTCTGGCAACGGACATCCATCTTTTAAATATTTGGCAAGTATAACCAACCCGTCTGTTTCCTCCAGGCCTGCATGGTAGAGAATGAATGCGAGGATCCCAGCCAAGAGACCATCACTTTCCTCTACAAGTTCATTGCTGGGGCGTGTCCAAAGAGCTACGGTTTCAACGCAGCTCGCCTGGCCAATCTGCCCGAGGAGGTGATCCAGGCAGGGCACCAGAAGGCCAGAGAGTTTGAGAAGAGCACCATGAGCCTCAGGATCTTCAGGTACAGCACACGTTGTTTAGCAAACTAGTGTTACTGCCGGTTACACCGTAATCAGTGATTCATCATTGCCGAGGAAGATTTGATAATTGATCCTGTCTTTGTGTCCCCTCTTCACAGGAAGCTCTGCCAATTTGCTGAAGACTCCACTTTGGGAAAAGCTCACTTTGTTTCGCTAGTTCAAACGATCAGCAGTGTTTGAACATGTTTGTTCCGTTTCCTTTCTACTGCTTGTTCCATTGTTTCCATTTGATACACTTTGAAGACAACACAAATAAATCCACCACTGTAATGATCTAATAAAGTTTATTTAAAAAAAAAATGACAATTTCTTATGTAGGAAATTGCATACATTGCATAAATTCACACTATCGCCTACATAATGGTTATTGAATACTTCACAATATATTAAGTCTAGATGTTATGATACATGCATACAATTTAAGTTGTATGGAAACCAATACAGATGGAGGGGAGGGGGAATAAAACATACCACTGTATAGATACTTGTCTCAGCTTAATTTGAGTAAGTTTCTTATCCTCCAGCAATGTTGGGGAAGCCACGTTTATCTTTGTAAAGTTTCTTTAAAAAAATGGCTGCTCACAAGACTTGCTCACCACATCTTAAAATTCCCTATGGACATTTTCAAATTGACCAAGAATTTCCACCCAAGTAAAAACGGTGTAGGTTTATTAGTCCATTTGAGTTGGATATACCATATAGTATTACAAAAAAAATAAGTTTACAACAGGTACAAATTGTGCAAGACAGTGGAGCTGTAAAATGGACAGTCTACATGAACACATCATGAATGTATAAAAACAGGACTGATGACTGCCAACAGCCACTGTAGAGGAAATCTAGAGAATCTTACGCACAAACACCATAAGAAGACGGTAAAGGTTCAGGTCAAGTATACTAAAAACGACACGTAAGCTATACATGGGAGATTGGGCTTTAACAAGTCTTGTGAAATTAAAAAAATCATTTTTTTCTTTTTTTAAGTAAATGATAAATGTAAATAAGCCAACATTGCTGGAGGAAATGTTTAGTGTTTCCTCGTGTTCTCTTTCACAGAAAGAATTTAAGATACTGCGACGTGAGTACATTTACAGCGGGCGTGGGGGAGCGATTGCTGGGTGAGAAAAATAAAAAAAATAAAACCACGTTGAATAAAATAAAGACATTCAAGTACAGTACGCTTTTTGCATGAAATACAAAACTACACAAAAAAGCATTAAAAATTCAATCTTTTTTTTCGCTGAAGTGCTGTGTCTTTTTTTTTTCTTTTTTCCCGATGTGCATACAAGCTCAACGGATGCCTGGTGATGGAAGTATTGTTGCCATGGGGACCACTTGAGTCAGCGTTGCTGTCCATGATGATTCTTGTATACATGACTGCATGTTGCTCAACAGACAGATGTGCCTGCTGGCTCTTCCTTGGCATCTCCTACCCAACTCGGGCTGACATCCCCCCCCCCCCCCCCTCGCCCAAATCCTGAGTCCTCTGTCAATAAATTGTAAAAAATAAAATAAGAATTGAGGCGTCCATTGGAGAAACATTGTCCCACTCCTGCATATAAAGTTGCGTATCTCTTGCATCCCTTAAAACACGTTCTCGTCAGAAGTGAATCTGTTGACTTGAAGCCTGGATTTCTTCCTTGTCCCCCGGTACAGGTTGGCCTGCATCCATCGTGGTGGTGGTGGTGGTGTGTGTGTGTGTCTGTATCTGTGTGCGTGGGCTCTCAGTTGTGCTGCAGGGTGTTAGACTCTATGGGGGGGGCAGAGTCGTACAGCGTGTCCGTGTCATGCGTCGGCTCCCCAGCTAACGTGCAAGGGTTTGACAGTGTCCCGGCACCGCAGTCACAGAAGAACCTGCGAGCAGGACAGAACATTTTTCCCATCATGCACTGCAACAAACCTCTCCATTACACAATTTCTTTGTGAAACATAATTTCACATTATATCCTATTGTAGTGGGATTGAGTTTAGCTTGATATTAAGGTTGCTTTAATCCAAAGCGACAGGTGAATAGATACAGGTAGGCCTCTTGCTCATTGATGGCTACAGGTAACACACTGGAGATCAAACCCGGTATGTTTCCGAGGGGAATCGCACACCCCGGCCACTACACTATCCCGTGCCCCACCAATACAATGGTTTTTTTATGCAAGATTCAAAGGGTTTCAGTGACTTACCGGTCATGTCGGATGAACTCCACGTCGTGTCCCTGGTGACACTTTTTGATGCAGTTCACGCAGATGGCGTTGCGGTCTGTTGTGTTACAGGTGTGGCACCTGTGGGAACCAGAGGAGCCGCGTTAGTGACGTAGACGCAAAACTAGGTCCAGAGCAAGAGACTCACGCGAAACCACTTCAAACAACGCGACTATCAACGGTAAGCTAGAACAGGAAGAGTTACCTGTAAAAATCGTGCATTGGGTAGCTGGTGTAACTTGAAATCTTGTACAGGCACTGACCTCTGCTCACAGCCTTTTCAATGGCATCCTGATTGTTCATTATTTTGTTATCTGGAGAGAGAAACAGAAGGAAAACCACTCATTAGATCATTCCTGGATCAATTACCTTTGGTGTGAAGGTGGCCATTTTAGGAATGCACGACGAGGTCTTTGTGAAGGACCTCGGCAGTACCTTTCATTGTCACGTTGACGCCAGATGCTAGGAAAAGCCCTCCGAAGCGGTTGTTGAAGATCTGATTTCCCTCCAAAGTTGCTGTGGCGTGGTTTGTGATCTCGATACCTGCGGAGAAAAAGAAAATAACATGTTCCAAATTGCTCTCGAATCTCTCTTGCATACGTGTTTCTACAGGTTTTGGGAGAGGGACAGATTAGCCTCATTAGCCCCGTTCGTTTGTTTATAATGGCGGCACATTAGCGAGGCTGTAACAAAGCCATGGCTATTAGACAGAAATATCAAATTAGCCTCATGCTAAGGAGATGCCAAATTGCCAAATCCGTTTGCAGGAGCTACCCACCTGCAGCGAAGCCGTCAAATATTCGGTTTTTCCGCAGTATGGGGTGGCTGTTGGTGCTAATGAGAACTCCTGCCTGAGCGTTTCGGAAGATGTCGTTTTCTTCAAGCAACCCTGAGAATAGAAAACAAATGAAATGGTTGATTTGCTCGCCTTTCTTTCCTCCACAGACCGACTTTGTTCACAGAGAAACTGAACAAAATCTGGCAATTGATCTAGTTGTGGGTGGATGGCTTTTATTCTTTAGACACCAAATGTGATTGCTGTGATGGTTAAAACGTTACACATTTCAAACATATTAGTCAAACAGTATGCATTGTAGAATATAACTGTCTGACTATGCAAGGTAATGACATCTGATCGTGACAAAACCTGCATCGATAAAGAGAACGTCGAAGCGTTTGACTGGTAACAAATTTAAAATACATGTGAATGTATCATTCCCAGGGCACTATTCAATACAGCGAAAGTGAACTACCGTTACCGACGGAGGAAATCATTTTCCCTAATGCGAGTGGTATGGTATGACAGGTGCTATTGAGTTTGAACTTGACTTTTTTTCGGATCATCTTCAATAGTTTCGAAATAAAGAAGACTGAAATGATCAATCCCCACACAAAAGAAACATTGTATAACTTATAGGGTTTTCCTTCTAGAAGCCAAGCAATGCTGTGGTACCACTCATTCAGCACCCCCAAACGTCCCGCCGTTACACACGCACCATTTTCCCGACCGACGAGTCGAACGTAAAAGACGACGTAGACTAAATGTCTTTCCCTCGAACATTTGAATTGCCGGAGATTTAAGGTCACCCCTAGTATGAAACAAGGTATATATATATATCATAGATTATAAAAACATTTAAATCGATTTTAAGTACCTCGTCCTCCGTTGAAGATACAGATCCCTCCATCTCTGCCGTCGTGGATCTTGTTCCTGCGCAGCGTGGGGTTGCTGTCTGTCTTGATCCACACTCCAGCCATAGCGTTGTCGAAGATCTCGTTGTCCTCAATGAAGCCCAAGCCTTAAGTGCACAAACAGGCCTGGTTATTCACTGTTCTTTATGCAAGTATATGGCAAATGAAGATATCCATGATATGGAGAGATGATGCAGGTTTCTCACCGGAGTTGTAAACCAAAATGCCTCCGTTTTGACCTCCCCAGATCTTGTTCCGTCTGATTTTGGGATTACTGCCAGTTCTGTTTAAGGAATAGAAATTGTGAGTATGTACACTCGACGTAAATCATTGGGTGTTTGATAATTTGAAGGAAATCTGTGTGCCGCACTATTGGCCCTTCAAGTTTTTAAACCACAGGACCATCAAGAGGACCAGGACCGGAATACTTGACCCACCTAATTTGTACTCCAGAGTACATGTGGTTGTAGATGTCGTTATCCTCCAGCACACCGTGACCGTTGTCGTAGAAGTAGACCCCAACCTGGTAACACAACCACAATGCTGGTCAGTTCCCCTCGGTGCCCCTAATGCTGCATTCTGGCCGTAATAATCGTTTTAACACGGACATATAAACGCTGCACTTTGGCCTTGCAGACCGACAATTTGATGATACATCTTTCTGCATCTTTTGTTGCGTTAATGTTTTTGTCTCACAAAAAGGGGCCGGTGAACCCAGTGCGGTCAGGTCGGCATGGTCATTGAGCGTGTCGTGATAGGCTACACCCGTACCTGCTTGCCGCTGTGTATTCTGTTCCTCCTCAGTACTGGTGTGCTGCCGGTCGTCACCCAGACCCCCGCCAGCGTGTTACTGTACACCTCGTTCTCCTCGATCACCCCCTGTCCCTTTTCATGCTACGGGACACACGGCACACAGGGGCGGACACAAAGTCAGCGGGTCGCCGCGAACGTGACACGCTCCAGGCTACAACAGATCATTTGCATTTTAGTCACTGAGCCGACCCGTCGATCCAACGCTGTAATCCCTCCACCGGTCGACCGCATGCATGAGTGTGTGGAGGATATTCACCACGTATATGCCCCCGTGCTGGCCGTCGTGGATCTTGTTGTGTCTGACGATGGGGCAGCTGTTTGTGCGGATCTGGATCCCCGCCAGGGCGTTGCCGTATATGTCGTTGCCCTCGATGAGGCCTCGGCCGTCGCCGAAGATGTAGACTCCTCCCTGGTTCCCGTTATAGATGGCGTTGCCCCTGCAAGCCAGTAGAAGAGCGCACATCAGATAGGACCACTTTTGGACACCAAGGGAAGGATGTTGTTTTAAAGAAAGGGCTTGCACATTGCCCCAACAATCACCGAAGAACGTCGGCAGTGTGCCATACCCGTTGGTGGTTGTTGGCTTGATTATTATTGCGAATGAAATTCTTGCGCCAGAGATGGCAAAAAAAATTAAAATAAACATAAGCATAAGAAGAAAAGCAATAGAGTAATAAGTGTAGGGAGGACTTAATGCAAACACCGGTGTCTAATAGAATATCAATAAAAGTCAGGTAAATTAAGTAAAATAAATCAACTCCAATAGACAAGTACAATAGAAAAGTTATATTGCACATATGAAAATGTCATTATGATACGTCTGAGCCATACTAACCTTATGGTGGGATCACTGTTGGAGGTGATCCACACGCCGGCAAAGTTGTTTGCATAGATCTTGTTGTCGATGAACTGGCCGCGGCCCTTCTCGTGTACGTAGATGCCCCCCGTCTGGCCGTGGTGGATCTCACAGCACACCACCGTCGGGTTGGCGTACGCCTTCACCTCGAAGCCCGCGATGCGGTTCCTGTGGATGTTGCAGCTGTCGAAGTAGCCCTGCGACACACAAACATCGCTTTAGTACCAAATTATAAAACAAATTTTTTTGACATTTATAGATTTTCATAAGGACCGGTAATAGATCAATAATGGATCTCTGTCGTCGTAAAAAATAAGTTAAAGTCCGTGCAAGTTTCAGCGTGACTAAAAGTTTGCATCCGCTTGAGTAGAATCAAAAGATAAATCGATCAAGAGCTGTTGGTTCATGGCTACGCAAAACAGGGTAGGAGGAAGAGCATTTTGAGCCGTACCATGCCATGGTCAAACGTGAACACCCCCACGTCTCTGCCGTGGTGGATGTGGTTTCGTCGGATGATGGGGTTGCCGTGGTTTTTCACCCAGATGCCCGCCAGCGCGTTGTTGGAGATCTCGTTGTCCTCGTACATCCCCTGGGGGGGGGGCACGGAGATCAGTGACCGTCAGCAGAGTACTCAGCGGGAAACGTGTCGTGGCTTCAGATGTATTCAATGTTGTGTTGCGTCAGTGCTGTGTTTTTCGGCTTCTAATGCCAAGGCTGAATCATCGGTATGGGTTTCACTGCGACATGACTGTGTGTGAGGTCCTGGTTGTTACCTGCGCGTGATCAGTGATGTAGAGGCCCACGTTTTCACAGTCGCTGATGTTGCAGTGCTTGATGGTGGGAAAGGCACCCTGGCCACTGACGCAAACTGCCGACCCAACTGAAACCGCCAGGGAGACATTGGTTTTATCACCTCTAGAAAGGTCGCACACCACATCCAACAGTAACCACCATTGTAGGCTTGATGCTTGAGAAGTCTAGATTTGAAATTCCTATGCATGATTCATAAGCAGCCGATTTTGGTGTTTAAGCAAGAGATGCCTTTTAAAATGACTTATCTAGCTCTGACAAATGAAGTGTTTTGGATCGTTCCACATGAGGTCAATGGGTTGTGCGTAAAAATGTTACCTGTGCATGTGCAGCGAATGATGCAGTGGTCTATGATGGGGCTGCAGTTGACCGTGATTTCCAGGCAGTGATGTGCGTTGTGGTGCTGAGCGGACTTATCATCGGGGTTGAACTACGACAGAGAGACAAACGCATCGAGCAATTAGGATTACAAAACCATTTCTTTGACTGGAAGTAACCAACACTTTTCCAGCAATAATAAAAAATAAAACTAAAAATTCATCAAAAACGGGGTTACCCGTATGGTCATGTATCCGACGTACGCATCCTCGGAGCCTTCCATGAATACAAACGTCGAATCACGGGTGTTCTCAATGACTACTTTGTCGGCTACTTTCCCCGGGGCTGTGGAGTAAGAGACGCAGGAGGTGTTAGAGGAAAAACAGGGACCCCTTTGAAAGCACACACGGGGGAGTCGGGGTGGGGGTGGGGGGGGGGGGGGGGGGGGGGGGGGGGGGTGGGGGGGACGGACGACGACATTGGGTTCTTCAGACACGTACCGGCTCCAACCATTGTGATGGGCGACTCGATGTAGATCCACTCGTCCGTGTAGACACCGGAGTGGACGAAGATGAGGCCGTCAAAGTGGCCCTCCTGGACACCTCCCAGGGCGTCTTCGATGGTGTCGTAGTACTACAAAGGGAATACCAGGGATTATTAGGAATAAGGGATGCACCGCCGATACCGATATTTAAAATTACCAATTAGGAAACGGTAGTCTCGGTGGATGTCTTTGGTTGCGGTGACATGGGAAAGCACGCCCGACACTAAAGAAGTGGTCACTTACGAGCATGCTCTCCCGTCCTTTGTATCGGTCGGGATTGCTGTAGAAGTGCTCAGCGAAGCCCGGCTTTACATGTGCTCCCTTGTACTGTGAAGGAAAAAAGTAATGTGGATGAATTATGCACAATCCATTAGGAAGTTGAAATTGTTGCAACAAAAGGATAATGGGATGTAGAGCGTATAATGGGTTATCTTCATTTGCAGTTCATTTACTCTAGTAAAAGTTAAGTGTTTTCAACAACTGCTAGTGACTGGGCTAAAGTGTATTAAAAATCCATGAATTAACAAGTGAAAACATGGGAATGAATATCTGCATTAATGTCTTCATCAAGAATGTATTTGGCATAGAGTATGCAAGAACCTAATATTTCATAGTGCAGGTAAAAGCTTAACTTTGTTATAGTGGCTATGACTACTATCTTGTTACCATCAAAGGCAATGCAATTTCCTGTGATCTATATGACATATGGGCTGCAGTGGATTGAAATGTTCCACATTTAAAAAACAAAACAAATGGTTTAAGGCTGAATATTACCCTTTCATAAACAGCAGCACATAAATAATACTATAAAAGACTCAAAAGAAAACAAAGACTATCTCTTGTGTTGTGAGGCTTCTTCTATAATCTAAGGACTATATCCATGCAATTAAATTCAATTAAAGTGGTGGTAAATTAGCATGCATAACCAAGGCTCATTACCAGTTGCTGGAAGCTCTCCTTCCAAGGGTTGGGCTGTTCATACTCCTCTGGGTTGATCTGGAAAAACTTCCCTGCCTCAGGGTGCATCATGGGCCGTGTGTATTCAAAAACCTCCATGTAGAGCCTCTTCCTGCAATGCAGCATAGACACCGTTAGGGCTCTCTGAATATTGACAGCAGCACTATATTGAATCTGTAACTGCAGTTTTCAACCTCAAGTCACGTTTCTAGCCAATATGCATAAATAACAGAAGACTTTTCATTTTTGCTTATAGGGTTCATATGTTTATTTGACTTAAAATCCATAGCACCTCTCACAATTTCAATTATTGTATTAGTTCTGTCGCTCAAGAACTAATCATAACATTACTTGTATACTATTTGCATACCTCAAAAATAACTACATAATTGACCGCTATCACCATTTCCCATAAAACAACTAATGATCACTAATGGCCCTCATAATATAACATGTCTGACGACAGAACATAAACAAACTCAATGATAACTAGTCATTCATCGCACCAATATCCACATTAATGATGATTAACAGCCCATTTACCACTAATGGGGATATAGTTATAATAACAGCACTGCAGACCGGGGGGAGTAGGGGGGATCTCACCAGATGATTGGGTCGTTGGCCAGCTCACTGAAGCGCTTGCACACGCACGCAGCGCGACACAGGTCCTGCTCCAGGAGGTACGAGAAGATCTTCAGCACCACCTCGTCCGGGAGTTTCTCCTGGAGATACTGCTCTGCTGGCGCTGCCGAGAACACACACATCGTCGTTAGGTGCGCCTGTTTTACGAGAGCTTGCGTTCGCAAGTGTGTGAGGTGGATAACTAAATGGCAGCCGATTCATTGTGTTTGTCTTGTACATCCTTTTTTTTGGACCGGAAAAATGGGTGATACTACATGGTTACTATAATCTATTTATGTACGACTGCATTATTTTAGTTTTTTTCGCCTAAAGATTATTGTTTTTTCTGATTACCTGATAACTCTTGACACTTTCCCGAAACTCTGGGGCGTTTTGCTCGATGTCCAAAGTTGTCAGTGGTGGATGTGGAAGCACCCTGTATGAAGAGAAGCATGTTTCCAAATTAGATAAGGCATCATTTGATACATTATTATTTGCAGGATTGACAATGGGATCACCCTAGTTTTTCAACCAATGATTCACAATAACGTACCTCCATGTTCGCCTTGGCTGGACACACTGTTCTCTTCTGTAGTAGAGACTTCCTTCTAAGTTGGTAGGGACTGTTCTGAGCTCCTGGACCGGATTCTTCTGCGACCATATCTGCAGGAACGTCCTCATCTTAGAAATAAAAAATGAACACAATAAGAAAACCATTTCTGACATTATGAAACTTTTGAAACAAATATTGTTTCAAAAGCATGGTTGAGATTGATGGATGCATAGCTCTTATTTTAACAGAACACTGTTTTTGATGCAGAGCTTTACACTACTTAAAAAATCTCTCCAATCAGACGCTTTTTGTAAACTCTTATGTCTTCAGTGTTGTATAATTCTACTTGACCACTCTGCTTGAGCAGTCTAAATTCATTTTTCATCACATGCACTTCAGCTATTTTCATTCCCTCTTGTTTCATCTTCACTCAAGTATGTTAGAATGGAAACACGCACAGGCTTTTTTCATTCAACATACAGGCCCTTTTCAGTATTAACCATTAAATAACAAATCTACTCGGAGCATTTAAACAACTACAAAGGCTAGTAATCAAACAGCATCAAGCAGCAACATACACGTCAAGTCACTTAACAAAATGTTCCCATATCCTACACAAAAGTGTACTATTTACAATTTATACACCCACACACGCAACAAGAAATCACCTTTTGATTGAGAAGAAGCCATTATTGTAAAGGTTTTAGAAAGAAGGGATGAGCTGTCGGCTACTATATTTCTCCAGGTGAGAGACGCAGACGGTGCTTGTTGCTTTGGTTGCACATGACTCCCAGGCTACTAGATCAGTAACCACTACAAACACCAAAGCCCTAACGTGTCCAGCTCAATCAGCAACAATCCCAATGCACTGTGGCTGCACTCTAAAAACAATGAGCAGAGCCTTTTGAACCCTAGGCTGAGCATACACACTGAGGGTCTGATTAATTGATAGGGGATGATAACATAGAATATAGTGTATGAAACGTGAAATGGTTGATTGCATCACTACCAAAACGAACGAGTGGGGGGATGATGGCTCAGTTTGATGGCTCAACCCGCTAGTGCGCTAACCATGAAGGTTGACTCCCACCTGTGGTTACATGTCGTTCCCTCAACTTATTGTAAGTCGCATTTGGACAAACGCGTCGGCTAAATAATTGTAACGATGAGGTGGAAGATGTAATATTTCTATTTCTAGCACCAATTAAACTGCGCTGGTGCGAGTACATGATGTATACTGCATTTCTTTGGTTGGACAAATGAACAATTGACATAAGTTATGTCGATTAATGACTACGTCTTAACGTTTACACTGTGCCGCATTAACGTTACCTTGTACTCACATAGGCAGCCTTTCAATTACTATTCCTGTGCTCGGTCAAGCAGCTGTTTAATGTTTATTAGATCAAGCGATCCTTCAGCTGGGGTTATAGGGTAGAGTCGGGTGGAAACTAGGGGGACTCCACCGTATAATTCAGCTTGTTTACTTTTAAGGAAATCGGTGCACACATTCTATATTCCCCGCGTGTCGTCTTGCTCTCTGCAAAAACACGCAGTTCTGCTCTTGAGATACAGAAAATTTTGTAGGTTGCCCGTTACTATGTCAATTATACGTGCACAACGTTGACATTTATGAGGGACACCAACCGTGCCCGGAGACTGGCGTCATATACTTATGTGTACTGATTAGCATGTTAGCACGGCAATACGGATAGCAAACATACGTTATGTAGCTGGCGTTTTCCCTCAGCACATTTGTCACACATGTTTGAAGACAAATGCTACCTGGGAAAGTGGGACACTGACGCTTGATGGTGAAGCAAGCACGAAATGCGAGCAGGGAGATAGTTTAGAAGATAAGGAGCTGAAGCAGTGAGAAGAGCAAGCCAGACAAAGCGCGGCCTGTGTGCTGGGCACAGACACAAGCCTCGGTGTTTCCTGAAACCCGTCTACCGTGTAAGACTGCTATTGTCTGGGGTTAGATACAAAACAAATAGGCCAACAATGTCACGCCCGGGCCCGTACGTTGACACAGACGCCAAGTACATGCAATGTTGAGTGGATGCTGATTAAGATACTGGTCCACTTTACCTCTTTCCTGGTTATTCCTTTCCGGCTCTACCGGGCGCGGCCTGGACACTCGCCTGGGTCTTCTGCTACTTGCTCTGACGGAGTTCATTTGGGGGGGTTATTAATCTTTGAAGAAACGTCTAACCCTTCGCAGCAGCAGAGACAAAGCGGGGCACACTAGCTAATATGCCTTTTTCTTAAACATTGCGCAGTCCGCCACCTTTTCCGTCTCCAAAAGGGGGGAAAACAAATATGCGGTTCGGTTCTAAACCCCTGCGCCTGTTCCGCTGCTGCTGTTATGCTATAGCAGGAGGAGCCATAACAAGACGAGCAGCACAGCCCATAGAGACTACAGTCTGGGTCTTGCCACAACTGCGTCACGTGGGACGGCCTTTCCTCGTTACGTCACTGATCAAAATAAAACGACGACTGTTCTACAATGAGGCTAATAATATACCATGGGTGTATGATAACACATATAGTTACACCTGTGATTGCATAGCTTATTCGAAAGTTGACTTCTATGTCACTAGGAGTGGCTGGATACAATATGTCACAAATTCCTCCATGTATCAAACTGCAGTGGCAGAACCAGACCAGAGTTTGGCCAGTGTTTTGTGATACACATTGAAGTATGGATAGGCCTACTAATTAACCTAGTAAAAAATAAAGTGTGACAACCACGTGTGCAACATCAGATCAGAATCAGAATCAGCGTTGCTTTTATTACATCTTAACGTACAAGTACGCAAGAGTAAAATGCGTAGGCTTGGTTCCTCAACTGTCACATAGTTACATACTTATAGATACTTTGACACACAACTGTCAAAGTATCACATCTCTATAACTACTAATGGGTGTCCTTCATCCAATTAGTTAACATTCTTAAATTACAAATGGCCTTTTATGTAATTGGCAAAGGTGCAACGATTATTATATAAATAAAGTGACTTCATTAGTTAAGGGTACTGACTGGTTGTCAATCTTGTGTTCTGGCTCATTGCTTAAATTTGAGAATATGCTGACCATTTGACCAGATTAATACAAATGTAGCTTACTATTTATGAACAATGTGAGCTTTCATATTGGTCTTTATGTGCCAGGGGATAAACCTACACTCTCTTCTAAAACCATGTAACTGCACTGTAGTCCATATGTCCACTAGGTGTCTCTCCTGTAAGCCATTATACATCCACTGCCAAGACGAGATGGTCAGTGAATGGTGCTTTGTCTCCAAAAAATAATCTCTATTGTTGTCAATGGGATGTTTATCTTTGAGGATCTTTGAGATATTTTAATTAATTCATTGATTTCCAAGTCCGGAGCTCTCATGTGAGGCATATATAGTTCAATTTCTAGATCCAAATCACAGGCTTCTACCATAACAAGAATATTCTGTGCAAAGGACAGGGAAAATATACCCTCAGATATAGAAAGTATAATTCTAATATTACTTATTTTTGATTTGACCCAAGGACAAATGATTACGTCAAAATAACTAGTATTCCTCATCAATGCCTTAAGGTGGCAGTGTCATCAAGACTTTTCAAAAGAGCAAACGATCTAACTTTGATTTCTGGCCCTGGCACATTTAATTCAATTGTATCTGCTGGCCTTTATAATGTATTACCTCATCTACTGAAGTCTGCCACCAACCCCACTAGTAGGGCCATCTGTGCTTTGTGGCTTTGTGGCCATTAACCCATCTGTGAATTTGTCTGTCTGACAGTTAGGGTTAGTGGCCGTTGACCTTGCGAGGGGAGGAGTCAAAAGTCATGTATAGAGTTATTTAAGGACACACCATTGTTTTAAGGAGTTTACTAAAGGGCATTATGGTTGGATTATTTATGAATAAATACATGTTTGTCTTCCTTTTTATACATAGCCTAATATTATTCTGTATGAGGTAGTATCACGTTTATATCTACTCAATACGTTACTGCTTGAAATCATTTATTACATTATTTATCTGTTAGAACAGTTGAGCTTACTGTCTATAAACAACACTTTTTACATAATAATCAAAAATACTTTAGCCTACAGACCTATATATTGTAAGTTTACTACTATTGTACAATCTCTAAACCAATGGGACTGGATAACATTATCCATGAAAAAACGAAACCCAAATCCGACCTGCGCTGTTATAACACAACATCTCGGTGATATGATAGTGAGGAACATGTGTTGGCTTGGTAACTATTCGAGTATCCAGTGGCAACAGAGGTCTTTTGAGAACAAGTGGCTTTGGATTGGCTGGTGTGCCCACCAGTCTTCCATGTCGCCAAGTCTGACCGACACAGTCGCATTTAACAGCATTCACTTCCTCTTCCTGTTCTCTCACCAGACGTCTAGTGTTTTCATTGTGTCAAAATGACAAAATTTAAAACTTTGAAATAACCTCTTTCTTTTCTAGCATAGCGATGAGTCTCATGAAGATATTTTGAGTCATGGATGACCTGTTTCCAAACCACCTTTGCTCTCTAGACCTGCATATGTCTGAAGGCATCCACTGGGACAACGGCAGACATAACAGCATAAGTGTCTTTGTCTCAGTGTCCTGTCTGTCAGACCCCCAACCCCTGCAAACGCACCCTCTAGCCCCGCCCATATTTGGGCGGCTGTTACCGAGAGGGCAGATGGCTTATTACCATAAATAGGACAGTGAAAGAGAGAGAGGGGGAGAGAGTCAGATAGAGTGGGAGAGGGAGAGTAAGAGAAAGAGGGGGAGTGTGTGTGTGTGTATGTGTGTGTGTGTGTGTGTGTGTGTGTGTGTGTGTGTGTGTGTGTGAGGGATAGAGAGAGTAAGCGAGCGAACAGGAGCACCATGCGGCCCAAAAACTAAGGAAATGGAAGGCCGTTGCTAGGAGAAAGGGAAACAGCTTTATGGCAACACAAAGGCAACCCCCCCCCCCCCCCCCCACACTCCCCTCTTCCTCCTCTTTCCCCTTTACTCCTTCTCTTCATCTCTCTCAGCCCCCCCCCCCCCCCCCCCCCCCCCCCACCCCCCCCCCCCCCCCCCCCCCCCCCCCCCCCCCCCCCCGGTCCTTCTTCTGGGGACCGAAACTGCCACTGCAGGTTGGGCACAGATGGTGTATGGAGCCCAACGTCCATAAAGCTGGACACAGCCTGTGCCAATACTGTAAGACCTGGAACAAGTACACCACACCTTCTCCTTTCCAGCACAGGAGTGGAGAGTGCTGAAACCCAGGCCAGCATCATCTAGGAATAGGTCACTTGATGCCCACAGGCAGTGAATCAGAAGCTCTAGAGATAACAGATTTGTCTGTGGTCCACAGTCCAAGGTTGACTCGGTTCTCTGTGTTTCTGTTCGGCCTGGGTCGATGCGTAAGCGGTAATGATTCTGCTCTGTCAGAATCCATGTGATGACATTTTCCTTCAACCCAAAAATAAATATAATCCTAATATTTATTTCTCCACCAGAGTGGGGTAATATCCTCTAATGTTATTAGCCGAGTCACCCTTTAATACAAGAACACATCCACCGTGAGGAGATGCCGCAGGTCTGAACGCCATGTGCAGCCAATGGCTTCAAAGAAAGAAAAAAAGATAACTCAAGCCCAACATCCCCAGGCAACGCATTAGCAGAGCAAAATGTGACAGGATGTCGGACAGCCTCCACGTTTAAAGATCAGCACCAAGTGATTGCGATTAAGCAAAGGACTAGCAACAACAACAATTAACAACAGGAAACGTGGCGACGGCACGAGAAGAACGCGCCATTAGCGTCAGCCCCGCCTCACCTCCCCGCCCAGCCACCCTGGTTGCATGGAAAAAAAAGGGACCATGAAGCCATACCCTGAAGACCCATTCCTCTCTCCCTCTCCTCTGCCATGCTTCATTACCCCGTGCTTAGCCAGGCACAGGGGGGCAGGGCTACGGCTTTCTCCGCACTCACAGCCCTGTGCCCACTTACAGCCACACAGCCAGGATCCCCCTAGACACGACAAGGGTGTACACCGCCCTCCGGCTTCAGGTCACTCTAACTCTATTATGGGCCCGGTGCAGCAGAGATGACAGTGGGATATCTGTGCCATCAACGGTACACCAACAGCCCTCTCTCACACCAACCTACCATTGAAATACCTATCACTGGGTGAAGCAAACTCCCAGCATGCAACAATTGGTATTTTAATGTTAATGTAACATTTGATACATGTAAGATGTTAATTTAAGATTGTCTCTTTCAACGGGAGCTGCTTTTTGGTGTTTTTATGGATGAAATGAATGGGTTTGTCAATGAAAACTTTGCACTGCACTCACACATACACAGGTGGGGATATCCACGCATGCAAACACACGCTACAATCACTGCCTGTGGAACCACAGCTAAGTCTCACACATGGCATAATAAACCATGGAGCTGATGGTGCCAGACAACGTCTCTGCAGCCACAAGGCTACTATTGTCCTGGAAGATAAAGTGGACTCTGTGACGAGGGCATAGCAGGGTAATTAAGATGTGATGAAAAGATGAGGGGTGTGTAGAAGTTGGCCAAATCTTCATACGGAGACAGGTCATGACCACACATAAATAATAAATGACATTTTAAGATACGCAAGAAATGGTTAGGATAGAGAATATCGGTGTGCTTGCCTGCCATCCTACTCCTCCTCTTGGTTAACTGACTTCCGAAACTGTTCATTTGCCTGCAAGGAGCAGTCATTAGGAGTGAATAACAAAATTTAGCTTGGCAATAGCACACCCCAAGATCAATGGCCTAATTCAATTGGCCCCTTGTGCGTTGTGTTGTATAGCAGGGCCATTTGCAGAGCTTTATAAGGGACCCATGGAGCTTTATTGTGCTTAAAACAACAAAGAAATGCTAATCACATTGGTCAATAGGGGCAAAGCAGACATAATGCCTAAAAACTGCTGCTAGAATTTTAAAGAGTGGGAAAAGAGCAACCTTCAATTGTGTTCGGTTGAGTTTTTCGAGGAATTCATTACAATAAAGAACAAACTTGCCAATTAATGATCTGCATAAATTGTGATGTGATGACAATTACAGCATTTGTGTCACTTGCTTTCATGTCCCCCAAAATAAACGTCTGAACAACAACTAAAACGGTTTCGTAAGCATTGCTTTTAACAGTCATTTGTAATAATGTAGTTATAAATTGTATTCATCTATCCTTATTAGAGTCAGAAATGTTTTTCTTTATAGCCTTTTTACCTTAAGATACTTACGGTTCAGTATTTGTAGGAATTAACAGATACTTTACAGTGTTTGCACTATTATTTGACCTATTTGAACTCAACAAATAGGCTGAATCAACACAGAATTACTGTGTATTTGTTTGGCTGCCGAGACAATCATTGCTCTTCAGACACATCAAGAATGGTAGTGCCTCTGCATTAAACCGAGGCACTTATCAAGCTAGAGATAAGAGACAACTAGAGACTGCTGACACAATTCATAAAGCCTGGTTAGCAAAAAGGGCTTTCAAACAAAGAGCTCCTGTAGGCAAACACTCTGCCATTGAATATAAACCGGCGGCCAGACACAGGAGCAGCTCCAGGGAAAACAAACCAGAAAAACTGAAAAAGGTGCTGCCTGCATTTAAATCAAGTTAACCACACCTGGTTTACAGTTAGAAAGGGCATCAGAAAATATTGTGTTTCCATAGCAATGTGGCAATGCTATTGAACATGTCCATTTGGTTGTTCTTGTTCAAAAGGAACACTTGTTTGTTTTTTAAACCGGTTCCAGTCAGTTTGTTTACTGACTTCTGTCCTTCTGTCGCAACATGTTAAGTGTCTCATGACCATAAAAAACAACTCGTTGAAAACAGTTAGAGGAAGACATATATGCATTTCAACATTAATTGTATCCATTTTAAAACTGTTTAATCCATTTGGAAATGTTTCCAAGAGGTGACTCAGGGGCCCGTTGGAGAGAATGGCTCAGCATCTGAAATAACTCACGGGTACAGCTGTTGAATCAGAATAAGAATCAGAATCAGAGTTGCTTTTATTACATCTTAACGTACAAGTACGCAACAGTAAAATTCTTAGGCTTGGATCCTCAACAGTCATATAGCAGCATCAATACAAGATCAAGATTGAGGAGCATAGACTAGGCCCTGTGAATCACGGTAAACACATCTACCATATGTTTTATGGGTGTTGTTTGAATGAATACATTTTGTGTTTATTTAATTTAAAATATTAAATACAATTCAGCATTCTAGCCATACCTTGTTGTGTGTGTGTGTGTGTTTGCGTACGCAACACAATTAGCCAGACTTAGAGGGCATGCATCCACTGTACCATGCCAAGACATCCTTCTCAAGCAAGGACACGACAGCTTAACTGTCGCCCTCTTTCCTTTCAACTGCTCCATCACCCGAAAGGCTTTATGTCAGTGGCCTGTTCCACAGAGTTTAGTAAGTTGCCATGACAGAACAGGGTGATGAAGAGGAGGAGGGGAAAAAATCAAGGGAATAATAGAAAGGAAAAGGAAGCAAAGCACGGAGCATCAAACAAACAGGAGCTGTCACTAATAGAGTTTTATGAGCTGGAGTCCGGGCTGAAATGGAGTGCCGCACGCGAGCCGCAGCCTCTTATCGGCTCGCCGGCAGCACAGCTCCGACACTTGCTCTTCGTAAAAAATGGCCTGATTCATTTTCTGCATGAGAGGGTCTCACTGGGGCGGCACCGGACCAGCCAGGCCACACAGATTTATGGACCATTAAAGCAGCGGGCCTCCTGACCACTGTGCCACTATGGGCTGCCTACTCAGAACACACCGCCACCTCATTCATGCTCGCTCACCGCCCTCCATCAGTTCCTCGCCTCTGCTTCAGCCGCTGCCACTTTAACTGCTCTGAATAAACTTGCCCTTTAGTCTGTAATTTAATTATTCAAAATCAAACCCTCTTTACACACTGCTGTGTCTATTCTACACCGTCTTTTTAAAAAAAATGTTTCCTCATGAAAAGCTTGATTAATTATCCCTTCAGCGCATCTTTTAACCACTTTTTTACTCTCAACATGTTATTCTGGTTCTTCTTCTTCTTTTTCTCTCTTGTTGTGGTTTCATGCTACAGAATTAAAAGCACGTTTTGAATTGTGTGGTTTATTAGCAAGCCGGTGTGGACTGTGTGTTATGTGATCGTAGCCGTGGTCTTCAATAATAAACACTCGTGATGGTGGGCAGTGGGGCAGGTTGTTCTGGCCTAACGGTTTTGAAATCAGATTAGAACCATTGCAGACACAGAGACTAATGGGTCTGTCTTTCCAAGGCATCCTCACTCGGCTCTGTTACCTTGGTGATTGCTGTTTCTAGCTCGCCTCTTTCATTTGCTGGCTATGCAACTTCATCATCCCTAGGAGTGATTCTGGAAGGAAAATGGGGCACAGTCTATAACGCTTGTTGGGCCTAAGAAGAGGTCTCTGCATGGAAATTGTGTGAAAAAGACAACCAGCAAAGACAGTTAAAGTGAATAAGCAGATCGGATATA
The DNA here is from genome assembly GCA_026745465.1 of Lota lota. Classification (NCBI taxonomy): domain Eukaryota; kingdom Metazoa; phylum Chordata; class Actinopteri; order Gadiformes; family Lotidae; genus Lota; species Lota lota. The sequence goes on along the minus strand of JACYXH010000484.1, from coordinate 508,300 downwards.
CCAGAGAATGATGGCCATGTGTAAGAAGCCATTACTGTGTTCAAAACAATCATACATGAACCCTGTTCTACAGCTTTGAGGAAGCATGGCCTCATTCAACTGATGCATCAAAGACATGTTTATGCATTATTACTTTTAATTTTTTAACTTTGCAGGCACACACTATAGACAGTTATTTAATCTGCATAACAGTCTGGTTTACTGATGTGTAGGGCAAAAGAGGATTACTGACAAAGTTTCATATAATAAATGCATGCTTCCAGTAAGATATTTTTTTGTGTGTTAACATTTATAATGCAGCCACACATTATATATATTGGAATGATTGAGACTTGACAATGATCCCAATACAGTTACGGCAGTTTGTCGTATACGTGGAGTGGCAGACACGATTAAGGCATCACCCTTCTGTGAATATTACAGTTAGGTGTGAAGTCACCTTGCATTCTACAGCTGAACTCAGAGAACACCCAAGCAGGAAAGCAAATTCTCACATGCAACAGCAGCTGCCAAACAGGTTGATCATGCAACTTCTGTTTAGACTTTAATTAAAAAATAATCATAGTTGTGTCTGTCATTTAATGTATCTGGTTCGGATACATTTTTGGTGGCTTGCACTGACAATTAACCTCATGAAATTTAAATTATTATCAGCAGCAAAGATGAATTTGGTAGAATCGCTGTTTACTTTAGAAGGGGCCCCGAGGAGGGTCCGTCAACGTCATGCATATGGGTGTGGTTGCACTGCCAGCCAGTCCTTTATGTACGCCAGGGCAATTGCTGTGAATAAACGTGTCTTTGTTTAGTAGCCTACTTACAATGTTTAAATATCAAACGGCCCTCAATATCAATCTAAGACATTCACTGACTTTCAACCATATTTTTAATGAATACATTTTAAATAATTATTACTGAAAAAAGTAGCACGACTGATTTGTTGTTGAAGCCGTTTGCATCTGGTGAAAAGGTGAAAGCGATGCACATACTGCACGTTGCAAAGTAGGATGGCGTGCGCGTTCGCTGAGCTTCTTCGTTGCGGCAGTTGCCAAGGGATATAGAATGGGAGGGGTTTTCATTGGCTGAAGTGGGTTTGTTGCCATGGCTACGGCGAGGGGTTTGGTAGCGTTGCTGTGCGCGCTGTGATCTGCGCGCTGCGTGTATGGAGGAAGCAGCTGCTGATCTGATCTCTGACATTGTGCGAGACAGACGTCTCAATAACCCGCACTCACTTTTGTTTTTTGTGCTACAGCTTTACGGAAAAGTGTGCTTCATTGTGAGTATTCTAATATATATTCTTTGCCATTTAACAAATAATGTGGCCAAAATGTTGCGTCTTTTCCGAATAAGCGAAAAGTAGGTAAATGCGGTCAAGTGACTTTGGTAGATCAGCCAGCATGGCAGATCAGGCGACAGCATGTGGCCAGCTAGCTACATGGCCAACAATTACTTGTCTCATTACGAGCTGTTTAAATGTGACTCTTTCAATTTGCTGAACTTGTGTCCTAAGTAGACACGGACACGTTTGTACTCAGACCACGAACCAGAGTAACACACGGCAGTGTTTAGGTGGACTTGCACTAACCCAAACGAAGGACTCGATGAGCTAGCTTGACATTCGTTCTCATGGGTTTGGTTGGACAAGTTAACGTTGGCTTGGAAGTCACTGTTCGTTCAACGAATGGAGACAGAAATGTAAAACTTTCGAAAAGGGAACCAATCTGTTCGTTTGTGAATAGTTGCACAATAGGCTACGTCATTACACGTTAGTAATGGCATTCAGCGTTGTGTAAGTGGTGCTTTACTAGTGAACCCGGGGTGGACGCGAACTCCCCACAAAGCTCTGTACAATAGGTCTCCACTATATATCGAGTGTGTGGGAGCTTTGCCATGTCAAAATAACGACTGTTGTTTGCTTATAGTTGGATCCACCAAAGCCATGCATATTTCAAGAGCCGCGTGATAAAGTGGATGTGATTAATAAAAAATTATGTAGTCACTTGCCCTAACTTTAAACGTATAAACCATACATTGCATAATGGTTTTACGCACTACAGATATAGATTTACCTCCTACTCTTAAATATTAAGTTGTTTCATTGGGTATCCGCGTCATCGCAGCATAGGAAGCTGCACTTAGGCTAGCTAGCTAAGCACATGATGTAATGGATTATCACAAGATTGTCCCAGATACAGAATTCAGTCTCTAACATCTCTCAATATTTATACAACTATCCATTCTGACTGTTGACGGAAATGTCATGTTGCGTATTATTATGTTGCATATTATTAACGTTCCTTCATTTTATGGTTTGGTTGCTTCTGTCTCAGTCTTTTAGTTTTTATAAGGGAGCTATTTCCATACATATGTTACAATATTCAAACATATCATTTGACTGAATGCCTCCTGTTCTTTTGGGTCAGTAACTGAAATGCCCCCAATTTTTCATAACCGTTTTATGTATAGGACTTTGTTCCATTTGAAACAGTTGTACACATATCCTGTATCCCCTGACAGATGTTTAGGCTGAGATCTCCAGAAAACAAAGGGATTATACAGAAGAATCAGCAGCAGTGATTAACCTGTCTCTTTTTTATTGCATGAAATTCATTGCTGCAACGTATGGTCTGAACCATCTGTTGTTGTTGTTTGTGTCCTTAGCATGTATCCAACTCTGTTCATGCTTCTGTGAGCTCAAGCCTGCAGAGTGGGGACGGTTTTTACCTCCAAGAATAGATCAGGTCATGCTTACTTTTACTGAGATCCATTACTATAAATAAGGGCTCATCATAACCCCAGAACCCAGATTTTGCTGACTTATAACCTTTTTCGTGGGCAGCAAATATTTTGCCCTGAGGCTGGGTCATCTTTAGTTTTAACATCCTACGAATTTAGGTTACTCATCTTTAGATTATATGGTGTTATTAGATTTGTGGAAAACTGTATGCAATGGGTTGAAAGCTGTGCTCATTTTATAAGGGTTCAAATTGAGTGTGTAGGTGGTATCTATTTTATTTGAGCATGACCACTAAAATTGGCCTATTTCACAGTTGTCCACAATTTTTGATAGATATGCACGAATAGATTCTATAGATGACTTAATGTTATATTAGAGTTCTGAATAGTTAGGCAGAATAGTTCTCTCTTGATAATTGAGGGAGTATTTTCTTGCCATTTGTGGGCTAGGGTTCAGGGGTGGCATTAATATATGGCCTGTAAAGCCCTTTGAGACTGTAACTGTGATTTGATCTAGGCTAGTTATAGCATATCAACTTGCTTGGGTTTACTAGTTCTAGAATCATTAACAATCAGGAAATATTGGTCTACTTGATCTCATCAGACACGGTATCAGTAGACAGTCTGTTGGCAACCCCTCAGCATATCTCTCATCCAACGGTTGGCATCTTGTTGTCAAATAATTTAGATGAAGACATTAGAATTAGCATTCTTAGGCCAATAAAGGCCTTTTTGGCATTCAGTTGATCATCATAAGCTGCTTCACTCAAATGCCTGATACAGGTACTTGGATATAGGTAAAACAAACGACTTGGAAGACCACCTTTTAGAACAGTTGGAAGTGCAGCATGTTTGTTGAATATACATGGTACATACATTTCTGTAAGAAAGAATTGATTACATTTGCAGAACGTGACCCAAAAAATGAGGAGTTAAAACAAATTTTTTGGGGGGGGGGGGGGAATAAAAGTCAAGAGAGATTTTGCCCTTTACCCAGCCTTATCAGTGCGGTGTGTACTCTACCCTACTGTAAATACAAGCCTCTGTTCTCTGAATTCTCTTGCGCTCTGCACATATTTTGACTGTTGCTGTAACTTCATTAAGAGAGTTCAGCACTCATTAGTTGGACCTCCATTGGGAAGATCCCTTTTGGGTTTGCTTAAATAGCCCAGAGTAGTCACCTAGGGATTTATTATAATTGAACCACAAAGAAAAGTTATTATCAGCAGCTTTTTTATAACCTACTGACCTCTGCAGGCCCTATATATTTCCCACATGATGCAACTGTATTGTTTCCTCTATGACGGTTTTAGTTCTTAGGTTAGTGGTCTACATTGCTTTCTTTCCCTATAATGTTGTTAAAACCCGTAACTTGGTTTCAATGAGTTCAGATGCAGACCCAATGTTTAAGGATGTATCTTTAGGTATGTTTGTACCATAGTGTTAGTGGCTCCGTTCACCTTGTACAAAGTCATTATATTACAGCATATGCTGATTTGTTAATGTATGTAGCTAAATTCTGTGTTACCGTAGAAGATCCATGTGAGAAAATGGGTCAAATGGACAACATTGGCTAAATATGGAAGAAGTAGGCTAGAGCTAACAATGAGGGAATACTAATACTGTTTATGACAAGGATATTTCAGTTTTTGCTGCCTTTAAGGGAGGTGCTGTACAACATATTCAGCCATAAGACCGAAGATACATATATAAAAAGTGTTGGCATGGAACCTTTTAAAGTTTGATTAGCAGACTTCAGTTAGTTAAGCTTCTATATAATTTGGATTTCAAACATTGGTTGGTGTTTGGTCTTTCTCGACCAGCAATTTGTCATTAAGGGTCTGCTGCCTGTAGGAATGGTTGGCTTGCATTTCCCTCGTCTTTTGGGGCCTTGGATCCTAAATGTGTCCAACGGGTATCCATCCTGGCCAATAAATAACCAAAGCTCTATTCTTGCATGCCTTCTAATTTGAGTTCTGACTTCTGCTTTGAATGTTCTGAGGTCATTTATATACAATGTTACCTTGAAAGACTGCAGCTGCATCTTGTAATTGTTTTATCATTAACACACTTTTTGGCCTAAATAATTTGCCAGTAGAAGGGGTTTCCCCAGATGTTTTCGTTTAACCCAGAGTCAGAGTTCACTAATGAAATATAGGTGTAGTGTGTGCTTCCTTCCTCTTTGCTATGTTTAGCTAGCCGCTATATACTAAAGAGAGTTCACTCGAATTATGTGTATTTCAGGGCCTTTGATATTTCTTGTGCATCTAATTATCCAGCAACTCTGTCTGTATGGCTGATATAAGTAAATAATTCTTATTATTTAACCATGTGGAGAGAGCCTCAAATTACTCACTTTGTTCACTAATGATCTGATATGCAACGTTAAGTAGGAACCACTAGCTAGGGAGGGGAGTTTACACTCCGGCTTAGCCTTGCGTGTGCATGTGCGTGTGTGCACGCGTTCCTGTTATGATGCTTGCTCCATTTCTACTCCAGTTCTTGATTTACAACTCCATAATGGTTGTAAGACTTACGCTTTCAGTCATCAGGGACCTCCTCCCTCTACTTCCTCCCCTCCCACAACTGTCCCCCTCTGCCGGTCTGATTCCTAAGCGAGAGGACTGAAGATGTGACCCCCCCTCCTCCCTCTATAAGCAGACGTCACTGAAGGCGATGCTAACAGGACTGTTTCCTTGATTGGGTGCGGGCTGTGCCGGGGAGGCACGACTGTGTACTGTTGTCACAATGGGCCTTTGTTCTGGTCCCCCCTAGCTGAATGAACAGGGTTTACTTTATTGAGATTGTAATGTGGCGAACGCAGAATAGGCATCAATCCAGCTCAGAAGCTGCAGATTGGGATTCAGTCTATAGTCGGTTAAAAAGCCATCAGCTGCACGTTTAAAGAATTTACGGGATAAACACTGTTCTGTGTTATATTAAGGAGAGACCTCCTATTGCGCATAGCTGTTGGCATGACAACAACTGTGTCCAATAGACGGCTTAACAACTCTGGTTTGTATTGGCCAGGGCTCATCCAATGTTCAGATTATTAGAGCATGATGTGTCTAATACAGGCCAGCAGTCCAGTCAAAGCGCTATGGTGACTTAAGGGCAATTTACAAGAACTAAAAATGGACTTCCATTGTAAAACATCTGGGTGCTCATCTCACTGTAATTCCATTCCATAAACGAGTATTGAATAAAGTTTACTGGAGCAGAAACAGTGATGCAGGCCATGAACCCGGCTGCCAGTGGGATGGCTGGCTTCTGTTTTTGTTTTTACAATGGCTGGAAATAAAACCCTTGTCTGGTGATGCAGGTGGTGACCCTCTCATGGTTTACCAGTCTTTTATATGTTCAGTTATTTCAATTTGTTTTATATCCACAATGATGGAAAATCCAACTACATCCAAAGAATGCAAATAGAGTGGTGCAGCCCGATGGCTTTTCCCCATGTGCCTCAGTGTGATTTCACAGAACCGAGCTGCACATATTTCCTTGTTGACACTTGGATGCTCATTACTATGTTGTAGTTGCACTGATTTGATGAATATTTTAGCACCTAACCTTTATTATCTTGTATGTTTTGTTTGCTTTTCGTGTTATACACTGGGTATTTATTTTACCCAGTTTTTAAGGCCACGTTTTGTATGCCTTCTGCTTTTATTTGTTTTACCCAGCTTTTATTTACAAGTCAGAAGGCAGGAGAAAAAAAAAAGGAAAAAAAAGAGCATATTGTGGCAATAATGTGAGGGTGGTGATTGTGAAGGCGTGACCCATGTGATGTACATTTGGCCTTTTAACAAAATGCAAATAGTCACTGTAACTTTTGTTCTTCATGTAAGAATGTGTATGGGGCTTCGTACGGCATTGCCCGCTCAAGTGGTGGAGAGTGTTTGCACACTGCGCTCTGACCACATGACCCAAAGAGATAAGGTTTCAGGGTTGGCCTGACTTGTACTTTGGAAGGCCTTCACCGTGTGTGTGTGTGTGTGTGTGTGTGTGTGTGTGTGTGTGTGTGTGTGTGTGTGTGTGTGTGTGTGTGTGTGTGTGTGTGTGTGTGTGTGTGTGTGTGTGTGTGTGTGTGTGTGTGTGTGTGTGTGTGTGTGTGTGTGTGTGTGTGTGAGATATACAGGGACATCAACAGCCATATATAAATGTCTATAAATATATCAGATATTTTTCCTTAAGTTTGTCAAGGGGTTATAGGTTTGTCATAAAGTAGCCAGGATCCATATTTAGTGAGGTGTCTGTGAAAATATGTGCATGTTGGCTAAATGGCAACCCTGCTTGTCACAAGAATCAAATTCGGAGACATACGAAAGCCTGTTAAACCTGGTTACATTTTTTCAAGTTTTAACATTCAACCCAGTCTATATGTTTTTCCAACTTCTACTGCGTACAGGCCTATCGTTTCTCAGAATGTCCACACACTCTAAGGTATCAGAGTGGAGCTGTCTGGGTCTGAAGTCTGTCTGAATTTGTTTTTGCTAAATGAACTTCCCCAACAGACCGGAGGTGTTTCCTTCCCTTCCTGCTCCTCTGTTTGATACTGTGAGGGGAATACTGAGCACTACTGAAACATTACCAGGGCAAAAACAACTGGCCTTTTGTATGCTACACATGCCCGGGACCAATTGTGATGTCTTTGTGTGAGCGATCCCATTTGCTTGTTACTTTGGATTTATTTCCTTCTCGTCTGGTGTGGTGTGGCAGAGAGGGACACACAATAACTTGTATGTTGTTAATGTGTTGTATTGTTGGGTTGTGGTCTGTTGAAGTTAAAGTTATATGCATGTACTACCATTGTGTTGTAATCTCTTCTCCGAAGATCAGATAAGAGGCAGAACTGTGAAGTGTCTCCCTACTTGGGTGACATGCTTTTGCATTTCCAACCCCCTCACATTATCTATTCCCAGGCAGTCCTTTCTTTCTCACCACCATTCAAAGCCAAAGAACGTTTTGCATTGACTTCAGGCAGACTTAATATCAGTTTGTCTTTCCAAATAGCAGCCCTTGCCGAAGGGGTTTGTGACACACCTTTGTTTATCCAATACAGAGGTGTAACTGGTTTTTGTGAACTGGTTTAGTTCTCGTAAACAGGGTGTGCCACAAGCTCACCTGCGTCATTACAAACTACCCTTTTGCCGGGAAAGGTGTCATAGCATTGCAAGTGGTCTGTTGAGCAGCACACTTGGTTTTGGTATGGTTTTATATGGTCGCATACTAAAAGGTAGTTTCGGTTGTGAAAAAGACTTGTACACGGATTGATTGTTTTAAGTAATAAGTAGATATGATGGGGGGACCAGGCTGTGCTTTAGTGACACTGGGTGATTGGTGTCATGGCATGCAGGTCAGTACTGGCCGCTCCCTGTGCTTTTTTTCTAAATGGTTTTGCAGAGAATGCGGAGCAGACTGCTGGCCTCAGCACTTTCCGCCAGTATTGATCTCCCAACATTAGGCCCTCTCTACATGCACAGACGTGCACAATTGCTTCTCTTACAGCACTGGCTGCCGTGGCAACTGAGCACAGATGCTTAGATTGGTACCCCGGTATGCTGTCTCTTTACAGTGCCTAAGAAAAAAAACATCTAAACCAGGACCCGTAGCTTTAAGGCCGCTATTATCAACTGCTTTCCTCGCGTCGCTGTGTATTTTGGACGTGGAGGTTTGAATGCAACCTAAAGATCACCTCCTTGTGTCTTTGTATGCCTATTTCTTTTAATAGGCTAAGTGCTTAACCCGATAAATGAGCAGTTTGAAAAGGGAGTGGGATGTGCCTTGGCACCTGCTGCTTGAGGCTGCCTGTTTGCACATGAATATGATTGTGGCGACAACGTGCGGTGCTATTTTAACTTGCAGATTAGCTGTTGGGGTCAGCAGCAGTGAGGCTCGGGTGTATTTTCATGGATGGGCTGCAGTCAACAGGCCAATCCGACTCATTAGCTCCGACTCCTCCTCCACTCTTTACACACTAGTGCCCCATTACCCACGGCATCCCCCAGTTGCCATGCTCTTTGATGCTTTTTGATAAGAGCAACGATAGCGCAACCACGGCGGTAATTGAGCATCAGTAATCTGGGTGAACAAACCCTCGCAGTGTTTGGATGAATGCTAGGCTCCCTTGTTTTATCTGTCGTCTCGCTCTCCTTTCTACCACGCCTACGTTTGATATTTAAATGAGTGTTTGGGGAAGCCATTCAGATAAGTATCCTCAGGAACCCCGTGGTCCCAGACTACAGCTCCGTGATGTCTGCTGTAGGTCGGGTGGAAGTCCACTGCTCTGGTTCCTGGAGGTTATTCAGTGGTTGGTGTTGGTTAGGGCCAGGTAAAGACATGCCCCCCGTTACATTGCTACATGTTGACTTGTTCCAAGACCAACGGTTATGGCTTTGTAAACAATGGCGTCCCTTACATTTACAGCTATAAAACCGATAACAACAAATTGGTGATTTGATGCCAGGAGTGACTTAAAGAGGCAATGCAGATAATTGAAATGGAAATTATTTGTGGTATTTACTTTTTTAATGCAATTCCTTGGGACTAAAGATCGTTCCAAAAGAGCGTAAAATTTTTGTCAAGTCGCTTCTCTAGTCCTGCCCTTTTTATTTGGAATTTGTCATCTCACCAGAGCAACAATGTCTACTTCATCATAAAGACAAGTGGGTTTTTATTTTGAGTCAAGGAGAGCGGATTTTATTTCGTTATCTTTAGACACTTGAGGAACCAAATGTTTATAATTGTAATTGTACATTCAACTGGGGCCAGAGCCATATGAGCAGATTTCCACTTTTGCTATGAGAGCTGAGAGGAATCTTAACATTAAGTCCACGCTCTGCCTGTGACCTCTGATTGCTCTATGTTTTTGAGGGCTGTGATTCATCTCAGTCTGAAAACGTTGTGCAGTTAAATTTGACTTGTTTGGAGAATCCTTTTGAACCTTTATGTCTTATGTCTTACTTGTACGTGTTGTTATTTTATTAATTTTTGTATCTGGTCTTCTATTCATTGTGAGAGCAACATTGAGTGCACATCCAGTTGAATCCGGCCTTTTCAGCAAATGTGTTCGGGACAACAACAACAAACAACAAATTCGGGAGTTTCCCTTTAGGTGTGGCTGTGTCATAGTTGATACTTCTCCACTTCATTTTATTCACACCATATGTTTCTGTAACACCTCCATCTTACACCACAGCCTCTGTATGTACAAAGTATATGGGGGTGCATGTACAAGGAGTGCACAACAGCGCTGCGATCCGCATCCAGAATTTGACCCAATTCTTGTCGAAGCATTGGTGAAAAGACAACCCCCCCCCCCCCCCCCCCCCCCATCCCCATCCCTATCCACAAGCCTGTGTCCCATCCATCCATCCATCCATCCTCCAGCCCAGCCCTGATCCCCAGACCTCCCCAGACTGAGGCATCTGCTGCCACCACACCGTGCTGCTGACGGGAGCATTTCGCTACAGGGCGGCTTCTCAGTGGTGGCTTGGTGTGTGACAGCCAACCAGAATGGATTACTCATTTTCCCATTGACTCTCCTGTTGGGTGAATATCTGCCCTTAATTGACGGGATGGCGTGGTTGTCATGGTGACATCGAGGGCATAGATTAAAGCTTGTTTTGAGCCGAGCTGAGGAGCAATCTCTTTGTGCTCTTGGCCTCATTGAGCAGTGTGTAAAAGCCTGCAGGCTGCATGGTATGGGATTGAAAGATGCAACTCGAATCATCAGAACTATGTTTAGCCTCTTGGGAAAATCGAACCCCAAATACCCTATGGTCCATTTTGTATTCTGATTTTTGATCAATAAATTATAATGGTTAATATAACAAATTGCATTATCTCATTTATTTGTCTTCTGGTTCTATCTCAATTTAGACAATTTCTGAAATTATCATGACTAGACACAATATACTATAGTATCATTTCTTGCATTATTGCCTATTATTAGTCTAAGTTATTAATAATGCAAATAGTGAGTCATGAAAGCCCTATTCATATACAAACATGATACAAATTGAAATGTGAGGCATGATACATTTAACCATACCATTTTTAACAATGGCTATTATTGACATGACATTATTATAATGAAGAATTGTGCCGTATCTCTGTACATTTTACGTGTAGCCATTATATCTATTTTAAACACCCCCCCTTGTTTACACACATTTTAGACCATAGCTTGAGTGTTTTAGATAACATCCTACCATATGAAGCTAATTTCATACTACAATCGCACATGTTGAAAGGGTATATCTAAACCCTAACAGAGACATGAAAAACTGTTAATGTTGGCTGAATTGTTTAGTTGCTCAACTACTACTTTACTGCTGTACTACTTGTATTGGGATACATTCTGTTCCACTGTCTTGTTTGGCAGTATTTTATTGGCCAAAGCATTTCTTAGTCTTATCTTTCTTCAAGTAATTTAGCAAATGTTAATGGGAGACCATTTTCTTTGTTTAATTTTCAACATGAATGTCAGTTAAGAAGTTCATAATGTAGGGCAGCTACTAAAACCCTGCCACACACACACACACACACACACACACACACACACACACACACACACACACACACACACACACACACACACACACACACACACACACACACACACACACACACACACACACACACACACACACACACACACACGTAAAAACACAGATTACTAACATTTGTGGGAAAAGCTGGTAAAGGTTCCTGTTGCACTTGCAGTGTTATTCAAATTCAACAATGCTTCCTAATTTCATTAAAGCGATGTGCTTGGTGTTTTATACAAGGCGCTTTCAATCACCACGTATTAATATCAATGGTTCTCCTTTTAATGAGGTTGTGACACAATTGATTATAATAAGGGTAATTTCTGCCAAGAGGTATCATTAGTCAATCATAAATCAATCTGTTACTTACTCTTTTACTGAAAAACCTGAATCAAAATCACCGCATTACCCAATATTTCACAAACGGTTTGTCTTGTTCGAGTAAACATAAGCCTCACACTGGGTTCCAAAGGAAAAACAAGGTCATCACTCACTGTAACAATACCCATTTCCTGTTCTCTTTTGGGTTAGGATCTGTAAAATCGTTGAGTTGCTAACAAAGTTATGACAGGGCAATCTTCCTAGCCAAACACTGAGCTGCCTGATATGTGTAATCCCCATAACGAGATCCAGCACAGTCTTGTTGCCATTGTACTACATCTTGTCGTTATTGTCCTCCTAAAATGGGTCTTGGGTTTAACACAGGATTTAATGCAGTCCCACAAAAGTAACTCGGCCCATTTGATTCCTTTTAAGAGGTTCTTGCCGAGGTCCCTGCTACTGATTATTCAGGCTCACAGAGAGCCTTGAGTTTCCTAGTGCCTTGTGAGTGATTTAGGACCCCCAGGTCTGGATCTTAACCTCCACGTTTTTTGAAGCAGGTGGATGTCCCTTTTTAAGGGCCATCCACTTAGTGAGACACAGGCCCTCCACTCAATTCATTGCAGTCGTGGTGGCCATGATTTCTTTCTCACAGACAGTTTTTATGCTCATTGACACTTAACAAGTGGTTGGCTTAAACCAGGGTGGGTGTCAAGATTCTTCCCTCAATTGGTTAGCATTACTTGAGGGGGATCTGCTCGAAGCTCCTTGGCTGGAGTCTGGAGGAGGACGTGGAGAGCCTCTCCATCCTCTTAAGTGGAGCAGGAGAGGAGGGGTCAGTAGACCCCAGCACAGCACAGCACAGCACGGCACAGAGACAGAGACAGGACTGCTTGGGGCTTGCTTGTCCCTCTGTGGTAGATAATCACTGTGCATACTATTGTTTACTATGAGTATTAACCATCCGTTGTCTTTTTGTCTTGGGATTTCTAGGACTCCCTGGGTTAATGGGTCCAATCATTGGGATGTCGCCAGATAAGAAAGCGGAAGTCCCGGGCATGCAGGAGGAGCGGACAGGGCTCCGGGGGGCCTGCGGGGCAGGGACTCTGCCCGAGGCGGAGTGCGCCTCCAGCCCACTGGCCACCAGCGTGGACTGCACGGGGGGCTCCGAGGACGAGGAGCTGACCAACCTCAACTGGCTCCACGAGAACCTGCTCCAGAACTTCACCCTGGGGGGCCCTGAGGCGCTGCCCAGCGGCAGCCCCCTCTTGGACATCGAGGGCGACCACGGTGCCAGCCAGGGCCCTTCCTCTTCCTCTCACTCTTCAGCACACGGCAAAGGCAGAGAAAGGGACTCGCTGAAGTCAAAGCCCCCTTTCTCCTTCTCGCTCCTCATCTACATGGCCATTGAGCAGTCCCCCAGGAAGTCCCTGCCGGTCAAAGAGATCTATGGCTGGATTCTGGAGCACTTCCCTTACTTCTCCAACGCCCCCACGGGATGGAAGAACTCTGTCCGCCACAACCTCTCCTTGAACAAATGCTTCCGCAAGGTCGAAAGGAGTTTGGGAAAGGTAGGTGGCCAACATCTCACACCACACATGCAGAGCTGCCGCATAAGGTTTCGTGGTCTAAAAGGAGTTGAATGCTTAGCAAGTGTTCATTCATCATACACTCCTGAGGCGGTTGTGAGAGTTTGGCTAGCTGGGGCGGTTCGTGTCCAACGGGCTACGTGCCTGAACTGCTATCTTTGTGTTGGAGGCGCACTGCGATGCAGCGCTGCAGTGTGTATCATGTGACAGTGGCCGCAGGGACCTCTGACAGGGCTGCGATAAGGGTGGAATCCACTCAAGGTCAGGGATCCTCCTTCACAGGAAATGCAAGCGCAGCACAAAGAGACAGGGCTTTTTGTGTCGGAGCACAACGCTTGCAACATGACGTGTTTTTGTCAAATTAATGTCAAATGTTTTTGAAGCGCCAGTCTTGACAAGAAATAAACAAAGAACAGCTCTTTTGCCAACATCGTTTTTATTTTACTTAAGATACATTTTGCAGTACACCTCAATCAAAATTTAAGTTCAGAGTTCAATGTAGATGTGTCAGCATTACCCAAGAGGATGATTTACATTTGTAGCCCCCGGGCAGGTCAGCAACACAACAATTACAATAAAGTACAAAAACAGGACAGGACTGAGTCATCGGACTGAGACGACCAAGGAGCATTCTGAGCAGGGGAATCAGTTTTTCTTGTCTGTCCCATACAGTCGGGTCCAGTTCCTGTTTTTTATATTTTCTGAGATGCAAGAGAGTAAAGCAGAAGTTGTCGTGTCGCACAAACCTCCTTGGGCCAACGGCAGGGCATGTCACGAAGGTTCTGTGCACGCTCCAAGCATGCATTTCAACAAAAGGAAGGTAGTTGGTAAAAGGACGTGACGGTTTACATTTTGTCACCCGTATTCCACGTCTGTCTCCTGTCTTCATTGTCAAAGCATTTGCCTGTCTCTCCGCAAATCAACACTATTGTCACATATCTGAAGGTGGTATTATTGTCTTGTGGAGCGTTTACAATCCAAATGCCTTTGAATCCCATTGAAGAGCTTATTTGAGCTAACTGTGGTCAGTCTGGCTTGTGAGGCCTGTGCTGCATGATGTTGTGTCCAGCTCAGAGCTGGCAGATAATAATTCATACATACATCAAATATGCATCTATGTGTAGACACTTCCTTATTTAATGGGAGAGTGGGTAGGCGGCAGGCAGGGGGAGGAGTTGTGGTTCGCTTCCCAGCCAGCAACAACACATGGCCGCGTCACAGGCTGCCTGACAGGCAGGTGCCCCGCGTGGGCCCTTCCGCCAGCCATGAGAGACCAGCGACGGTTTTCACACAAAACACGCTTTGGTTTCCGTTGCCATGGCCACGTTTCCCTTCTTCCTGCAGCCGAGTCGGCTGGTAATCTGAGTCAAGGTTACGCCCCGCCTCAGCCCTCACCATTCCAGACATAGTAAGATCACACTGGTATCATACGCTGTCAGCTGGATGCTTATAGCTTGTTTTGTAGTCGTTTCCTCCTTTTGATCAGCCCCCGTGTCTGACTCTTGACTCAGGGTCAAGAGTCAAGAGCAGAATAACACAAGGATTTGGTTTCATTGGACCAAGACCTACCTTGTTGGAGTAGAGGGTGGGATTTCTTTTTATTATTATTACTTTTTTTTTCCAGACCTACGCAAAGTAGTAGTGCCAGTGTTTTCTTCCTCCTGTTCACCGGCCCTGTCTGGCTACAGACAGACGTGTTTCTTATCTGCCGTGCTGCTGTTAAACGTATTTTCTGTCAATCAAGAAACCGCAAGGGAAAGGGACTAATCAACGTGACTACACTCCTGCTTAGGGATGCACCGATTGTGAAAATATGGGCCGATACCGATGTTTAGAAAAATGTATTAAGCCGTTAGTCGACGCCAATGTTTTTCTGTTTGTTGTTTGTTTTGTTTTTGTTGTTTTTTATTCCCCTTTTTGTGCCAGGGAAACAAATATACCTTCATCATTTAAAAAAATTACTGAACATTTTTAAAGTCTTTCAGACCTTCATCACACATCACACTATCTTTGAATGAGCACAAATTAAATTATACAAATTTATGAAACAACCCTAAATATAACCTTTCACACAACAAAGATTCTTCATGTGAAAAATAACTGTTTCAAATGGATTAACTTTGGCCACAGCCATCAGTGAATTTCATCTTATTTGCCGATATGCCGATAGGCCTTATTTGCCATCGGTCAATGCCAATCCTTACTGTTGCCTGCCCTGAACAGCAAATGCCAAATTGGTTTTGGGAGAAGTTAACTACTCAGTGTGTCGTTCTTAATAGTTCTCCTGACCCAAGCAACAATAACACTCTGTGGCTTAGTCAAATGTGTCTTTAGACATGGTAATAAAGAGTCTAGTTGCTTATGTTTATTAGCAGCATGAAAACATTGCCATGCTGGTAGTTTCACAGGAGTGATGTTGACACCACATGGAAAGAAACAATTGTTATTTGACAAAAAATCGATTGATTAAATGATGTCTTTATAGAAAACCGCTGTATGCTTTACTGTTAGCTTTTTCTTAAATGGTTGCAGTGAACCGGACCTCTGTGCTTGTTTGCTCTCCTGTTGACAGGCCAACGGAAAGGGCTCTCTGTGGTGCGTTGACCCCGAGTATCGGCCCAACCTGATCCAAGCTCTTAGGAAGCAGCACTTCCCCACCGCTGATGCCTTCTGCACACCCCCTGCCTCCCCACCCAGGTAAACAACCCCCGCCCCCGCGTGGTCCCTCCGTCCCTCTACACCACAGCCCACTCACTGTCACCTCCTACCGACGGAAGACCTGTTGTTCACAGCCGATCTCGCACGCCATTACACAAGAGTTGAATTCACACATGAGAGTGGAGATTTTTTTACTTTGATTGTCCTTTTTATTGTTTTCTTTATTTGAGAAATTGGTTACTAGTGTCAGAATTGTCGACTTCTGCCAGGTTGTGTCTTCACTGGCACTGATGTGTGTGTGTGTGTGTGTGTGTGTGTGTGTGTGTGTGATTTATTACAGTGCCTCCTCACCACCTCGACATCTCTTCCTGCAAGGCTGCTCATTTAAAGGTACAGATTATCCTTCTAGTAGGGCGAATCCTACCGGGACTTTTCCCAGGGGTTTTCAGAAGCATATCTGCACATAATGCCGCCAATGTGAGCTTTAATTTGTGTCATATTAATTCTTTTATTTTATTTATTATTTCTCTGGGCACATATCTACATTCCAGCCAAAGGCCAGCCATTTTGCTTTCATCCTCAGCACATCTGTGGCATGTCCTTTTTATTTTATTGTTGGTGTTCAAGTCATCTTGGTCTGAGCATTATCTCTCTTGCTCTTCTTCTTTCTCTCTCTGTCTGCCTGCCTCTCCTTCTCTCACGCTCTGAGTCTCTCTCTCTCTCTCTCTCTGCTGCTCACTCAGTTCAGGGTTTTGGTAACCTTGACGACCGAGGTTCTGCCGGTGTTGAGTGTCAAGGCACTCCGACTCCTCGCAGTCATTAATAATTTAAAGTCCCAGAAGTGACTTGCACTTCTTTTGATCTGAAAAGATCAGCTGCAACTGTAAATAGGAAGGGCACCGACTTCATTTATATGAGAAAAAAGACCATGTGTTCTTTAGGCACCCCACAGGAGACGGCCCTTACCCATCCCCTCCAGATAATGCACTTGTTATTGTGTGGGTGTCTCAGGGTTCCTGGCCCCTAAAAGCCAATTAGAGAAGGGAATCTGCCGGCCCCTTTCTCCCGCCGCACCCACCCCACCTCCCAGGTCCCCCCTAGTGTGCCCGGCCCCTACAGCCCTGCCTCCGGCCCCTACGGCACTGCCTCCGGCCCTCACCCACAACTGACCATCACCCTGGTGTTCTCTCCTCTTCCAGAGTCTGACATTGATGCTGCCACTGCCATGATGCTCTTAAACTCGGCCCCAGGGCACCACGACGACCCATGTAAGACACTGCCAGCATCCGCTGTACCCCGCCAAACCCCACGCTTTTTACTTGTCACACCACACACACCGCTCCATGACCCAAGCTTAATGTCCTTTCTTTTTTTGTATCCGTTTGATCGTTAGCCGTTTCATTGGTAACTCATCCATCAGCATTATTTTGCGGCATATTTGTGCGCCACATGTTGCTACACGTTCCCGGATCACTGCTACGTCGACTGCTTAGCAGTGTAACACATCATTAGATATGGACGTCGTATTACAACTCAATTTTTATTTATATTTTAGTTTGTTGGATTTTTCTCTACTTTTGCTTATTTACATTTTGTAAGTACTACTTACTTACTATGAAAAGCATTGTGTGTTTGTGCAGTTGTTTTAACATCATTGTCTTCACATCATTATGTAACATTAAATAACAAAGACAACATTATATAACAACAGTGAGGTTTCCACTAGGTGCGAAAAGATATTTAAAGACTTTTAAAAAGCCTCTCTGATCTCCTCTCCTCGTCTCCTTGTCTCTCCTCCTCTCTCCTCCTCTCTCCTTGTCTCTCTTCCTCTCTCCTTGTTTCTCCTTGTCTCTCCTCCTCTCTCCTCGTCTCTCATCTCTCCTCCTCTCTCCTTGTCTCTCCTCCTCTCCTTGTTTCTCCTTGTCTCTCCTCCTCTCTCCTCGTCTCTCCTCATCCCTCCTCTCTCCTCCTCTCTCCTTGTCTCTCCTTGTTTCTCCTTGTCTCTCCTCCTCTCTCCTCCTCTCTCCTTGTCTCTCCTCCTCTCTCCGTGGTTCTCCTTGGTTCTCCTTGTCTCTCCTCCTCTCTCCTCGTCTCTCCTTGTCTCTCGTCTCTCCTCGTCTCTCCTCCTTTCTCCTCCTCTCTCCTCCTCTCCTCATCTCTCCTTGTCTCTCCTCCTCTCTCCTTTCTCTCCTCCTCTCTCCTCCTTGTCTCTCCTCTCTCCTCGTCTCTCCTCCTCTCTCCTCGTCTCGTCTCTCCTCGTCTCTCCTCCTTTCTCCTCGTCTCTCCTCGTCTCTCCTCGTCTCTCCTTGTTTCTCCTCCTCCTCTCTCCTCCTCTCGCTCTCCAGGCGACTCGGACACCCCGCTGGACCTCTCGCGGCCGGACTCGGTCCTGGTGAGCAGCGACCCGAAGCAGGACCACAACTACAGCAGCAGCAGCAGCGTGGGCCTGCCGCGCTGCTCCTCGCGCTCCTCGTCCTCCTCCCTGTCCTCGCTGGACGAGGGGGGCCGTCAGCGGGGCCAGAGCCGTCGGCGCCGGGCCGGCAGCGAGGGCTTCCACAGCGACGAGGACTCGGACCTCTGGGAGGAGCGGGGGGGGCGCTCCCGCCCCTCCGCCCCGGCCCGACGCGCTCCCTCTTCCTCCTCCTCGTCCTCGTCCTCCTCCTCGTCCTCCACTTCCTCCAACGCCGCCTCCGCGGTCTCCAACTCCTCCTCCAATGCCGGCAAGCGGCCGGCGGGGAAGCGGGCGCGACGGGAGGTGAAGCTAGAGCTGGACGAGGAGCTGAAGGAGGCGGCCGGGTCGCTGCTCCACCTGGCCGGCATCCGCAGCTGCACAGAGGCCTCCAAGCGAGTCAAGAGCAAAAAGCTCGGCAGGAAATGAAAACGGGTGTTTGAGGGCTTTTCTTTAATTTGTTTTATTTAATTTGAATTTTTTTAGCTTTACTCTTTTTCTTCCTTATCAGACTCCTGACCCTTTGAACCATAACCCGTGACCCCTGATCGTGTGCTCCGGTGTGCCTCCTTCTCCTTATCTGATTACCATTTTGAGCCTTTTTTGTTGTTGTTGTTGTTGTTGTTGTTGTCGTTGTTGTTGTTGTTCGAGATAGCCCTGTCCTCCGAAAAAACAAAAAAAACAAATGGCAATATTATCGTTCACAAAGGAGAACAAAGCCATATAGAGACTTGTGTAACTCAAGGTGGAGGATCTTCTAGGTTAGGTGTTTAGGCTACGGAGAAACATCACTGACGCCTGTCCAAAATGACCTGCCTGCTTCGGTTGGAATGGATGACGTGAATGGAAGGATTTCTCTGGAAAAACAAGACAACACAACGGGGGAAGGCTTAAGGTTCCCTAACTCAAAGCGTTGCATGCTTCCTCCTCGAAACCTGTATCCTCTTGGAAGTGGACATATTTATGAAGCGAATGAGTGCATGTTTGTAACAGACACAATCTAACCTCCTAGTGTGGCCATTTTATTTTTTTTAATTTTTTTTAAAAGAATATTGTGCTGAAGAGACGTGCTACCATTGGAAAGGCATTCTTGATCTACAAGTCTTTTACGAGAGATGCAATAATTAATCCACAATCTTAACTTTTCCTTTTTAACCTATATTTATTGGTGGCATTTGTGTATACACTGGTCGGACTCCAGAGAGTAGTAGTATAGTCGTACCCACAATCCTGAACGTATTCCACGTAAGAAACCAAGCAAGATATGGATATAGTATAAAACCTACCACTGCCAAACTCGATTGCCCGGTCGTTCATACTCCCAGGCTAGGTATTTGTGAGGTAATTCTAGCTTCATACAAAAGGAAGCTATTGTACGCTTTCTATAGCATGTCAATGCAATTTTCTTTTATGTTTTTTTTCCCTTTTGTGAGGAACTCCAAACATTACTCTTGTATAATGTTTATATGATCTCTCAACCTATGCAAGGCGAGAAGCGACCACACACACACACACACACACACACACACACACACACACACACACACACACACACACACACACACACACACACACACACACACACACACACACACACACACACACACACACACACACACACACACACACACACACACACTGCTAGCATAGTTAATTGTTGAGGTGTTTAACTGTACCTCACATACACAGGTGTGACAAAGTGGACATTGACTTCTGGGCCAAGGTGGTTAGCATGACACACGAGTGATTAAAATTGACCCATGTTTCCCATTCACACATGTTATGCCGAACAACCGGTTGATTCCGCTGGAGCGCAGCTGTGCTAAGGGCACATTGAATTCCCTCTCCAGCTTACCGCGCTCACTGAATTAAGGGATGCACAAAGAACGATGCACAAAAATGACCAGAGCTACTGTCCGTTTCGCCCAATAATTAGAATTGACTAAATAGTATCTCATTAAATGTCCTGTTCAACCCTGAATTGGAACACACAGGCCTGTTATGTTGGCCTATCTTCTGTGTGGGGCGGGGAGTATTACTGTCTCGTGAGAAGGTGGGGAGTGATTGTAGAAAAGCCAGAAGTTTGACCATGAAGAGCTGGAGCGTGGTATGGAGCGCGGTGTAGGGAGGGGCCACGTGATGCACAGTTCACTGGGAACTGGGACGTGCGTTGGTGGCGTGATATCGCTTCCGGGTGCAGTGGTGACTCATTGTGGTGGCCTCTGACTGGCCCACCTCGCTCTCGCTCTCGCTCTCTCTGACACTCCCCTACGATTTCCGCCCAGAACAAAAAGAGGAAGTGATCGAGCTTCTTTTCTCTGCTTGTGAAATGGGATGTTCATTGTGCTGCCAATACTGCACAATTTCAGTGAGCGGAAGTCAGAGACACTCTGGGAAAGAGGCTGTGGTCCGTATTTGAGCTTTTATAAAAGGTCTAGTATGTGTGAAATGGGAGACAGAACGGATACATAAGCACACACACCCTGCGACAAAGTGTTATGTTTCACCGTGGCTGCATTACAAAATAATATAAAAACACAATTTGTCTCGAGAGTAAATGTTTAGACTAGTAGACCCAC
This sequence comes from Lota lota, assembly GCA_026745465.1. Lineage (NCBI taxonomy): Eukaryota > Metazoa > Chordata > Actinopteri > Gadiformes > Lotidae > Lota > Lota lota. The sequence goes on along the minus strand of JACYXH010000484.1, from coordinate 487,419 downwards.
CATGACATTAGCATAGTTTGCATGACCAGTGCCAAACTTGTTTATTTGTATTTAATTTCTTGTGCCACTGATGGGAAAGTGAAAAGGCCATGCTTTTTTGGACTCGCCGTAACAAGTGCACTGTTTTCCAGAATCAGGAATTTGGAAAAGACTAACTAGAATAATAATAGTGACATAAACAAAAAAAAAAATTGGTTTTATTTTATTTTGCTTCGGACCGGGAACTGCTCTTTGAGTTACTCAGCGGTTCTCTAAAATGACAAATAAGCGTACACTGGTCTTATTTAGCTGTGAAAGAAAGAACAAATGGTTCATTATTCAACTTATTTATATGATTAATTTATGGGATTATTGAATTAATTCTTTGTTGAAATTATAGTTTTCTTGAAATTAATGCCTTCTCACTAGTGGGCACTTATATTATTTTCCTCTGGAATTATCTGATAGTTGATTTTCCTGTTGTTTTTCTTTAAGTGATAATAGTTTTGCCAATGTCTCTTTCACGCAGGTGTTTTTATTTTACCCTTGACTGCCAATTTTTCTTCTTTATTTTACTTTGTTAAATTTTACTGGACAGATGACTGCCAATTAATGCATTGTTCCTGAATTATTTTGTTGCCAAAAGTAATGTACATGGAAGAGCAGAGACGGAAACAGTCCCCCATGAAGAGATCCCTTTGATGTTATGCCATGACTTCACAGGCCTTTAGCTGGTGTTTGATTCATATTCAGATATTGGGGACATAGTTGTCAAACTTTATTATGTATGTATGAAGCATTGCCATTATTCAAATAATTTAGCATGTACTGACTGCCATCTGTTAAAGATGTGTTGAAGTGTGGCTCATGGGCTCAAACATGTTTAGAAACTTTTTTCCAAGTCTGCAAAAAAGACCAACTGTGTTCCCCAGGCAACTGCTGTGTAGTTGATCCCACCAAAGTTGGGAGAGGTGGTTGGGAAAGTGTAGAGGGGTTTCAGGGGGTAAATCATACTTGTTGTTTTTGTAGCAAATTATGGGTTCTGTTGGTTCTGTTGTGATGTCGATTCTGAACTGGTGAATGACAAAATGTGGCCCAGCTACCTTTTCAGCGATGATGTCCTGGAAACATGGAACAAGTCAAAAGCGGCAATTGTTTCACTGCTTCAAATCTGTTATTGATTATGTGACCTTCTTTTTATTTTTATCGTTTGTTTGAATTACCATGGTAATGATGAGCCTTTTTTACCCCCTCATTTGACTAAGTAATGCTGCCAACCCAGTATCAGTTTGTGTCAAGTTGTCTGCCATGTCTGTTGGACAGATACACCTTTTGGTTTTTGTATGCTAACCTCTGTTCATAAAATGTTTATAAGATTTATTTTCGCCAAAGATATGCAATTGCATTATATATGGTATTACAAAAATAATAAAAACATTTTCTTGTTTTATCTTTGTTGGTATTTATTTTTATCTTTTGACTTGGATACAACTTCCACACATAATTCCCACAATTAAGATGTCGGATGTATGCATCTATTAAGGCTTTTGGATTCTTCACATTACCCATCTCAGACAATTGAATGCCAACACCTTGTTTGCTCTTTCTCCAAAGTGTTCAATGTTGCCACCTGCTGTATCAGTCACTCAAATGAAAAACAAAAGCCCCTTTTTATTTTTACTTGAGATTGCAATGTCAAAGCTTGCACATTTGCGTCCGTGTGTGCTGTGCCCAATTGGGCCAGCAGTCCTGTTCTATACAAGCAGGCCAAGCTCAAACACCTCTCCCCTTTATCTCCCTGCTAGTCTTTTATTATTATAAAGCAGCGGTCAACAGGGTGCTAGATGGGCTACTGGGCTCTGTGTTGCTTTTCAAGGGCTGTGCCTGTGATGGAGGCGTAGTCAGCTGTCCTAACGAATGTTGCCTGCAAGTTAATTAGTCATGGAGGACTGCAGGATGAACAGAACATGACCCTGAACAAGGGCTTGTCTGACTAGCCCCGGGCCTATTGGCACGGCTTCTATTGTTCAATGGAGTCCTGTGTGTGTCTACTGGAGGGGAGGGGTCTCCCTACTGACTGCCTCAATTCAGATAGAAATCAGCAGCCCCCCCTCAACTCCCTTCTCCCACATGGCCTTAGCTACCACGCCACGCTGACAGTTGCCAGGCAACCAGACAATGCTGGAGCCAATGGCTGTGGTGCATGTGTGTGAGAAAAAAGCAGAGTTTGTGTTTTGCCTGTAAACGTTAAGGATCGATGAGGGGTATATCATCACAACATAGGAGTGTGTCATTGACAACACAATAACAATACGAAATTTGCAGAACCCATGTCTGTGACAATGTCTTATTGTCTATTGTTATTGAGATTAAAGCTGATGTAATACAATATGAGTCCCTAGATATGATGTAATGTGTAATATGAAAATGTCAACATCGTTCAAATCTGTTAAAATTGAAATTGAGGAATTGAGGGGCAAACAATGGGTAGAAACGTTGAATTACATTTCTATGCTGAGGAATGCTTGATGAGGTAGTTTAAAGGGTGAATCCCAATTTCTGCCCATTATGGCAGTAGGCCTACAGTGACCCACTTCTGAGTTAGTTTGCTGCACATCCACAACCAACTGATCAACTAATTAATCTATCCATATATCATTACTATATTGATAAATAACTAATAACTGAATGCATTGTGTTTCTCAAATTTGAGTTACATTTAATATTCTATCTTGTTTTAGTTCGGTTTAGTCAGTTATAAATAGATGCTTGATTGTTAATATTATAGGCCTTCCATATCTTCGCTGTTCTCTGACCTCCAACCGCTAGAGGGCCACAGTAGCTTCAACGGTTGTAAACTTTGAACTTCTTGATTGGGCTATGTTGCTGTCAGGGTCAGAGGTTTGCGATGGGGCATCAGATGCGGATTAAAAAAGAAAGTGTATTACGTTGACGGGGAGAAGGTGTCAATTATGTTTTCCTATTGTAACCGCAGCAGTTCTTGATTACATTTCATTTGGCCGACAGTGTGTACCAGACAAGCTCGTCGTTAGTCGGTGCTTGTAGATGCATTGCTACCGCTATGCTACAAGTCCGGCTAAATGGTTGCTAATCAGCTTGCTTGATAACGTTTTTATATGTCGCGATGCTTGGGCTATCAAATCATAATATCCGGCTTTAGGATAATCACGACTGGGGACGGTCCCACTGTCACAATGTACCGACAACCGATGGGAACAGACAACGAAAGTCAGCATCAGGAGAAGACAATTAGCGTTAGCAGGGCTACGCCTCGCCTAGTCTAACGGGGGGGATTTTAAAGCCGCTGTCAGTGAAAAACAAAGCTTGTAAAGCAGAGGAGACGTCAACCGTCCAGCGTGCCACTTAGCCAGTTGGCGATCATACGTTAAACAGTTACTAACATCCCTACTCGTATAACAATGGCTGCAGACCTCCAGGCAAAATACAGCAAGTTGGCGCAGGAGTACTCCAAGGTAAAGTGGCGTGTGTGTGTGTGTGTGTGCATCCACTGTTTTCCAATCGTTAATCGTGCATGGTACGTATCACTGAGCCGTATTTTGACGCGCATGTCCCTGTCACGGGGCCTATGTAGTTACACACTTAACATTAGTGGTGTGATCCATTGTTCATATTGGCAATGCCTTTTGTAATATGTAAACATGAAAACGACTTGCAACATCTGCCATTGATAAAACACGAAAGGATCTTATCGATTTCAGTAAATAACCCGGTTGAATAATGGTATAACGCCACGGTTGTAGCGGTCACGTGTTATAACGGTAAGTTACTACGGACCGAGTTTCTCACAACCAAGTAACCATGCATTGAATTCCTGCCTTGCGTATATAATTCCGGACGGCACAGTCGTCACGTTTAAACGTTCACAAAGAGATCGTATAGTGTTGAGTTTCGTCGACCCTGTGAGTCACCTGACAGCACGGCGGTATGTCGGCGATTTCCTCGCCATTCAACCGACTTTTCTGTTCAGGAAGTGCTGACACTGCAAGTCTTGCCCCGTTGGCGTTCTGTAGAAAAATAAAGTGACGCTCCAGTGCCTTCAATAACCCTGAAACCGATAAATAATGTAATATTTACTAAGTCCATCACGTTTCTTTTTTTGTATTGAATATAAACTTCTCAAGTAGTCAACCTGTGGACCTCATACTGTTGATTTTGTTACATTTGAAAATGAATGCATGTTTTCATGGTTTTGAGTGCGCATTAACCCCATGTCAGTCAACCTGTGGCCCTGTTGCTGTTGATTTTGCAAAACGTATGCGTTATTGCATTGTGTCAGTTCATGTTTCTAGTGCACAATTTCCCTATGTCATGCATACACCTCTTCATAAGGAACACCCGATTCGACAATCTTTTCTGTTTCACCAGCTCCGAGCTCAGAACCAGGTGCTGAAGAAGGGAGTGGTGGATGAGCAGGCCAACTCGGCCTCGCTAAAGGTACATGAACAATGTGCATTGATTAGTGATCATTTGCCTGTATTCTATTTTGTTGTTCAAAGTGTGTAATGCTGCTAATCAGGGTCTCTTTTTGAAAAGAGGTGCTTGTTCTCAGCCAGATTCCACCTGTGGATATGTAAGGTCAAATATATAAAAAAGTATTGGATGAATACAAACCTAAACCAGAACCATAACTCTCAATAGATGCAAATATGTGTAGATTAGAGTTATTGAGAGTCAAGGTTCTGCTTTAGGTCTGTATAAATAGGTCAAATAAATAAGAAGGTACTGGCTAAATACAAACCTAGACCAGAACCGTAACTCTCAACAGACACAAATAAGTGTAGATTAGAGTTATTGTTGTTTGTTATCAACTTCAACTTCAACATCACCAACCTCCACCTCAGGACCAGCTGAAGCAGCGGGACCAGAGCCTGAGGAAGGTGGAGCAGGAGATGGACAGCCTGAGCTTCCGGAATCAGCAGCTGGCCAAGAGAGTGGAGCTGCTGCAGGAGGAGCTGGTCACCAGTGAAGCCAAGAGCAAAAAGGGCAAGGTAAGCACCCCCCCATTAGCTGGAGTTTGTTTTTGTTGTTGTTGTTTTTTTAAAGATTCGGCCAACTGTTGAATGAGTCACCCAGAAAATAGGGGGCAGCATATTACCAGAAAGTTGTGGGGACCACCCATTTTCAGTGTACTTTTGGCATGATTGACGGTGCCAACTTAAGTAAATATCCCTGCAACACAATAGACATCTTTGACATAATGTTAAAACTGTTATTTCTTCATTCTGTTGATAATTGTAGTTCCTTTTTGAATGTTTAAAGCAAATCATCTTTTAAACGTTGCACCGTTAAGGCCTAAAGTGCATCATCATTTAGAGACTGTTGGATCCCTTCAATAGTTCTTAAGCATTTTTAATGATCAAGAGTGCATCACAATTTTCAGACTATCTTCCTCATATTACAGGAGCCGTGTTAAACTGACTGCAGCTCTCTAAAACCTTTTTCAATATTTATGGCCGATATTTGATGGATATCCGATTTTATTTTTATTTTAATGGTCTTTATTATTGGTTATGATGGAATTAATTAGTTCCTGTTGACTTCATGATGTTTCTTCTGTTTTGGCTCCTCCAGAGTAAAGGAGACTCTCCCTCACAGCAGGGCCTGCAGACCCAGAGTGTCTTCGATGAGGACCTGCAGAAAAAGATCCAGGAAAACGAGAGGCTTCACATTCAGGTCGGCAGCCCTCCACCACTTAACTTCAATTATTCATGGAGGGGTTTCTTTGTGTATCTTTTATATACAGTATATAAAGCGTCCACAGTTGAAAACAACGTCCAAAACAATGTACACCGTCTACCTGCATCCTTGAGCAAGATGCCTTACCCCTATCTGCTCATTGTGACATTCATATGGAAAGAAAATCACTGTGTAGTCGTTTTTAGATGTAAGCGTCTGCTAAACGACTCAATAGTATAAATGTGTGTTGATCCGCTTTGTAACGCAATGTTTGGGCGGGATTTGATTTGGATGCTTTCTGGTGTTGTTGTTTTGGTCGTGTTGTTGTTGTTTATTTCCTCACTGTGTCCCGGTTCCAGTTCTACGAGGCCGATGAACAGCACCGGCGCCAGGAGGGCCAGATGCGGGCGCGTCTGGAGGAGCTGGAGAGCCAGTCCGCCCAGCACCAGGCGGTGGTGGACGGCCTCAACAGCAAGTACGCAGACACCATCGAGAGGCTGCAGAGCGACAAGGCCCGGTTGGAGGTGAGTGCCGAAGAAAGACGGAGAAGCTTCAATTGTACTGGTTATTTTGGGGTGTTACTTTTAAGGGTGCAGTGTGTAGAATTGAATAGCAACTAGCAGTGAGGTTGTAGATTGCCACCAACTGAACCCCCGCCCCCCCACCCCCTTCCATTTGAACGACTACGGTGGCCTGCACTGGCCTGTATTGTATAAGATGCCAGTAGGTATTTCCGTTCTGCGAAAAAAAGCGACATTAATTTCAATCGCACCAAGGTTGATTTTTCACTGCTGTAGCCTGCGAATAAATCAGTTTAGCCAATCACAATCGGGGCATCTTTGTCATAGTCACCATGGTCACTGTACATGTTGTAGGAAATTGTGGAGGTAACCGCCTATTTACATTTCTCAACACACAGTCCTCTTATTGCATTCATAGTGGTAAACTACATTCACAGACTCTCTCACTTCCTGCAGATAATGGCAGTTGTATCGCAGTTTAGTTTTGTATACCAACTGTCTCCGAAAGAATGATAGCCTACTTTTCGTTATCGAACAGGGAAACACAAAACATGGATGTATTAAAGAACGCACACCCACTTATTATAATCCCCCTTATCGGCGAACTGCCATTCACTACACTATTTATCAAAAGTGTATATCAAAAGTTTGAGGTTAAACCCACTTTTTGAGTTGTTTGCTAATGATATAGGATACAAAGCAAAACATTGAATTATTTTCATATTATTTGTATGTGCAAATCTCATCTTATAAAGTATGAATGATTACTTGTTACAGTACCGGAGACTCTTGCATTCAGCCCTGCCCTGAGTTTCCGTCTTTTAGCTTTGTGGCGAGGGTGGAGGCGAAGGGTGCTTCTCCCCTTTTACGTGATCTGCTCCCACCGTCCCAGGTCACTGAGTGTGTGTGTGTGTGTGTGTGTGTGTGTGTGTGTGTGTGTGTGTGTGTGTGTGTGTGTGTGTGTGTGTGTGTGTGTGTGTGTGTGTGTGTGTGTGTGTGTGTGTGTGTGTGTGTGTGTGTGTGTGTGTGTGTGTCATTTGCAGACGAAAGGCCAGACTTTGGAGCATGAATCTAAAGAGTGCAGGATGCGAGCAGAAGAGTGGTTGGTCCTCCTGTTTGTTACCAGTTGATTTAATACAGAAATACAGCCCCGGTAGTCGCTTTGGCCTCTAGAGGGCATCTATCGGAAATCACTATTCGATTTTATACATATAAAATAATACATAAAATGTATACATATAAAAATAATATATTTGTTTGTGTGCATTGATATTTCGTTTTTTTATTTATGTTTACAGTTTCTTCTTGGTGATTTTGTGATGTAGTGTTTTGAACCAGATGTATTATTATTGTTTCAAAAACGTTTGTAGCAGTGTTAAAAGGTGAAACGGGTAAAAAAGTGAATCTGTAAAAAGGATTTATATAAACCATTAATCTACCAGTTAAGGTAGATATATTGGATTGTGCCCCACCTTACGACATATCACTTACCCAAGGTGTTTGGACATCCTTTGCTACACTATTCTTACAGTAATAAGGTGTGTTAATGATTCTGAGGGTGTTTAATGCATTGGTTACTTGCATCAATCAATTCTTGTCACTTGCGTTAATAATCATGTGGTGCATTGTGGGTCGATCGGCCAAACGGCTGATGTGCTATGAGTATAGATACAATGGCATGCGCGTCAAGGGCATCAATGCCCTCTGTAACGAGTCTGACCACCTGTGTGTCCTCCGTGTCCCCCCCCCCCCTCCCTCCTCCCCCCTCCCCTTTGCAGTCAGCAGCAGTTGCGGCGGTGCCAGTCTGAGCTGAGCAGGCAGCTGAAGCAGAGCAGCAGTGTTATCCAGGAGAAAGTGCCCTTTAACGACACCAGTGGGTCTTCCCCTGCTCACTTCCCTGCTAGCCTAGTGCTTTCGCTATCTGTTCGAGCTTCTGTTTTGACAGGGGCTTTCCATGTTTCTGAACACCAGCCAGCATTTGCATCCTGTCTAGCAGTTACGGTTGGATGTAAATGTTGCAACGCAAGAACAAAATATGTTCAACATTTGTCCTACAAAATTAGTAGGGCTCATTTGTTGATTAGAAATGTGTGGACCGTTTAAAAGAAAATGCAAAAGTGGAGTGGAGTTGCTCTGGTCTTACAGTAGTGTTCTCCTCCTCCTCTTTGTAGAATTTAGCGACTACAACACCCTGAACGTTCCAGCGCACAATCGAAGGCACCAGGTGAGTGATCCACCACACCACTCAACCAAATGTATGGTCGCCATACGTGAAGCAAAAATGATGTCATCACAGCCCCCCATGCGCGGTTGATATGGCCTCTGAAGTTTTGAAGCTCCGCCATCAGAGTGCTCGCCTACTGCAACATTACCGCAACGTGTGTGTGTGTGTGTGTGTGTGTGTGTGTGATGGCTCCAGCTGAAGGCTCGTGACGTGGCGGGCCAGGCTCTAGTCTTCGTGCAGGACCTGGTGGCCGCTCTGCTCAACTTCCACTCCTACACGGAGCAGAGGGTCCACATATACCCCCGCGACTCCTCCATCGAGGCCATCTCCCCACTTAACCAGAAGGTCTTTCACTCACCCCACACACACACACATTCTCTGTCTCTCATTCTCTCGCTCCGGAAGGTCTTTCACTCACACACACACACACACACACACACACACACACACACATTCTCTATCTCTCATTCTCTCGTTCCGGAAGGTCTTTCACTCACACACACGCGACCGATCACCAGTGATAATTTATGAGACATACACACACACATGTTGCTTACTGATATGAACAAGGATGCCATTGTGTGGCCTCAATTAGCTTGCTCTCTGCCCCCCACGTCTAGTTTTCCCACTATCTGCATGAGAATGCAGCCTATGTGCGCCCCCTAGAGGAAGGCTTGCTGCAACTGCACCAGAGCATCACAGAGGACACCGTCACAGTGCTGGTGAGTGGGGTTCATATGCTATGAATGGATGGAACGGCTTGATGGACCCATAAAACTTTGATTTGATTTGTTTCAATCTAATAAACAGTAACGAAACAGAACTGTAAACCGAAATGCAATTATTACATGTTTGAAAAAGAGTAGGAAGAAGTGAAACACTCCTACCCCCTTCTAAATTTATATTAACTCATTTTAAAATGTTTTTCAACATATATGTTCTACCACTGTTGTTTTGCACAGAATACAAATAGTTTAATACATTTGATAATGTAAACCTGCACATTCCCTATGTGTAACTGCAATGTACCATGTGAAACCTAACCCTCACAGAAAAAGACAGGAGTTTGTATTAAAATATACCAACACTCTTGTTGTTGTAACCTGTGCTCTGTTGAAACCGAAAGGAGACTGTAGGCAAGCTGAAGCTCTTTGCCGATCACTTCTCCGCATACTCTCACTTCCTGCAGAAGATTCTGCCTTACCAGCTGAAAAGGTGAGCACTCTCCTAGTCTGTGTGTAGCAATTATGCTGCGTTCAAGGGCAATCAGAATAAACAGGTTGTCCAACTCGGAATTGCAGTTCGGAAATTCGGGTATCATTTCAGAGCTCTGGTTTATCCAACTTGACATCATCAAACGTGGCGGCCTTCATCGTTCATGGGAATTAAATTATTATTATTATGATAGTGTTTGTTGACGTTTTAGCACATCATTTGAGGTGTAATCATGCAATGTGTTTGTATCGTTTATATTTCGCTCTGATTATAGCTATATGTGAAATTTCACAGCTATTAATCCGATTAAATTAGTGTTTGTTTCCTCTCTTCATAAACTCTCTCCAAAAGAAGAATACAAAAGAAGCATAAATTGCTGCTGCATATATATTTTGTATTCAGCAATGAGCTCCAATATGCTGAACGTCTTTCATGCATCCATGGTTTTTTCCCCCATTGTGAACTTACAGCGTGAATATTAATGATGTTGGTGATCTCACGAGTTGAGAGTTGAGAGTATTTTCTTATCTAAATTTTTTAAATTCTGGCTTACCATCTCCCCCTCTGTCTCTCCCTCTCCCCAGCCTTGAAGAGGAGTGCAACGCACCTTTCTGCACCTCCGCCCTTACTGCCAAGAACCGCGAGCTCCAGTGTGACGTGAGGTGCATCACGACTCAGTTTGACAAGCTGAGCAACTATATCAACCTTTTGGCCTTACCCAGTGAGTATTGGCTGCTTCTGCTTTGGGATTCACTTTTTGTTTTCAGCCACACATCTTTCTTGGATACACGCATACATTTTCTATTTCAGTCAAATCAAGTCTGGTCCATTTTATTTGTATAGACCTTAATCACAGTTCGTCTCATAGGGCTTTACAGGCCATATATTTATAGAATCGAACCCATTACCTTTAGGCTAGGAGCCACCCTAGCCCGAACACCCAAGCTAGTACACCCTTCTCCACTGCCACTTTATAAGCAGACTGATGGGGTAGAGTGTCATATTGTTTATTTCCTGTGTCTCAGGCGTTCGGCAGGATGCCCTGCCACAGACCAGCATGTCTGCTATCTTCACCCAGCTGGCCGCTTGCCTGCACAGCCTTCAGGATGCTGTTAAAGGTGGGTTGTGACACACACACACACACACACACACACACACACACACACACACACACACACACACACACACACACACACACACACACACACACACACACACACACACACACACACACACACACACACACACACACACACACACACACACACACACACACACACTCAGTTGTCCCTAGCCAAATCCAATGCGATGTGACTTAATCCTCTTCTCACCGTAGTTGTGTAGTTACGGTGTAGTGGTCGAGGTGATTACCTGGAAGGGGTAAGCCTCTTACACAGTGGGGATGGTGCATGGGGAAGTGCTGCATCATGTGTGCTCTGGCAGAGGAGGTCCTCCCTTCTGCAGCCAGCTGTGCCAGCGACAGGCTCTCTGCTCACCCTTCTTATTCTGTGTTAGGTTCCTGGCACCCGGTTCAAACTGAGCTTAGTGTCCTGCAGTTTGTCATGGGTAACTAAGAGCACTTCATTATACTGGGATCCCCCGCCCCTGTGTGCAAGCCATCGAGTTATATTGACATCCCAAAGCAGGATGTTTTCATCCCTGAAATAAACTGCCCCTACTTAAGTGGGTATTTGAACAGAGCCGTGTGTGTGTTTCTGCAGAGATGTCAAAGCACTACAACCAGAAGGCCAGCTTGGAGGGCAAGCTGTCCAATGTTACGGAGAAGCTGCGCACCACCACAGAGTGCCTGTTGGGGTCTCTGGTTTCACTCACCAACAGCACTAGCAAGGTATGGCCACCAGGGGGCAGATACCGCGTTTTGAGGGGCTCAATTCCATTCATCTTCGAACTGGAGAGTTTTTCCATTACCAAACCAATCCCATTTCCTTTGTCCATGCAATACATCTTTTGTCTTCTGCTATTTAAAGAGAATTAAAGACAATTAACCTTAATTGACCTACCGAGTACATTTATCTGTGTTAAGCGAAAGCCGTGCTCATTCTTTCGTCTCTCTTAATTATCTTTTTTTATTATTAACTCGCTCCTCCCGGCCATGGTAAAATAAAGAATTGAATTATTACTTGAAGACTCATCCACTTCAGTGTTCTGCTTAAAACATTTTGCTCTCTCATTATGTAAAATAATGACTGTTCAATTCCACTCCTAACGCACTACACACCACCAGAGAGACTGGTCTAGCGGTGTGCTGTCTCTCGAGAAGAGCGCCTCCCATTATGTTGACATGCTTATGGCGGTTATTACGGTTTATGGTTGTTTTTGGGTTTGGGTTTCTGCAGATTGCCACCTTTTTCAGCAACAACCTGGACTTCTTCACGTCGTCGCCGGGCTACGGGCCGAGAGGAGGGCCGACGACCCTTGACCCCCTACAGGCCGAGAGCATGCTGGCTTGCAAGAAGAAAGCTGCTTCCTACCTCCGCGCCATTCAAAAGGTCTGTGTTCTACTAATAATATCCTTATGTATTATTGTGCATGTTGGTGGTGGTCAATACACGTGTTCACAACCTCGGGAACCATATGCATATGGGGTCGCAGGAGATTGCTGATTTAGAAGCTGTAGATATTTGACGATGCGTGTTTTGCTATTAAAGGGATAACGCAGAGATATCGGTAAATTGGCGGGGTGTTCCGAATATTTGCTTATTCAAAAGGAGTGCCAGTACCAACAATATTTTCGTTTGTCTACAAACACACAGATAATTGGCACTATTTTCCAGCCGAAAGCAGCTGTTAATGTAATTGTGCCAGCAATTATATTAACTAATGATTAATAACAAATGATTCTATCCACAAGCAAAGTACTACTTCACTTGGATATGTTGATATTACTGGCAGATGTTGACGGTGTTAAAACAATGTGTGGAGAAGCAGATACACAACAAAATGTAAGAAGTTGGGGTCGGCAATGCATTTTCAGACCGGAAAATGTGGAACTACTGTATGTCTGTGTGTGTGTGTGTGTGTGTGTGTGTGTTGATTGGTATGGTTTGTGTTGGTTTCAGCCGAGGCCGCAGTCGGTGCCATATAAGGAGGCTCTGTGTAACCGGCGGGTGCTGACCAGCTCCACAGAGAGCCGGGAGGGCCTCACCCAACAGGTCTGACCCCCTGCCGCCTCTCCTTCGAGGATCAAGCTAATTCTGTTGTGCATATATGGTTCATTGATTCACAGTTGCACAAAAAAACAAACACTCCATCCCCTTAGTTTGAATTCCTCCCTGAGGCTCAAAATCTCCCTGGTGACTTGCTAGTGCACTAACCTCACATGCGCAATATGCCCTGTAGCCGCATAGGTTCAATCCAGATGCAGTCCCATGCTAAATGTCATTCCCTCCATAGAGATTTATTTACTCGAGACGAGAAGTCCGCAACATCCGCAGTTTGACTGATCAATTTCTTTCTTTTTAAGACGTCGTTTTTTGATAGATCAGTTAAACTGTGGATATTGGGTCTCGAACCCAGTACCTTTCAACAGGGAACACGTAACCACTAGACCGTCCTGCAAGAGAGGGTTTTAAAAGGCACAAAATCCCTTGAAAAAAGAAAACAACTCTCCCTGTGTCTCTCCTTCCCCCATCCCTACCTGTGACCCCCTGCAGGTGCATCAGAGCCAGGAGAAGATCGCCCGCCTGGAGCAGGAGAAGGAGCACTGGCTGCTGGAGGCCCAGCTGGGCAAGGTGCGGCTGGAGAAGGAGAGCCAGCGCATCGGGGAGCTGGAGGCCCAGCTGGCAGCCGCCACGCGGGGCGCCCCGGTCTCTGTTGCCCCGGCGACGGCTGTACCCCCGACCGACGCGTCCGAGCACGACCAGGAGGACGTGGAGGTGGTGCCAAAGGGTTCCGGGACGGATCCCACGCTGAGCACCAGCCTGGTACGACTCCCCCTCCCCCTCCCACTTAACCACCACCCCCCGCTGCCCTGGTGTGTCGGTTTTCAGATATCCAATCTCTGCTAATTTCCTCTGGAGACTGTTCCCCCTCCTCAGCGCTCGGGCATGCATGCACATGCTTCAGCGAAGGGGAGGCTTGTTGCTCCCACACTGGGCATAGTTGTCCTTTTAACACATCAGCGGTGCATTGTGCTGATGCGGCAGAAAGGTTGTAGAAAAGCCTTGTTTACAGAGAGCGGGTTTCTACTGTTAGTCTTGGATACTCTGGCTGAATTCTCCCCATTCTCCCCCATAATTATCTGTTTCGGACTTAAAGGTGAAGTTAGTCAAAATGAATTATACAGAAATGGATTATAGTTAATTAAATGTTTTAATTGGTGTACAATCCCATGAATATCCCAGAACGGATGAACGGCTCTAGTGGACGCCTTTTTAATTAAGAATCATAATAGCTATCTTTCTACCTATAGTTTTACAGACTTAATAACTAAATAAAAGCATTTTTTGTTTTTTATATAAAATGGGTGGTCAATGGGTTGTCAATTGATGAATGAACCTCATCAAATTTACACTTGCTACTCAATGCTGTCATAGACTACAACATAATCTAGGAAGTACCTACTGGCAGCTTACAGGCCAGTACAGGCCTCCTAAACTTCTCCTACGTTGTTAGAAAGGGAGAGGTGAGGGGGGGTATTTAGTTAGTTGCAGTCTGCAAACTCTAATTGTGCATATTGTCTATGTCCAGATGTAAATCAGCCATCAAGGATAATTAGATCCTTCCGGCCAGGTCTACGCAGTGGATTTGATGCATGTGTTCGATAAATCCAATGCATGCATCACCCGCAACGCAACGCAACTGCTTCGGCACGCAGCGTTGCTGGGAAAACACAGCGTCACATTGGAAATGAATGGAACTTCCGGCGCAACACGACAGTGATGCAGGCGGTGTGTACAAGCGTGAGATCGACTGAGGCGTGCTGTAAGATGTCTGTACGTAGGTGGTGGCTGCGTTTTAGACCGTGTGATGATTCTCAATTCTGAGTGCAGAGCAACATTTCAGTAAGTCGCGAGGGCAGGTGTAGGCGGAGGTGTTTTTCAACTGATTGACAAGGTCAACAATTAAACCGGTGTCTTAACAAACCGACCAAATCCTTTTTAATAACGTCTCTAGGCTAGTTGTGGCTTATGACGCTGGTCTGCGGCGACGTCCCTGACGGTATGGCATTGTTCGCTCTGTTTAATCACCAGGTTGGCATGCTGTCCACGACTTTCAGCACGGAGAATGTAAGTGAAAGAATGCCAGCCAAAAATAAGATTCACACAGATGGGCTTTAGAAAAAAAAACATTATGCTCTTAAGACAAGACGGCAAAGTCGTCCTTCTTTGAGGAAGTCTTCCTTCTTTTGTGCGCGTTGCAGGTGGGCGATGAGTCCAGAGAGCAGCTGATCAAGGACCACTACATGGCCCGGGTGGGCGAGCTCACCTCTCAGCTGCAGGTCTCCGACAGCAAGGCCGTGCACTTCCACGCCGAGGTGAGTTGGGGCCGGGCTCCCTCGCCACTCTGTTCAGCGATTTTGTGTTTCAAGCGGGGCCGTGACTTCGTGCTTGCACTGCTACCACAGCTCACAGAGGCCCCTGTGTCGGTAAACGCGTTCCCAAATAGGCAGCCAATCAGGGGAGGCGGTCGCCCACAACCTCTTCCACCTTGTGACTTCCTCTGACGGATCTTTCCACTGCTATTACCGTTCACTTCCTCAATTGACTCAGGCGTGAGGTGGACACACAAGGCTAAGTATAGGGTACGCACAGCCTCATTTTTGTCGCCTTAGGGGGACATTGGAGGCAGGATAGTGTGAGGGCTATAGCAACGGGAGTGAAACTCCAAGCAAAAGGGTACCTAAAGGCATCCATGTGTAAGTTGCTTTGGATAAAAGCGTCTGCTTAATGATTAAAGAGTAAATACTATTATTAACGCTGTCATCCTTTTGGGTCAGCAGTGTTTGAGCCGTGAAGATATTTCATTTTCTTAGGACGAATTGTCAGCAAATCGGTTGTATTTGCAGCACTGTCTGGAAGGAATGAGTCAGAGGCAGACTGCATGCCACTCAGATTGGCACCCTGATGTAGTCTGTCTGACTCATGTGCCACATGTCTGTGATCTGCGTCTTGTAATCACGGTAAACCGGAACAGAATGCATGGTGTGTTGTCTGAGGCACTGGAGAACCAAAACAGTATTTTCCCTTAACAATAGCTCTTTCCCACTGTAATGCATTGGAATATATCCAGAGATGTATAGACAACCCTGTGTGTGAAAAACAAAAACCTTGGATTCATTTTGTAATCTAGTGCCGGGCGCTGGCCAAGCGTTTAGCGCTAGCTGAGAAGTCCCGGGAGACCCTGGGCGAGGAGGTGAAGGTGGCCAACCAGAACATCACACGGCTGCAGGTACGTCCTCTCCCCCTCGTCCAATTACACCGCCTATCCCATCCCACACGCATCCCCACCTACTGACCATAAGCCTCCCCATGCAGGACGAGCTGACCACCACCAAGCGGAGCTACGAGGACCAGCTCAGCATGATGAGCGACCACCTGTGTAGCATGAACGAGACGCTGAGCAAGCAGAGGGAGGAGATCGACACGCTCAAGCTAGGAAGCAAGGTACCGCCGCGCGCTCGCACCATGGTGGTCCTTTACTAAGCTAATGCTCCAGGGCTCTTAGCCAACATTAGCCTTGTGTACATTTACTGTAGGTGTCCACTATGTGTATATTAAAGGTAACCTGAATGCGTGATTTGATTTCTAACTAGGTTAATAGTCGCTGGATTGTTATGTATTAGTCAATCTATCGATACACACACTTGAGCATTTTTCCTTTTCTGGATCCTGATGTCATTTGGGTGGGATTATTTTGGTACTTTTGTCGCCACTCAGTACACGACCAGTGGCGTTACAACATGGCTGACCAATCACGAGACATTACTTGTCCCATGGAGCCACCCTAGCTTCTTGAGACCATCCAGTTATTATCTTGGCTGGGCAGTAATTGATTTCCAAATATGGCTGCGGCCTTACATTGTTCAGGAAACGCCCATGCTCTCTTCGCTCTTGCTGAATCCGGTAGGAAGAACTAACAGAATACACAGAAAAGAGACCAATATAATGAAGCGCAAATATACACGTTCTTTATTGTTACATAGTCTTTCACTAGCATTAGTTTCTTACTCGATTAATTCTCATAATGTGATAGTTTTGCAGTCGCTGATATGAAGATCCCCCAAAAACAACAACAACAACAAAATTACAACTATTTTTATTTGAAAAATAGTTGCTTGTCTCAATATTATGTTCTTCCATAACACACTTCTGCTGTCGGGTCAGAACAAACTGTCCACACCCTTTGGTCATTTGAGATAAATCTGTCAAATGTGTCTTAGGACGATCAAAGGTCACCGCAGGCTGCAGGATTTCTGCAGGAAGTGATGGAAAAAACACCTGTAAGAACCGTCTGAGAAAGTAATTTAGAGAAGGTCGTAATGGAGAGGCATGTGTGTGTGCGTGTGTGTGGTTTAGGATACTGTTAGGATATAACGTCGGAAATGTTGGGTGTTGGAAGAAAAAAAAAGAAATAATGCAGAAAATGTGGGAATGGGTCGTTCTTATATATTCTTCTAATACAATGTTGCCAGTGGGCTACCACTTGATATGCTTGCATGTCTTTTGATATCTTATGAAGAGCTAAGCATCTCTCTCATCCTCTGCTTTTAGGCTAACGCCAAAAAGAACAAGGGCCGCTAGGGAGGGCAGGGCATCTGGCCTGCGGAACCTTCCCATTGGCTGCCTGGTTTACAACAGGCTGGGGGCATCACGAGGAATCCAATCCACGTCCACTGTGGAGGACGCCGCGGCGATGCAGACAGACACATGTCTTTATGTCTACAAGATGTCCTATATACCTTTTTTGTTCGTTTTTTTTCACCACAGTTAATCGTGACTGGAATAATTTTGTATGATACTTACGTGAAACAATAGCGAAGCGTTTTTTTGACGAATGGGAAGACGTTTCGAGGGGCAGGCATTTTTAGTTCCCTTCAGGGAAGGATGGAGATGAACTGAGAGTGATGGTAATGTTTTCCTGAAGTCCAGACTTGAAGACCAAACTCTGTTGACGTGTGCGTGCACGTGTGTGTTTTGTTTGCTCTGTGTGTGTGTGTGTGTGTGTGTGTGTGTGTGTGTGTGTGTGTGTGTGTGTGTGTGTGTGTGTGTGTGTGTGTGTGTGTGTGTGTGTGTGTGTGTGTGTGTGTGTGTGTGTGTGTGTGTGTGTGTGTGCTAAAGACGGCAATTTGTATTGTGTAACAGGACATGTGCACATTTTATTTGGTAGCAGAATGTGTTTGCCTAATCGTCAGCCTGCTAAAAGAACAAATGAGGGGGCTTTTATTTCTTGACAGTGAACGTAAGGACACATGTAATTCGACATATAATATCCCTGTTAACATTTGACCAACAATTAAATTACACTTGATTACATTTTACTCTAGAGAAGTTGTTTTCCATTGGGTTACACTACACTGGACGTACAAATGTCGGTCCCATACAAATGTCAGTTGCCGTGAACTAGCCCTGTTGTGTCAGTTGTTATCACCAAAGGGTGTATAGATGTACTAAACACTTGTGTATAATGTCATGCTCCATCGTGAATGGATAAAAAAAGGGTAATTTTGAATATAAACACATTTTAAATCATTAAATCCATTGTACCGCTTAACTTTTTTTGAGCCACTAGTGAAATAACAACTTCCGGAAATAATTAGCCATATTAAGTCAATGCTTTTAATGCTATAGTATTACAACATTATGTTTTGAAGAAGGAGCGGTCAAGTGGGAGCTTTGCATAAGTAAATTTAAAATCAGGAAATTTGACATTTGAAGGACCATATTTGTAACACCCCTTATGCATTGCAGTTTAACTTGCGATAGGTTATAACTTATTTAAATGCTTTGTAATTTCAGAATAGTTCTGAGGGACATGACTAAGATATGATCAGCAGCACTCCTTCCATTAGTCGATGTCGAAATCTCTACACAATATTTCCTAAAACCCGTGACCGAGATGAGCAAGATGAAGGGGATATTAATACTACTACTGAGAGTCAACAAAAGTCATGTCAACAAAAGCGAGTCTTCATTAAACACAAACTCACGAAATGGTTCACAATAGGTTCCAACTTTTAAAGTCCCCTGCCTCTTTAACGGGTCATAGGGAGAACATAGGGTTCAGGGAGGTGTAGGGAGGGCATCCTCCCCCCGTTCATTCCTTGACAGGGCTGTCCCGTTAGAACACCCGAATGTGGAGGGGAGGGGGGGGATGCAACGTTATTACAACTACGAAGCTTTTGCGCTCTGCCATTTTGACGAACACCGACCGACATCAGAAATCGAACGTGGCCAGGCAACAGAAGAAGAAGAAGGAAAAAAGAGCCCTGACGTCCTGACTGTGTAGCCTGCAAATGTGTTTTTGTGAGTATTTCACCTTCTCGTTTACTGACACGTTTGCTGCAAGTTTTTACTCTCGTCTTACAAACCCGGAATGGGTGTATTTCGTCTAAAGTCAGACGTGGTTAAATGACCCAACATTTGTTTTATCATGCAATACCATTGCGCGCATACCGTTATATTTAAGAAGCACTCAAACAACGCCGGACGCAACAAAATGTACTCGGATCAAGTTCTCGCTCCCAAAACAATGGACCGTTTCGGCACCAAAAGTGGGCCTTTTCTTTATTTTTTATAGAAACATCACGGGCCTACCTAAACGGTTACCGATCCAACCCACTGTTAACATTCTCCGGTTGTAAACGTACGTAATTGTCAAATAATTGTAAACGGCATCATGAGTGCAGTGCACGAATATGCGATTGAATAAGTCAACGGAAGCTCGACAAATACAAATACACAGGTTACGGAGTAATTGTGTTCTATGGCTCGGACAAGCGCAGGAATCAGCCACCTCTTTATATCGGACAGGAAACATGTGAACGTTTTGGGTCCAGGGAATAAGGCTGTTCTTTTCATTCCGACTAGGCGCAGGGTGGACGGCTACTTATCACGAACACAAACTTTCAGAGGAGTTAATAGTGCTCCAGTGAAGGAATTCTGAATTACAATATAACGCGGCCAGTTGAAAACGTGAAAGGAATCAACTTCTTTTTAAACACAGGCATGGTAACGGTGATAAATGTCCAGTAGGCCTAAACGAGTTGTAATTAAAAAAATCACAGCTTGCAGCAACCTGAGTGAGTGCCTGCTTGCCAAAGTCTTGAAGCAACACAGGAAGCAGCCAGGCAGTTAGATTGGCTCTCCGTTGGTTTACATGCCATTGCGTAAATGCTCGTTTTATTTGTCGTTATATTGTAAAACCGTAATTATTTCCTGTAGGCTATGTCCCATCTTAAATAAAAATAAAAAATAAAAAGATTGCACACCTGTAAAACCCCTAGGCCTGGGAAAGTCTGTTGCTTGGTCATCTGCTAGTCTGCTAGCCTTATGCCATGAAAGGCATCAGTGCTTTGAAGAGCTGACGAATACATATCTTAAAGTGAGTTGATAAAAACACAATCTACCACATATTGGCTGTCAGATCTCATTAAAAAAAAAAGTCGTGTGGTATTTCCTGTGTGAAAAGCAGCTTGTCCCAAAGGAATGTGTGGAATTCCTTCCCTGTCCTCGGCAGAGAAAAACGTGGTTGCTAAAAATGCTACCGGCCTCTTCAAAGTTTACACATAAAAGCTGGAGTTGACATTGACTCTGTGGTCTTCCGAACTGAGATACTGGGGCAACCCTGGTGGATACCTTGCTCTGTCCTTCTTTATTTGTATTGTTTCACCCAGACAACCAGATATTGCCTCTGCCCTCATAAGACAGAAGGGGCATCAGTGTACAGAAAACATGGACAGATCCGAGTGATTCACTCATCAGAGTAAAGCCGAAACATTCTGTCTGGTCAGCCCATTATCTTGAATCGGCTCTCTTAAGTTTCCACAGTTATTTATAGAGAGAGGGGGTACTTGCACACTGGTTGTCTTCACCATGCAAGAAATGGCTGTGATCATAGAGCAAGGCTGTAATTGTGGTTTTGTGTCTTCAATTATTTCTTTCCCTCATATTCAAATTCGCAGGGAGATGTGGCTCTGTGTTTGGTGTCATAATGAGAGGTGTTGGAAGAGGATCAAAATGCAGATTTAATGTTTGGCCCAGCAGTGACAATGAAGAATAACAAACGTTATATCGTTTAAATAAAGCTACAAAGACAACATTTTTTCTGTATCCAATCCAATTGTTCTACCCCATAGTATTGCAAGTATTATGCTGCTATAGCTTTTAATGTAGGCTAGCTAGCACTGCTCAGTCCCAGCTAGCGTAGTGTACCAGCTGCTGTGAGCCGTATCCTAATTCCCACAGTTGACTTGATGCCTAAATGATGACAGGAGGGCTTTTGGCTAACACTAGTCTCATGCCATTATGAGGGGAAAACATGTTTTCCCTAGGTTTAATACTAATACTTTAAGTCTGAGATGTTAGTTGTTAGTTGATGTGAACTTCAACCTGAAAAACAAACAAATATTAAATTGCCTGAAAGAATGGGTACAAATCTGCTACATGTCTCTTTAAATATTTACATACGCTACATTCTTTTGTAATGTTCAACATTTTAGAATCTAGGACTTCTGCTGTTAAAGAGAGATTATCTGATTTCCATTGCATGTTTTCGTCTGTATGGTGTATCAACTTAAATCCCAGAAGATGTCCTTTTGCCATGTGCTGTTCAGAAAGTTAATTAGTTGGGAAGTGAATGCACTCCTGTTAACTGTTTTTAATTTACATGTATTTAAATATGTTGTAACAAAAAAATCGAGTTAAAAAAGATCTGAAATTAAATTAGAGTGGTGAATTTACTTAATATTTGTGGTTGTTAGTCCTCACAAAGAGACCAAAGAATAGGCTGTTGTTTAGTAATTTATCAGGCAAAATCAATGGTGAATGGTCTCATTAGCTAGTTAGCTGTAAGCGTGTGTGTGTGTGTGTGTATTTCTTCTCTTTTTCTAAGACTGAACATTTATGAATTATTAACAACAATAATAACTATGATGTTTCCTGGCCTGTTTTGTTACAGAGGTCCAGTAAAACGGAGTCGAGCCTTCCAAGGAAGGAAGATTTGATAACATCTGGCTACCTAAATAACCCCAGCGATGTGTTCCACGAACAACACAAACTGGGTGACATTTGAGGATGACATCACACCTATCTCCTCGCCCCAAAAGTCACTATCATCATCAGCACAACCCAACAAACGATCGGTGCCCCGTCCTAATGGCCTCAAATTGGAGCTCCCATCTGTGAGGGATACCTCCTGGAGCTTCAATGGTTTCCTGGAATCCCCACAATTACCATTAAGTCCCAATGGAAGATCCTGCGTTCCCTGCAACACTCCTTTTTGCACTCCTGTGAGCAGCATCCCAAGTACCGTGTCTCCTTTCAACTTTCCCCACAGGACACAGGAAAAGAGTGAGCTCTTCCAGAGTGTCTCCAGCACGTCTCCTACATCTTCCCCGGGCACAGGGAGCAGCCCACAGGCCTGTAGTCAGACGGCAGAGGGACCAAGTCTCTTTACCTCCTTGCAGGGGAACTGTGGACATTTCAACCCCTTCTGGGGAGGAGCCGACCACAGTGTGGATTTAGAGAGCTCCTCTTCAGACTCTGAATGTGACAATGCCCCACCTCGCTTTTTTATCCGGACCAAAGATGGCAGTGTGCCGCAACGTGACCAACTTCAAAACTCATTCTCTTACATTTGCCACAAACTGGAGGGCCTACGAGCAGGGACACAGCAGTCGGAACTCGACGGAGACGGAGAGCCGAGTTGCAAAACCACCTTAAAGACCAGGCTGTCACAAGAGGCCACAACACAGTTTGTTCCTCAGGGTCTGTTCCGCGGCCAGAAGAGAGACGGCTGGTCCTTGATGCTCCGGATTCCCGAGAAGAAGAACCGCATGTCCTCTCGCCAGTGGGGGCCAATCTACCTGCGGCTCCTGGCAGGGGGAGTGCTCCAGATGTACTACGAGAGAGGGCTGGAAAAGCCGTTCAAGGAGTTCCAGCTCCTCGCTCACTGCCGACCGTCGGAGCCCAAGCTGGAGAGCCACGGCGAGCCCCGGAAGATCCTCACGGTCAAGGTGGAGCACTTCTCTTACACGGAGAAGAAGCGCTACCATCCCAAGCTGGAGGTGACTCACGAGGCTGAGGTAGAACAACTGCTGAAGTTTGGCACCATGGAGCACAGCGACATGGAGGACCTGCTGGCATCCATTGAGGAGGAGATCTTCAGGCTGCCTGTACCTCACCAGGTACGGCGGCACTATGAGGAGCAGGAGTTCGCCCTGCAGATAACAGATCACCTCTGGGTACAGCTGGATAAGGCAGGGGGCGTCATCGACCGTGCGGCCTTCACACAGATCCACTGTTTGGCCTTTCTAAACGGGGAAGCAGACTGTTTCCTTGCGCTGAACGACCTGGGACTCCTCCGTTTTGACTCCGGCTACAGTAACGAAGAGGACTCGGAGGCCTGGATGGAGATCACTGACTGCCACTTCCACAACTGCATCAACGAGGTGGAGTTCCAGAGATCACGGCTCATCAAGTTCTGCCCGCCGGACGCATGCCGGGTGGAGCTGATGCGATACAAGACCATGGTGCTGGGCTGCACTGAGCTGCCGTTCTCTGTGAAAGCCGTTGTCACGGTGCAGGGTGCCTATGTGGAGCTGCAGGCCTTCCTGAACGTATCAACGATTTTCCCCAGCTCCGCCACAGCGAGTGACACACAGCCACTCTGCGAGAACTTAGTGATTTGGATACCAGTGCCGGGAGACTGGGTCAAAGTGTCCCAAACGGTGGCCTTACTGCGTCAGAGGTCGCTGAAAGCTCGCATGAACAGGAATGCATGTTTGGGTGCTGTCGGTGCAGAGGAGTCCCAACCGGTCATGCATGTGTCTCTTGGCACAGTGAAGTATGAGAATGTATTTTCGGCTATCGTCTGGAGAATTGACAGACTTCCGACAAAAAATACTGGTAAGAAGACGTCAGACAATAAACTTGACTGAGTGCGAAATTAAGGGTTTATTTCAACACACTTCTACACAATTCCAGAGTGACCAGGAATATAACCGTTAGGCTTAATCTTGCCATAAAAATGCTCAACTTTAGCGTAGTACTACTTATATACATTTTAAGGAATGACATTTTGGCTGAGCAGTTTAATCAGATTTGTCTGGTAAAATGTATTGACTGCAACTGTTTTTCTTTTCTTTTCTCGCAGCAGTCGATCATCCTCACTCATTGTCTTGCAAGCTAGAACTAGGTTCTGACCAGGAGATCCCACACGACTGGTACCCCTTTGTCACCATGGAATGTGAGATCCTGGGGGCAGTTGTATCCCAGACCAGAATCAGGTCGTTGGGCACTGTAAATGACATCCAGCCACAGAAACACGTCACTAGCTGGACCCGGTATCATTGCCAGGTAAGACGCGAAGCCGTGCTGGTCTGATGATATATACAAAGAAAATATCCAACCAAGTTGGATGCTGAGCTACTACATCACTAACCGACATCTGTCCTTTTAGGTTGAAATTGAAAAGAAGTGGATTGAGACAGAGACCGAGAAGCAATCCGCATGTGTGACACAGTGAACTCTCTGCCAAAGCATTTTCTCAAAGAGGAAAATTAAATTAATCTAGTCACATGATAGTAGCCTTTGTACCATTATAGTGGACCAATTTTGTTTCCTTTTCAAAGCCTCAATTAGTCTTAACATTTTAAACAATATGATATGTCCTTTGTCTAGCACTTTATATTTTAAAATGATAATAATATTAATATATGTATGTATGTATGCTTTTGTATGCCCATCTTAAGGACTGGCACCCTTTGTAAACATAATAAATGTATGTGATCAACTATATGGATAATAATCTATATTTGGTGTAAACACTTATTCAGAAAATGATTTTGCATATCTGACCAAATGTTTAAAGTACACATTTTCGCATCATCTAAAGAGAAAATGTATTTGTCATTCATATAATTGTATAGCCAGGCAAGGCAAACGTCTTGATCGATGCTCCCGAATCGCGCTCGCTTTCATTCTGACCGCGCCCCTCGGCTAACCTCGTTCCCAGGCGTTCTCATCTCACGCGCACCCAGGAGCGGCAGACATAGATTATTGATTGGCATGGGACACGTTGTCACCTGTGTGCGTACGGCCATGCAAAGGCATTTTTTCCCCTCTGGATTGTTTTTCAGCGGCGTTACATGTGACGTAGAAAGTTGTAATTTCAATAGTTCATGTTTTAATGCATTTGTACACTATGTTGGCAAACACAGGAAACGTGGTAAGCAAAGGTTTTTGACGTTGTTATCTGCCAATTCTTACGTCTACTAAGTGTGTGCGTATTGCTAACGTTAGCTTTGTGAGCTAGTATGTTGTTAACCTCTATGAAATGGCTTTCTCAGGCCAAGCTGTACATGTCCATAATTGAGGATGTGATTGAAGGTATGCGGGAACTTATTTTGGACGAAGGACTCGAGGACCGCGTCCTTGACGATTTGAAACGAGTGAGTCAAAACCTATAAATTGTTTTAAATGTGCTCGAGAACCAGTTAATTGATATAAGCCAACTAAATAAATAAAAATGTAAACCATTTGTCGAAAATTATCAAAACGCTGTTCTACATGAGGCGGCTTTTCTACAGATCTGGGAGTCAAAGGTGATGCAGTCGAAGGCGCTGGAAGACCTCCGGAATAACAACGTTACCTCTTCGAAGTTTGTGCTGCAGCTCCCAGCCAATTACAACCACTCGGATCAGGACCGCAGGCCCAGGGGTGGGCATGGGGAAACCTACCCGACCTCGTTTATGGCGTCTTACTATCTTATCAATCAGTTGCGGCTTACTTGAAGATGATTACATGATTTGGACATGGTTGAAAATGAATGTGAATCATCAGTTCCGTTAGTTGTTGATATATATATTTTTTTATGTTCAAATGTTACAACTTAATTTTCAGTTGGGATGTCTACAAGCCAAAATGCATATAATTTCCCTCTCAAGGTAAGAAATTGACATTGTGTACTTTACATATTTTGTAGTCATGTAATATGAGATATTTTGAACAACTTAATGACAAATAACGTGAAACATCGCCACAATTACAACTCTAGTTTGAAATTAAAGCTGCAAGCAGCGATTACCGGGTGTCGAGGCTTGTGCAGACGAGGAAGACCAGTAAGACTTTATAGAGTTGCACTTCGTGCTCGACACCCTAAATATAATATCAGATTAAACAAATGTTTGATGTTAGATCATTGGACGGTCCGTGATACTTTATCTTGTTGTACCCTGCAAATTATTATCGTTAAGTCAAAGTTGTTTAATCTCTACTCAGAGACTGCCATATGTCATACTAAATATGTCACTACATTTCAGACGGGACAGTTTTCCATTCATGTTTCTCATTAACAAAAGGCATATAGTGCATCTTGGCTTAATCTTCCAGAAAATGACATATTTGCACAATTGTCTTGCATAATACAGAAAGGCTCTGAGACCCTTGCTACATTCTCTCTTCCTCCTGGGTTGTCTTACCCAGTGCAAATACCAGCAGGGGTCACTCTGCAAACTGCCTCAGGTAAGTCATTTATAGGTTACCTTTTACAGGACCACATGTTTATTTTTACGAGAGCTAATTTGGTAACATTTCCTTTTTGTTTTTCCCAGGTCAACTTTACAAGGTAAACGTTCCAGTAGTGGTTACCCAGGGTCCTGCTGGCAGCAACCCCTTCTCCCAAACTACACAGAAGATAATCGAGTGGAGAGAGACCAGTGTGCCTCAACCAGCCGCTGTCACTTCGTTGGTCAAAACCATTCCTCCCAAGGAGGTGCCACCACCACCAGCATATCAACCACCAGAGTCACAAAAAAATCAAATTTATAACCCAAGTCAGGAAAACATGGCTTCCCAGCATTGTCAGGGCCCTCTTGCTGAGAACCTGCATTTTCAAGTATTCCAACAGAAGCAACCAGAGGTAATTGTGGAAGGGGGGATCCAGCCAGGCCAGGAACCTGGTAACACTGGTGTGGACGAACCCATTTCCAATGAGTTCCTTGAGTCTTTGGAGACGTTGGCACAGGCACCGGCGGGTACGGTTTCCAAAGACATAGACGATATCCTGAAAGAAGTGATCGAAGATGAGATGAACAAGGCTGTTACCGAGGTAACAGCTGGAAGATTTGGGAACATCTTATCAAATCTGTGCTAATGTCTTAGCCCTGCCTTAAAGTCATTTGAGTATCTGAGGTTACTTACCATACCATCATTTTAATATTTTCCCCCTCTGATTTACCACCAAGCCAGAATTTGCTAACTACCCTGAGTTGTCGGACATTGTTCAACTGGACGGTCCTGTTGACAACTCGGATATTGAGGCAGAAGATGAAGGCGCACTGGAAGAAAATGATTTCTTGGGCATGATCAATGCCGAGGCCATGAAGGATGGAAGCAGCGATGGAAACAGCCCCTCTTCCAGCAGTGACAGTGATGGAGTGGATGAGCTTGCTGATGTTGTTGAAGAGGTATGGATGGACTGGTGTAAGTGACTGCTTGATCTGGGTTTCCCCCCCCCCCCCCCCCCCGAGGGCTTCAATAGGCTGGGCTTTTATATCATTTTGATGCTCATCATATCTAATAGCACTTCAAGAGATCATACAATTGTTTGGTACCTCTTTCAGCCCTTCCAGTTCAACTTGTTTATCAGCCCTTGTAACTTATTTTAGTAAAACAAATAGGATTTGGATCATACAAAATGTATTTGATATGTATTTGGATATAATTGATGCGAACAACCTTTTTTGGAATCTTCACTAGGATCCTTTGAATTCGGGAGACGATGTGATTGAGCAGGACATTCCTGACCTCTTCGACACAGACAATGTGATCGTGTGCCAGTATGACAAGGTACCCAGCCCATTCATCATTTCACATTTGCGCTTGTGTGCTTTCAATGATATAACTTTGGTTGCTGTTTACTTTGACAGATTCACCGCAGCAAGAACCGCTGGAAGTTTCATTTGAAGGACGCCGTGATGTGCTATGGAGGCAGAGACTATGTGTTCTCTAAAGCAGTCGGGGAAGCAGAGTGGTGATAACTTTAGTGTCTGGTTTCAGAAACTAAAGAACCAAGCACTAATCGCGACCATGAGTCCATTTATTTAACTTTTTCCTGCTTTTGTTTTCATTGCAAAGAGAATTTACTGTATGTGTATATAAGTATTTATGTTATTGAGTTGCCTATTCTCTGTTGTTGAATGTATTCTTTATTATCGCGTTGTATTTGCCTCCATAACTATGACTCTCTGAATGAAAAATAATTTTTTTTCAGCCCAGGCACATTAAATATGCTGTACACAACCAATTTACACCATTGTTTTCTATGGAATCCTATTTAAAACGTTACACACTGAACAGAAGTCTGTAGATGCAGGACGAAGCATACATACAAGGGTCCTAACTACTGTACTCAAGGCATTGGTTGCCTGACTCCTTGGCTTGCTGATTATTCATTGATCACATTTCTGTTCTTGGAAGGCATGTGGGTTGATTTACTGTAAAACTCAGTAAATCAACACATGGAAAAATTACAACGTAGTCCGTAACTACACAAACTAAACTGCAAACTAAATTCAACTAGATCAATGGAATTCCTAGTGAAAAAGAAAAGGTGAGGCCTATCTAATTGCAGAAATAACTTGGCAAAAATCATTTTTCAAATAATTTTTATTACAAAGATCGAGTACATACATTAATATTAAACCGGACAGAAGGAGCGCTTGAAACAGTTAGTGCTATCGACATTCATCGGCTATTTCCTGAGTAACCCTCAGGAGGAGCCACCCAGTAACCCTTGACTCAAAAGTCAGTGTCTAAACGCTCAGGCGAGATCTCAGATCGTCTGGTACCGCCAGACTATAGAGTAACCCCGTCTCATGATGTCATCGCCGTTCTGCAGCATGTCTGAAGGAACTCTTGTCTACTAAATGCCCAGTGTAACGATGTACAGTACTGACATAAGATCTATAATTAAACCTGAGAAGTCTTAGGACCACATGATTTCACACTATACTCTTGTGTTGACCTAACAAACTGTCCCAGTGATTAACGCCCATTTTATTTGTATTCATCTCTTGAATTGTTGCAGTACCTTATTTCCTTTTAGGTGGTCTGTTTAAGTGCTACGACCTGTCTGACAACAGTTTTGTAGATGCATACGGTGCTTATCGTTCTCTTGACCGAAGCACAAGGAAAAGGGATTTTATTGACGTTTTCAGCAGAAAGACATTCTGGGCCAGGGCAATTTTTGAACAATCAAGATAATGACAAAGTGCTGATAGCGTCTGATCATGTGGCTCCCTTATTAAGTAAACAGCCCTGCATTTTGATGTGATAGGCATAGAAGTTAAACGAGTTTTCTTTTGTGCCTGACAGTTTGTTGTTGGCAATGTTCGTGTGCACAGGATGGTTGTGGTTCCTAAAGAGCTCCGATTTGGTTTGGCAGTAGCCCCAGCGACGCAGAAACCGCCAGACGTCCCTGCGGAAGGCCCTGGTGAAGATGGTGTACAGGAAGGGGTTGCACAGTGAGTTGATTGGGTAGAACAGGATGAGCAGGATCTTGGAGTGGGACACCGTAATGAGTGGCATACGCAGGGCTGCCGAAATGGCAAAGAAGGAGATGGGTGCCATGCAGAGGAAGTCGGTGAAGATGAGCACAGCCATGCGCTTTGCGATCTTGGTATCGCCGTGGTGTGTCGTAAGCTCGGGGTTGCGGACACTCAGGTAAATGCAGACATAGCACAGGCAGACCACCGTGAAAGCCACTACCTTAAGGATCAGCAAAGCCATCACATAGAACTGGGAGCCTCGCGTCTCGATGTCCATGGGCAGGCAGATGCTCACTTTGCTGTAGCTGCTGACCCCCACAAGAGGAAGCAGAGCAACCAGTAGAGAGAAGCCCCAACCTGCGGTCATTATGAACGATACGTGACGTAGCCTGAGCCTCTTGTGTAAGTGCATGGCATTGGTGATGGTGTGCCAACGTTCAAGGCTAATCACGGTCAGTGTGTAGACCGACAGTTCGCTGGCAAACATTGTCAAGAATCCTGCAATGCTGCAGCCCGCACCAGTCTGCCAGTCAACGGCGTGGTTATAGTACTGATGGCTAGAGTAGGAATCCATGGCCGCAATAAGCAACAGGTAGAGCCCCATGCAGAGGTCGGCGAAGGCAAGGTTACAGATTAGAAATCGGGAAATTGTCAACTTCTGGTGGCTAACCAGGAGGATAACCAAGACACCCAGATTGCCGGTCACTGCGCAGATTGTTATGACCCAGGTTAGAGAGCGTAGGAAGGAATAGCCCAGTAGGTCCTCGCAGGGGTTGAAGGCATCAGGCTTAGGGGTGCACTTGATGAAGGAACTATTCAGGCAGTCCAGTTCCATGTCAGAATACTGGAAGGCGATATAATCGATTCCATACAAACCATCGGCTGTGGGTTCCCTTAGGAGTACATGGAGATATATATTTTTTAAATAATTGTAAAATCTGTCAAGATGGTGAAAAGCTAGATGGAAATAGACAGCTCTACAACTAAATGAATAAGGCGTGGTGTGTTTGCGCAAAAAACATGTCCTTACATGTCCGCCTCGCTGACGTCACAGAGTCTTGTGAAGTTCTTCAATGCACTTTCCCTTTTGATGTAAAGGTTGGGGAGACAACATAGTTACAGCAAAGTACCCCAGGAATAATAAGCATATACAGTATCTGTCACAGTTAAGCCTTTAAGGTTGTTTATTGTTGTTTGTGATGATGCAAATTGATGAGAAGAGAAGATTGTGTTGACTGCTCTGGTTCGTGCGGTCGGCTACCTTTGTTTCCTTTGGAAGGCACAACAGTGGCTGGGGTACGTCAGGTTGGCTTCCAGCAGTTCAGTGAAGCTTTCTAGTGGGGGGAGGACCTTCAGAGTGTAGGCAGACACAGCTGTCAGGAACCTCACCTGCGTCAACCCTTCAGCGGGGAACGAACTCAGAGCTGTGGAGGAAATGTCCCTGCAGAAGGAAACAGAAACAAATATAAACATGCATTAGGCTTAGAGGGATAAGTAGCTTTTGTCAAAGATATTGACATTAAAACAAAAGCCAAAGGCCTGTCTAGCTCATGAAGACTGTGTGTGTGTGTGTGTGTGTGTGTGTGTGTGTGTGTGTGTGTGTGTGTGTACGTTAAAGTCAGGTTTGCCATCAATTACCCAGTTTTTATTCTGTATTCTGTGTTAATTGCACCATCAATAATGTCAATGTCCACATCTAATTGAAAAACGAATTGATGATGACCACATATTCAATATAATCATCGCTGAAGCATAGTATGGCTCGAGAGCAGTTCTTTTTCAGTGAGTTGAGTTTTTTTTTTTAGAAGTGTCTATTTTGTCCTATAGGGGGCAGTAAAGGCAGAGAAAGTACAGTCAACTGCATTATCAGCTACTTGCACTTACAGCAGCATTGGTCCCAAAGCACCATCAAAGGCACCTTCATGGATATGGTAAAGATGTTTGTTGTCTCTTAATATTCTGAAAGACACATTCAATTACACAGGTTAACTTGGAAAGTTGAATTTGAAGGCCATTGAAATATATAAATCTGTGCAATTTTCTGGAAGTTTGATGTCCTTATTTGGCATCTCAGTCGACGCAGTAAGGAACCAACTATAAACCCTCAGTACAACTTGTGTTTCCATTTACAGAGAATGGTGCAGGGGGACAAAAAGAAACGTCCTATCTATGTTTTGGTTTACATACTACTGGCTGGTACATTCTGTTTTTGATTACGTATTTTCTCTTGATTAAAGAAAACCCTCAAACAGATCCACGTCCTTAATAATAACATTAATTTCAACAATCTTGCACAACTAATAGTTCATAAAACCTTACGTAAACGTAATAGTTTTAACAGTACTTACAGGCTGTTTATCTTGGTTCCATTGAAGGCATGAGAATGTATTTCCTTGAAACCATTTCTAAACAGGTTCCTGTCAAGGACATTTCACAAATATTGCCAGTCAAATGGATATATCACAAACGGATGTATCACATATGGTTCACAAGCTTCAGCATTCAATTATACATGTGCATTGAGACCTACCAAAACCATTCCTTATAAATTATGACCGATACTTGCTCCTAGATTAAACATGGTGGCCATGAAACATTTATATTGCTCTTGTACTCACATGAAGACATACTCCTCTGCGATACCGTTGAAAGAGTTGGCAGGGATAGAGTCAATCTTTGTGTTATCCGCCATTTCTCTGCACATGAAAAAAAGGTTAAAGTCTCGGGAACAGCTTAATTAAGA
The DNA here is from genome assembly GCA_026745465.1 of Lota lota. Classification (NCBI taxonomy): domain Eukaryota; kingdom Metazoa; phylum Chordata; class Actinopteri; order Gadiformes; family Lotidae; genus Lota; species Lota lota. Next base: position 455,290 of record JACYXH010000484.1, on the reverse strand, counting down.
AATATCCAGAGTTACGATTAGGTTTGGGAATTGTTATTATACATCAAATGAACTGTTGCCTGTATGAGACAGGGCTGAGGCTTGTATGCTGGTGCTGTGAAGATTAGATAATAGTAACTCTTGGGTTTCGAGTTGACAGTCTTGGCCCCACTCAGGCATGTGTTTGACATGCATGACAAGATATTATAGGGACACAAAAGGACACAGTACCACCCTCATCACCAACCACCCAACTCAACCCCCATATGCAGCTTTTAACATGCTTCAACTTACATGATGAGGTTGGACAT